>OX451738.1:333197508-333783244 GCA_948472305.1 Vicia faba | reverse complement strand
AAAAAAGGAATACATTTTCATTTTATTAATATTTTTACACTAAAAATATCTTTTTTACAATATACTTTTATTTTTTTGTATAAATCAATATATTATTGTATATAATTAATAAATAATACTATTTATTAAGAATTAGGGTTTTTGCCCTAAATAACAAAATAATTAAAATTGGCTTTCTTTTTTTATATTTTATTATTTTTACTTCACATTGAAAAATACTTTTTACATACATAAAAATCTTTTTTTGCATAATACATTTTATTTGATATTTATTTAATTGTATTTATTTAAATATTATATTATGCCTTGTACATTCAATTTGGTTGTAATAACTTAGAAATTAATTTCTTGTCAAATACCCCCAATTCAAATTTGTACCCCCCTCCCTATATCATGTTGTAATAGTGTAGCATTTAAATTCTCGCACTTTTAAATGCTTTCAATTATGCCATGATTAGACCTAGGGTTTGTATGCAAAATAAAATCAACAAATAGCTTGACCTAATCCAAAGGTGACAATGCATGAAAAACAAACACAATGCACACTTGCACCCCTAGGGTTTCAATCCACTTGTTGCCTTCAAAAATGGGTCATGGTTGCATGTCAAGTACTTTGGCAAAACAAAACAAAACAAAAGATCATAGTCCCTCGATGACGCTATCTTGGTTGCCTAATCAAAATGATCAAGTCCCTCAAGAAAATTGCCAAAAATACTTTACACAATTGCTATCATGGTCTATACGATGATCCGCACCTGTCCCATTTAACATCCTAACACAAGGTTGTTCACCAAATACAATGGTGAAACAACACTGTTAAAAGGGTTAAAAACATAAGAAAAATCTTTGAGTAAAATAGGGTAGATAGCTCTTAGTTACTTGATCAAAGCTTGCAAAAACATCCTTGCTATCTTTAAAACACACTTCACAACACAATTTTAAAACCCTACTTTCAAACATTGAAAAATTTTCAAAAGACAAAAACACCTTTGTATACATTCAAACAAGAATCATTACAAAGGTTGCCACCATGATGGCCTCTTTTCAAAACATCTTTCAAAACCACACACATAGCACCATTTCAAACAATTGAAAAGCAAAGTGAGTGATCTAAGCAAGTAACTAAGAGCCCATGGATAACCATGGATAGAAAGGGTGCTAATACCTTCCCTTTCTATAATCTACTCCCCGAACCCAAGAAAACATCTCAAAGGTCTTTCCTGTGCTTTTTGACCTTTCCTTAGGATAAAATAAAAATTCGGTGGTGACTCTTGCTAAACCGAAACATTTGCGAACACAAAACGCAAAATCCCAAGTCAATTCTCCCACCATATCACAACCAGTAATAGCCTACCCTTAGAATATTCTTAGCCATCGTATGCCCGCTAGAGTGAGTGCCAATGGTACCTTTATGCAATTCAGCCATAATCCTTTCAGCTTCAATCATGTCCACACAACGGAGCAGAATAGAACCATGATTGCGTTTGTACAGGATGCCATTACTTAGGAAGAACTTAGCTGAGAATCTTCTTAAGAACTTTTTATCGTTGACTGAAGCTCCTTCAGGGTACTCTTGAGCCTCGAGATACCTTTTGACTTCATGAAACCAAGGCTGGTCCACTACTTCCTCGGTGTTAACCTCGTGACAGTGTGCAGGTTCGTCCATTCGTTCAATGGTGATCTGGGGAGCCTCATTATCCCAATTAAGTTTAAACATGGATGACATTGTAGCTAGAGCATCTGCTAGCGGATTTTCTTCTCGCGGGAAATGTTCGAAGGTAATCTGCTCGAAGTGTGGTAACAATGTCAAGACATGTTCTTTGTAAGGGATGAGGTTTGGATGTTTAGTGTCCCACTCTCCTTTAATATGACTGATGACCAAAGCTGAGTTCCCAAACACAATTAAAGATTTGATTCCCAAGTCTATGGCAGCCTTGAGTCCAAAGATGCAAGCTTCATATTCTGCCATGTTGTTCGTACAGTTGAAGCAAAGTCTGGCGGTGAAGGGAGTATGATAACCCTCTGGAGATATAAGCACAACACCGATACCGTTACCAAGCACATTAGATTCCCCATCAAAGTACAGGGTCCATCGGGATCCTTGTTCAGGTCCGTCATATGGTCTGAAATCTTCAACGTTGTCCAATGTCATGATGTCTTTGTCAGGGAAGTCAAACTTCATGGATTGATAATCTTCTACAGCTTGATGTGCAAGATGATCAGGTAGCACACTCCCCTTTATAGCTTTTTGGGTCGTGTACTGTATGTCATACTCTGTTAGGATCATCTTCCATCTAGCTATCCTTCCAGACAAAGCAGGTTTCTCGAAGATGTACTTTATAGGATCCATCTTAGATATCAGTAAAGTGGTATGAGTCAACATATACTGCCTTAGCCGGCGAGCAGCCCATACCAAAGCGCAATAAGTTTTCTCGAGCAGTGAATATCTGGTTTCACAGTCGGTAAACTTTTTGCTAAGGTAATAAATGGCATGCTATTTTCGGCCAGACTCGTCATGCTGCCCCAGTACGCACCCCATTGAGTTCTCTAAGACGGTCAGATACATGATTAACGGTCTTCCTTCGACGGGTGGCATCAAGACAGGAGGCTCTTGTAAATACTCCTTGATTTTATCGAAAGCAACTTGACAGTCATCATTCCGTTTAACTACCAGGTCTTTCTTCAACAGCTTCAAGATTGGTTCACAGGTAGATGTTAGGTGAGAAATGAACCTAGCAATGTAGTTTAGGCATCCCAAGAAACCTCTGACCTCCTTCTTAGTGCGAGGAGCGGGCATTTCTTATATAGCTTTGACTTTGGTAGGATCAACCTCGATGCCTTTGTTGCTGACAATGAAACCCAAGAGCTTACCGGATCGGACTCCAAATGTGCACTTGTTAGGGTTTAACCTTAGCTTGTACTCCTTCAACCTGACAAACAGCTTTTGCAAGTGATCGAGGTGTTCTTCTTCAGTTTATGATCGGGCTATCATGTCATCTACGTAGACCTCTATCTCATGATGTATCATATCATGAAACAAAGCTACCATGGTGCGTTGATAGGTTGCCCCGACATTCTTCAGTCCGAATGGCATCACTTTGTAGCCGAACGTACCCCACTGTGTAACAAAAGTAGTTTTCTCCATGTCCTCAGGGGCCATTTTGATCTGGTTATAACCTGAGAATCCGTCCATGAAAGAAAATACTTTGTGCTGAGCTGTGTTGTCAACCAGGATGTCGATGTGCGGAAGTGGAAAATCATCTTTAGGGCTGGCCCTGTTTAAATCTCTGTAATCCACGCACATTCTTACTTTGTCGTCCTTCTTAGGCACGGGAACAATGTTAGCAACCCATTGTGGATAGGAAGTAACAACCAAAAATCCATCATTGAACTGTTTCATAACTTCTGCTTTGATCTTCTCTGACAAGTCAGGTCTCATGCGACGGACTTTCTGTTTCACTGGTGGACAGTCTTCTCTTGTGGGTAGACGGTGTACCACAATGTCTGTATCAAGTCCCGGCATGTCTTCGTATGACCAGGCAAAGATCTCAACATAATCATGCAACAGCTTAATTAAGCGCTCCTTGACACTCGGCTCTAGGTTGGCACCCACTCTGATTTCCTTCTTGTCTTCCTCAGTACCCAAGTTGATTGTATCCAACAACTCCTCATGAGGCAGAATAGCTCTTTCCTCTTGTTGTAGAAGTCTGGCCAATTCCCCTGGCATTTCACAATCTTCCTCACCTTCATATTCGGCTTGGTAGATCAGATCTTCAGAGTCACTGAATGCCATAGCAGTATCGTTACCCATGGGTTCCGGAGTGGAAGGGTACCTGCATTTGTGAGTGTGGGTGTGTGTAAGGGCATAACCATTTTTAAACAACAAAATGTAAAAGAAAGACAATGAGCACCAAAGGTTTATATATGAAAATTGTCCATGATTCATTAAAATGACATATGAAAATGAAATAAGAACCCTTACAAATGGACCTATGTGCCTCGGATAAGACACAAGGTTGAAAAAGTACGAATTGTTTGTGAATTATTACAGATCCAACAGAAATGGAAAAGATAAATTACTGCGGTATGAAAGTAATCGGAACAAAGTCTTTTGCTTCCCAGTTGCACAGTCCTCCATCGACGGTAGGGAAAATCCAGTCTTCCAAGCTGCCCTCTTCCTCACTGTCCTCTAGTGCATTAACCCCTTGGTGGTTGATCTTCACAGGTGGCCCTCTGGCACGGGCGCGACGAACAACTTTCTAAGCAGTCGAGGTAAATCCCAGGCCAAACTTGTCTGATTTGAAAGGAAAGTACGGAAGCTGACCCCAGATAGTGGATCCGCCTTCTTCCACTACTGCCCTTGCATCTTTTAGAGAAGACATCCAAGGTACATGTCTTGTGATCACTGGAGTTGAGGACACCGTTTTGGTCACTGCTATTTCTTCAGAGGCTTCTTCAAAATGTTGGAAAGGGGTCTCTATGAATTCGCCATCTAACTCCACATAACGGAAGGAATTCAGATGACTAATCATATATTCCTCTTCCCCATGTACAGTTATAATCTTCCCTTGGACGGGGTACTTGAGCATCTGGTGCAAAGTCGAGGTGACTGCACCGGCATTGTGAAACCAGGGACGTCCCAACAGGCAAGAGTAAGAAGGACAGATGGCCATCACGTAGAATGTTGAATTGAACGTCTGGGTACCCACTTTGATCGGGATGTCCACCTCTCCATGGACCATTCTTTTAGAGCCGTCAAATGCTCGCATAATTATATTACTGGGTTTCAGGGTTAGGCCTTCACAGTCCAATCTATCCAAGGCTTTCTTTGGCAAGACATTTAGAGATGATCCAATATCAACCAAAACATGAGCTAGGGTGGTTCCCCTACACTCCACTGATACATGTAGTGCATCGTTATGTTTTCGTCCTTTGGAGGTCAAGTCGACATCGGAGAAACCCAGGCCATTGTCAGCTGTCAAACTGGCTACACACTCTTGGAGTTGATCCGCAGACGTCTCTTGTGGGACATGAGCCGTCTTCAGGAACTTTACCAAAGTTTTAGCATGTACCTCAGAGCACAACAGCAGGGCTAACATAGAGATTTTGGAGGGGGTCTTCCCCAGTTGTTCTACCACATCATAGTCACTTTTCTTAATGATCCTCAGGATTTCTTCCATCTCCTTTTTGGACGTCTCGGGAATAACTAGTGACTGAGCCTTCGTCAGGACAGGCTCCTCTTGAACATTCTTTCCTTTATTCTCAGCAGCGGAAGTAGGGATAGGAATTGCATTGTCATTGTTGGCGGGTACACTTGCAGGTGTAATCACTGGTACAACTGTAATCTTCGGAATGGCCACGAGTCCAGAGACTTCCTTTGGAGGCGCAATCTCTGGAGAGAAAATTCTCCCACTGCGTGTAATTTTGCTTGTTCCGGCAATGTTACTGATGTCAGAATTGTCTTCTTCAGAACTCTCTTCATCGGCAGTCTGTTCGATCTGTTTGACACCATGGTAGTAGATTTCTCCATCATAGTTCCATGGTACCATTTTATCTGATTTATATGGGGCAGGCCCGGGCATAGTTATCTTCAACGGGGTAGTCATAGGAGCGGATGTAATCCTAACGGGTTTTTTAGGAACCCTGGAAGGATTGGCGTATATGGTTATTATTGAAACTTCTGGAACTGGAAAATGGTGAAACAAGAGCTTTCTCAAACAAAATTTCCTAGTTATCAATCAATTGTTGGATACCTTTCTTCAACAGAGGACAATCAAATGATGAGGACATGCAAGTATGGAAATCTTGGTCACATCCTGGGAACACCCCAGCTTTCAACAAATTCAACTTGATGGTTAGGAGAGGGGTTAACAGTTCATCCACAGTAGAAACAAATATATCTTCTTCCACAGCACTGGCATTGTATCCATGCCTAGGCATTGGAGCAGAGATAACATTCATTTTTTCGGGAGCTTCAAATTCAACTTCCTTTGCGTCGATCAGATCTTGAATCTTGTTCTTCAGAGCCCAACAGTTGTTGGTATCATGCCATGGACTTTCTGAATGGTAAGCGCACCTGGCATTCGGATGGTAGTGTGGAGATGAAGTATTGGGATTTTTAGGGGCCTCTTTTAGCATGGCCAAATTCAATTTCAGGAGATGTGGTAGGACTTGAGCAGGAGTCATGTTTATCTTGGTGAATTTCCTTACAGGCCTTTCCACCCTTTGTTGGTTATTCCTCGGCTGATCATTTCTCGGTTGGTTGTTCCTTGCTTGGTCTGATGCAAACTTTTGAATCATAACGGCCCCTACAGTTGGTCGTCGTTCGGTTCTTCCCTGATTCCTCTGAGCATAGACAGCAGACACTTCCTTCTTTCTAGTGAAGGGCTTTTTTGCAGCAGCAGAGGTAGACGCGTCTTTTTGAATTTTCCCGCTTCTAATACCGGCTTCCACCCTTTCACCAGTTAGAATCAACTCAGTGAAACCTGCAGAGGAGCTTCCAATCAGGTGATTAAAGAAAGGACCTGACAGAGTCCCCAAGAACATGTCCACTAGCTCTCTTTCAGATAAAGGTGGTTGCGCCCTTCCGGCTAAATCCCTCCATTTTTGGGCGTAGTCTTTGAAGCCTTCATTGGACACCATGGCCATACTCTGGAGTTGAGTACGGGTTGGTGCCAATTTGGTGTTGTATTGATACTGTTTATATAAGGCGGCTGCGAAGTCTTCCCAATTATGCACATCAGCCCTCTCCAATTGGTAGAACCAATCAAGTTGTGTTCCCGACAAACTGTCCTGGAAAAAGTGGACCCACAAATCTTTGTCAGTAGAATGTGGTTGAATTTTCCTGATATAAGATCGTAGGTGCATCTTGGGACAAGACAACCAATCATACTTAGAAAATAGTGGCACTTTAAACTTAGGAGGGATTACAATTCCAGATACCAACCCTAACTCTTCAAAGTCCAGCCCAAACACTCTCTGTATCTCCATAGCAGCTAGACGCTCTTCCAGATTTTTGTATTTGTCATCCGCCGGAGGGTATTGTTGTTATGAGTAGTCCTCATCTTCCTCTTCCTCAGCTTCAGATTCAGATGGTACTGCAGTCTCTTTACCTTTTCTCTCCCCTTCCTCAGAGGTTGATGGAAATTCCAAAGTCCGTCTGGCTTGTCCTTCAAACCTTCTACCTATAAGAACCACACCGGTTCGCTTTTTCTTCTTTTTCTCTTTTTCTTTCTCTAGTAGAGTCTTGAGCTCCTCCTGCCCCTTAGCCAAGGTCAAGAGTAGCTGTTGAAATTGTGAATTCTGAGCTTGCAAATCTTTAACCGTTTGTTCAATATCCATCTTGTTGAAATAAACAGCAGAGAGATGAGGAAACTTGGTGTGAAGACATGTTTATACATATGATGAACGATATGTATTCATGTAATGCTTTCAAGGATTCAAAAATTCAAATTTGTGTTAAACAAAAAGGAACAAATGTTATATTAATAAAATAGAATTTGTTTACATCAATGCCCCTAGGGAAAAATAGTATAAAATTCTAAGATAAAAAGACGTTGCGCATCCTCTTTGGCGCAATGTAGGTGTTGAGAGTCTGCTCTTCGTGAAGTAACCGAGTGAGTTCTAAAACCTTCTTCTCGCTATCTTAGAATTGGGCTTCAAAAGTATCACGTTCTCCCTTGAGCTGTATCCAACTCCTTTGCAGATCTTCGAGTGATGTTGGCATGTCAGGATGTAGGAGGGTTTATGGAACCTCTCCTTCCTTAACAGGCTCTATAATCACAGGGAGAATAAAGGGGTAAGGCATCAAAAGACTTTGGGGGCGGGTTCGTACCCACTTGAGGTAAGGCTCAAGGGGGATGGAATTCTTGTGTCCCAGAGTCTTACTGTCTACCTTGTTGGGCATCCTCCAAGCTCGGATGAACCTTTGTCAGAGTCCTTGATTGTCGTTGTCGAAGTCGAAAACAACCTTGAACTAGCATGTCATGTGGGCCATCCCTTCGGGCATAACCAAACTGTCTTAGAGCCAAGCAGGGGTTGTAGGTGATGCCTCCCCTAATGCCAAGTATAGGGACATTAGGGAATTCCCCACAATGGTCGATGATGATAACATTCTCTTTGGATCGAGAGCACCAATGAACATCTGAATGTGTAAGAGTCATCAATCGTTGTGACCACCTCAAACCTTGCTCATTCTTCAATACTGATTGGGGAAGATTAGAAATAAACCATCTTGCCAGTAGAGGAGTGCAACACATGAGAACACCTTTTTTCCTCATTGTTCGAGTGTGAAAAGAGTGCAAGATATCTCCAAGCAATGTAGGCACCGGGTTGCGAGACATGAAGATTTTGACAGCACTCACATCTATGAGTTGGTCAGGGTTTGGGAACAAGACCATCCCATAGATGAGAAGAGCTATAATCTCCTCAAAAGCTTGTACGTCCAAAAAATTCCAGCAGCATTGGGCCTTCTCAAACAAGAACTTTGCCAAGAAGCCTTTGACACCACTTATAGTTTCCCAATGGGTTGTGACATCAGATGAGTGCAAGTGCAGGGCTTGAGCAATCTCTTCTGGCTTTGGATCTCTTTCCATACCATTGAAAGGTAGTTGATTGAGAATAGGAATCCTCAAAAGTTGAGAAAATTCCTCCAAAGTAGGCACAAGCTGGTAGTCAGGAAATGTGAAGCAGTGATGCAAAGGGTCAAAGAACTGGAAAAGAACTTTCATCATGTCTTCCTCTGTGTTGGAAGTGACTAAGTTTAGAAGACGACCATGCCTCTCGGTAAATGGAGAATTCTCAGGAATCCTTGAAGCTAGCTCCTTGAGTTGTAGAGGAATTCTTACAAGGTTGACTTTAATAGTTTTCCTGCGAAGTGAATCCATAACCTACAAAACAGGAACAAAGATGAATTTCCAAAATCCTTGAAATGGTTAATGGATGCATATGATGCTCATGATGTCCATGATGTTATGCACAAGTATATCTGTACAAGCAAATCACACAAGTTCCTAGTTTAGACTTGCATGAGGTTTCATAGGTAAGTACCCTCTTGAAGTTTAGTTGGCTCAACCTGTCCTCGAAATAGTAACCGGGTTCTAAGGAGCTCAATATCACTGGATTGTTTCCTTGTTCATTGTTTCAATTCAGCATCTTTACTGGCGACCAAAATATTCCAAGGAACCAACCCTCAATGAGTGTAGTATCGAGTATCTACCAACTTCGGACTGCACCAAAGCCGGTCATCTCACTACATCCTAAAAGGCCAAGTTGGTCAAGTAAAGGTTCTAAAAGTTCGTTAGTGCTTCATGACATCACTCAACGGCCCCGTATTCTCTTTGATTGACTCAAAGGCTACCGGTACCCACAAATATGTCACACTAACATAGCTATTGCTTAGACCGTGTCAGTATATCCCGCACAGTTTCCACAACGTATTGCTATTTACCTATGAATGTTTCCCAAATCCGAGTAGTGGATTCAAACCCAAACAATAGAACCAATATGTAAAGCAAACAAGTCAAACATTTGTAAGCAAATAAAGGTGATCTAAACCCTAAGGTAACCCCACTTTTAAAATTTCCCCAGCAGAGTCGCCAGTTCTGTGATACGGTGGGAGAACTGACTTGAGGTTTTTGCGTTTCGTCGCAAATGTTTCGGTTTAGCAAGAGTCGCCACTGACTTTTATTTTATCCAAAAGGAAAGGTAAAAAAGCACAGGAGAGACCTTTGAGATGTTTTCTTGAATTCGGGGGGTAGATTATGAAAAGGGGAGGTGCTAGAACCCTTTTCATCCATGGTTTTCCATGGGCTCTTAGTTACTTGCTTAGATCACTTGTTTTTGTTTTGAAATTGTTTGAAATGGTGCTTTGTGTGGTTTTGAAAGTATTTTGAAAAGAGACCACTCGTTTGGGAAATCTTTGTAATGATTCTCATTCGTGAGAATGTATACAAAGATGTTTGTCTTTTGAAAAATGTTTCAATGTTTTGTAAGTTGTTTGGAAATGTTTTGAAAATGTGTGTGTGCTTATTTTTGAAAATAGAATGGATTGTTTTGAGTGGAGCAAGTAGCTAGGAACTATCTACCCTACTCAAATGTATTTCCTATACATTTTTATTCCTTTGACATTGTTGTTTTACCATTGCTTTGGTAAACAACCCTATCTTTGGATGTTAAACGGGACGGGCGTGGGTCATCGTATGACCATGATAGAAATGTTGCCAAGTATCTTTAGCATTTTGAGGGACCAAGATCATTTTGTTTTAGGCAACCTTTTGATAGCGTCATCGAGGGACTATGATCTTTTGTTTTGTTTTGTTTTGTTTTGCCAAGATACTTTGCATGCATACCATGGCCAATTTTGTTTAGGCAACCAAGTGGGTGAAACCTTAAGGAGTGCTTGTGTGCAATGTGTGTCATTTTACATGCATTTGTTTGTCTTGCATTAGGTCTTGTATTTGTTTGATTTTTGTCTTATCATGCAAACCCTAATTTTACTAAACATGTATATAATGCGATAAATTGCGTAAAGTAAATCTAAACTATTACAACAATTATTATGGGAGGGGGGATACAAGTTTTTGAATAGGGATATTTGCACAAAATAAAAACCCTAAAATACTATTACAACCCAATTGAATTATTGTACAATAAATAAATAAATAAATACACAATTATTTAAATATGCAAATAAAATGTATTTATGCAAAAAATGTTTTGTAATTGTTTTATGTATGAAAAAAATAATTATTTAAACCCTAAAAATAAGAAAAAATAATATTGTTATTTTTAAAAGGGTGAAACCCTAGTTTTTGATTTAAAATAAAATTAGGTTTTTCTATTATTTATTTTATCCATTTACGTACAAGAAAAAATAAATAAAATTATTTACAAATATTAAAAATTAAAATATATATGGAAATAATATTTTATGTGTATGAATAATAAAAATAAAAATGTATGATATTTTTAAATGTGTTTACTATTTATTTAAGAAAATAGTTTCTATTTATTCTAAATAATCAATATTTTATGCAAAAAATAAGATGAAAAATAAAATAAAATGCAAAAAATAAAGAAAACATTTTTCATGATTTTTTAATGTTAAAAAAAATAAAGTCAGTAAACATAAAAATATGAAAAAAAAATATGCAAAAATATAAAAAATATGCAAAGGGGGTGCAAAAGTAAAACAGGGGGTGCAAAAAGTAGAAACAAAAAGGCCAAGATTGCAAAAAGCCCATATGGAGCTTCGCCCATGTCCTTCAGCATCTCCTTCACGCGCGTTTATGTCCAATCCTGCAACTTGCTTGTTCAGTTGAGTTTGGATATGGCAATGTGGGGACTTTGAGTGAGGCCTGAGGATCGTGTGAGCTTCCTTGAAGTTCCCTCAAACTTTTCCAATGCTTAGCTGGCCTTGTGGATGCTTGAAACTCCCTGTAGAAGTCAACCTGCAACCTCCAAGTTTGAAAATGGTGATGTCTGAAACAGAGCTCACAGTTGCAAAGCAAGGGCTTGGATAGTTTGGATGTGATGTATGGAAGGTGTTTCAAGTATTAAAGGGAGAAACGCACGAGCCAATATTGAAATGGAAAGAGTTTTGCAGAAGCTGCCCTGTTTCGGCAGAAATTTGTGTTTTCTGAGTTTTTGAGTGTTTGGGATCTTTTGCTTTCGTGTTCTGGCTTGTTACAACTTTGTGAAGTTGTTTTTAATGAGGCCAAGTCCACCCTTTATCAGATGTACAAGTTCTCTTCACTTTTGCAACTTTTCTTGCTTTTGAAGAAAAGTGAAGTGACTTGAGCCAACATGTTGTCCTTGCTTGTAGGATGCAGAGAGTTGGTGAACAAAGCTTGATATCTGCGGACAATGCTTGCACAAAAGAAACAGGTCCATGGCTCAAGAATTGCAAAGTTGCAAAAAGCTTGCTTTATCAAAATGGCAATGTGCCCTTTATGCCATTTATGGATTAAACTCTTGTACAATGATCCAAAGGTCAAAATAAATCCATTATCCATTGAGTTAGCATTTAATTATGGAGTGTAGAAGGGATTTAGGACCTGTAATGCAAGGTACAAGCATGCTTGGTCAGATTTGCAACTTGGTGCATTGTAAAAATGGCTTGAATAAAAGTGACAAAGTGCCATTTTCTCTTCTTCGATTCTCCCTAACCACAAAGGATCTTGGAGAGTTCTTGGACATTTTGTAAAGCTTGCAACATTATCTATAATACATCTTTGAAATTAAACTTGAGATACCTCTTGGAACTAGGTGAAAAGTTGCCATGAAGTTAGGTCAAAAACCTGCCTAAACTAGGGCAAAATTTCACTAAGTTATTTGGTTTATGGACCCCTATTCACAAAATCATAACTTTAGATCCAAGAATCATTTGGGAAAACTTTGTGAAGCAATGTTGTAGATTTCATGGAGGGCTACAACTTTCATGTTGGAAGTTTTCTTTGAATCCAATTGCATCATGGTGAAAAAATGGTGCAAAGTTAGGAAAAAATAAGAAATTTTTCATACTTAGAAAAATTCTAAGTTATGAAAAATTTCAAATCAAAACCCTAATTTGCAATTTTAGGTTTCTTGGTCAAAAAGTTTTATATTTTGACATATCTTGATGAATTATGACCCTTGGCACTTGATTTTGACCAAAAAGTCAAAGTTTGACTTTTCAGTGCACTGTTGACTTTTGATCAATTGACTGCAAAATTCATCTGTCAATCCGATGTACTTGAGATCTTTTGAACCATGTGATTAGGTCAAGATTATGCCATTGAGTCCTTGAAATCATGTTTGAACCCAATTGGTCATTGGCTAGGTTAAAAATCAGAAATTGCCCTTTCTAAGTCAAAACCCTAATTTTAATCATTTTGCCCTTTTGATGATCTGATCAAATTTCTTGAGGAGTTGTGATCCAAACTTGATCAAATGGTACATATGAGTCTAAAATGTTGTTGTGGATAAAAAATTATGAAGTTTGACTGTAAATTGGCCATGGTTGACTTTTTCCCTAATACAGTTGATTTTTAGGTCAATTGTCCAATTGACTGGGCAAAAATGTGATTCAAGGATTGAAACTTGGTATGAGCAATCTTAGGGGTCCAAGATGGTGTATGAAAGTCACATGAAGCATTAATGGTCCAAAAATCCTTGTGCAAACTCAAACCCTAATTTCAGGTTATCAGTGCAAGGAGATGTCTTGAGCTGAGCAAACCCTAATCTGGTCTTGAGTCCAAGAAGATCTTGTGAGGAAAAATCTTGATAAATGAGAGGGCAAATTTTGGGGTACAACACACGCCACTTGTTATTTTTGAAAATCTGATTTATATTTGAATTTGTACATTATTCACTAATGACCATGATATGCACAGTGTGCCAGATCCCATGGATTTGATTACGAACGTGTTTTAACTCTCATCCAATGGTCCACATATTTTACTTTTATTTTCTTTTTCTGATTTTTATATTTTAATTGTTTTAAATTTCAAAAAATCATAGAAAATTCATTTTAAGTCCAAAAAATCTGAAAAAATTATGAAAAATATTTTTGATTATTCTCTTTCTGATTTTTAATTTTTCACAATTTAATTTTGTATTTTGGTATTTTTTATAAATTTTACACTTATTTGATTTGTTTAAAATGTTTAAAAATACTTTTATACATTTTTAAATTCTGGAAAAATTATGGAATGATCCAATGATATTGTGACAAATATTGGTGACCTTATTTTATTTTTGTTTCTGACTTTACTATTTTTTTATTATTTTTTGTTTATTTTACCCATTTATTTTAATTTTAAAAATAGTTTGACTTTAAAAAATTACCAAAAAATTTGTAAAATTACTTGGCCCCTTTTCTGATTTTTCTATGGTCTTACTTTTCATTTCTTTATTAATTTGTACATAGTTGATATTTTTCTCATTATTTTCTATTTTTTAGAACTTTTTTTTAAACCCTTTTTGTGTATATTAAATGTGATATTATTTTGTGATTATTTTCTGGCTGATCTTGGGTTAGATTTTGGATCATGAACCTTATTAACATTATTGGATCCATGGTGTTGAGTCTAACTCCACAAAAATGGATGAATGATTTTAATAATGGTTTGATTAAAATTTAATTCAAATGTGGTTTGTACATTTTTTCCCATCCTTCTTCATCTCATCCCTTTCTTATTGCACTAAATGTTGTTGGAGCATGATCTCTATATCATGTCTCAAAACAAATGGTGCATAGATTGCTATTGACCGGACTCAAAATAGGTGCGACTTCTATATAAGTCCACTTACGATTGCTTAACATAGCGCTAAATTTTGTCCCGATTCGAATAAATGATCATTCGTGGCCCAAACTTATGATTCCAAGCCCAAGTATGTTAATTTTATCTCTTTGATCCAATAACCTTGATATTCATTGTGTGGAGGCTTTGGTTCTACCAATCCTTTAATGGATCTACAACACCTTTGGTCAATGCGGATCATTTAAACATCATTGATCATTAAATGGTACTTGTGAGAATTCCAAATGGATGATATACTTGACAAAAAGCAAATGCAACTTGTTGTGTGGAGGCTTTGGTTCTACCAATCCTCTAATGAGTTCCAAATGAAAGTTTCAAGATGGTCATCCAACTAACCAATAATTATTGACTTATTTTATCTTATGCTTTTATTCTTTTTTATGTTTTATGTACCATTTACTTTTAGCATTTACATTTCATGCCATTTTCATCTTTACTCATTTGAGCATTTATTTTCTTGCCATTTTTACTTTTCTCACTTGAGCTTTTCTTTTCCTTTCTTAAGATACTTAATAATCAACATAAACCCTAAAAAACCTTTAATGGCACTTGGACTATTTGGTTACTATCCTTGGCATTATGGAGCATGGGACTTTTTCTTGGACTTAGGATTAGAAACCTTGGCCTATCTTGAAGACCTTGTGATCTTATCTGATTATTTTGTCTGGAGTTCTTGAGGTTTACCTCAAGACATTGGGTTGCTTGTTTGTTTTTGTGTGCAAGTTTTTGTGATCACATTCTCTGTTTGTAATCTGGAATTCACCCGTATACAACCGTTACTCTGCCCAATTTTTGTGAAGACTTAATACACTTGGAGTTTGGTTCTCTCAAGAGGTCTAGTATCTTTGCTTGCTTGGTTTCAATCCAAAGAATGGGAATTCTATCTTGACACATAATGTCAAGTATTGGCTTCTTGTTGGTTAGATGATTCTTCTCCTTAGCTTTTACCTTATGCTTTAGGATAGTATCTTCGTCTCCTCCTATCTTCTTTAATTTCAAAAATCTTCTCCCTCCTTTTGAAAACTATTCTTGTTTCTAAACTTGAAACACTTTCATAATAAACTTGGACCTAGGTCCATGCATTTTCAAAATCTTTTCATAAATAAACTTCAATCAACTTAACAATACCTTGACATTTTTTTGTGAGAAGACTAAAAGTCAATCAATCTCATTTCAAACTATTTTTCCACATTGGCTTCTACTTTAAAACTTTTTCTCAAAATATTGGACTCTTGTCTATCCTTGTAGTGATACAACAACTATACTTCTACAATATGTAGTGAAGTGAGATATTTTCCACTTTGGTGTTGAGTGAGGCATTGTTGATTTTAAAATCCAAGCCATATCCTCCACTTTGAGATGATGAAAATTCTCCTTTCTCATGATTGTGGGTAGTAAGTATGTTTTCCATACAGACAATGACGATGATGTCTTATCTCTTAAAATCAACCAACACACTTGTGTTTCAATTTTTAAAAAAAGAGGAACTACGTGTACCCTGATCCCTTATTGCACGAAAGTTGGTACGTAGGCACTAAAAGTTCGCAACCGCGGCGGGTGAAAAAATCATAAAAAATACTTCTCTTCTCACCTCCACCATCTATTTCTATACAACATATTTTATAGCCAAAATATATAGATTTTTCCAAGAGGTTCCTGTGGAGTACCATAGATGTTTAGGGTGCTAATACCTTCCCTTTGCATAACCAACCCCCTTACCTTGAATCATTCCCCCTCTTTTTGGGTTATTCGCTCTTTTCCCATTCCTTTGGAGACAATAAAGCACGGTGGCGATTTTTATTTTTGATTTGTATAAGGTCTAGTCAATCCAATGGCTTAGTATTGAACATTTCTACCGCTACACTCACTACTTTCAGTCCCCATTCGAAGGAGGAAGAAAGGTAGATTGCATCTTGCATTGGTTCCAGACCCAATCAAAAGTCACAACCTGCTGACCCTCCAGGCCCCAATCGAAAGACACGCCTACACTGGTGCCAGCCCCCAATCGAAGGAAGCCAGAAAATGCATAATCAAAGGGTTTTTTGTCTCAATCGAAAGACCTTCATTTTTTTTGCTTTTATCTTATTTTTTCATGCACTTCAATATGGTTGTAATAGTGTAGGATTTTATCTTTCTCCATTTTATTACTTTTGTATGCTTGCTAGTAAAATAGGGAATGTATGGCAAGATAAAAACAACAAGTAGACAACCCCTAATCAAATACTAAATGCATGCAAATCAAACACACTATTTACACATGCACCCTTAAGGTAATTCCACTTGTTGCCTCGGAAAAATAGTCATGCCCCTCGAACATGGGCGTTTTAGCAAAGACCCTCGATAAAGATCGTAGTCCCTCGATGAACCTCAATGATGCCTTCGGTAAACGATCTAGTCCCTAAACGAAAATTGCTAAGACGTCCCATAGGTTGCCTTCTATGACTATACAAACGTCCCACGCCTGTCCCTTCACATTCAAGGATGGGGCTTCTTACCAAATCAATGGTAAGATAGCAAAATCTAAAGGAAGAGGAAAAGAACATTTAAGACCTTTTGAGTAGGTAGGTTTCTCCTAGTTTCTCACTTACTCACAACAAAAACATTTTATACACCAATACTCTCATCTTGAAACATTTTCAAAAGACAAACACTTTGTATGTGTTCTTATAGAAACGAGAACCATTACAAACACACCTTTTCAAAATCACTTTCAAAAACACATTCCACAAACACTTCTTTGAACTATTTTCCAAACAACACTTTGTACGCGTTCTTATAGAAACGGGAGCCATTACAAAGACGTTTTCAAAATACTTTCAAAACCCACACCACAAGCACATTTTCAAACAAAAGCAAGTGATCTAGCAAGAAACTAAGAGCTCGTAGGTAACTACAGATGAAAAGGGTGTTAATACCTCCCTTTTTCATAACCTATCCCCTGAACTCAAGAAATAATCTCGAGAGTTCTTTCCTGTTCTTTTCAGCCTTTCCTTATTGAATAAAAGAAAAGTTGGTGGCGACTCTTACTATCCGCAACAATTGCGATAAAACGCAAAACACCCAAGTCAGTTCTCCCACTGTGTTACAGAACTGGAGACTCTGCTGGGGGCTACTTAAAGTGGGGTTACCTTAGGGTTATATCACATTTACTTTCTTTCCTTGGTTGACTTGCTTGCTTTACATTTTGGGTCCTTGTTTGGGTTACTAAAAGATCCTATACCCAGATCTGGGGCACCTTTTTAGGTAAGTAACAATAAATCATGGAAGTTGTACGGCGTAGACCGATATGGATGAAGTGATAGCTATGTTAGCATGGTACTTTTGTCTGTACTAATGTTCCTTGAGTCAGTCAAGGATAATATTAGGCTTCCTTAGTGTCATTAAGTGCTAACTGACCTTTAGAACCTTCTAATTAACTCATCCTTGGCCATTAGAAAATAGTGAGATAGTCGGCTTTGGTTCTGACCGAAGATTGGTTGATACTCGATGCTACGCTCATTGAGACCGGACTTTTGGGATATCTCGGCCGCAAGAAAAGATTGATTGAGCTGAGAAAATGCCTAAAATAAAGGTCAGTGATATTGAGATCCCTTAGAACCCGATTACTATTTCTAGGATAGGTTGAGCCAACTAAACTTCAAGAGGGTACTTACCTACAAACTCCATGCAAGCCTAAACATAAGGACTTGTCTGCTTTGTGTGTATATGACTATTTGTACATAATAACTTGCTTACGTTGCATACTTGTACATAACATCATGACATCATACCATAGCATTTTCAATAATCATTTCAAGGATCTCAAGGGCCTATGATGCAGGGTCACGATTGAACCATACGCCTATCAAGGGGAAAGAAGAATCATTCTCTAACTAAATGTTGTCAAGACCAAAGCACGTTAACTTGAGTCAAGGGATATGACCCACTTGACATGGTGAACTTGATTCTCATGGAAGGACATCCACCAATATGAAGTTCCCCAATCAAAGCTGTTGATCAATGTTTCAAATTCTAACATCTTCTTGTGTTTACCCCGCGAGATCCTTGAAAACATTGCATCCACATAACATGCATCCTATCATGACATGTTTCTCCCATGCAGGTCTCCTTATCTTCTTACTGTTTATTTCAGTAGAGATGGCCCTAGAGCAGACCATCAAGAGCATTCAGATTCAAAACGCTCAACTTCAAGAGATGTTCTTGAACCTATCCAAGGGACAAGAAGAGGTGAAGGCGCTCCTCACTAGGGGCATGATCATGGGGAATCCTGAGGGCAACAAGGATGACCAGTTGGAGCGGCTACAAACTAAGATAGCCATAATGAAAGTCTAGATGATGGGACAACTGGTGGGCCAGATGGCTCTTACCAAAAACATAGCTCAGGGACAAGAAGAGCTAAGGACTCTCATCAACAAACTCCATCAAGACAGTTGCAACCGTATGAAACAAACAGTCAAGATTGAGGATCAAGTCACTACTCAGCCTCCCATGAGACATGAAGCCGATTTGGTGGAGAGTACACCGTTCCAAATTGTTGTCGCGTCTCGAGTCCAACAACAACCTCTCCAACAACAACAAGGGAATTAGCGCAAGGAGATCGCACCTAAGAGACAATTTACCAGGATTGGCATGTCACTAGCTCAGGTGCTACAACACATGTTGAAGGCAGATCTAATTACATTAAAGGCTCCTCCCCGGAATCCTAACACTGTTGCTCCTAGTTACCATCCCAATGAGAGGTGTGCATACCATTCTGATGGTCCTGGGCATGATACGAACAATTGTTGGGCTCTGAAGAACATGATTCAGAACCTAATCGACAAAGGAGTTTTGGAATTTACACAAGATGATCAAATGGAACTCTTCTATCACTCCTCAAGGGCATCCATATGAAGTGACGATCTGGGCGAGGAAATTTTCTGTTTATTCAAATTTTCAGTTGTAATCCCTTTTATTCAAACACTTATCTTTATGTCAGACTTTGATCACTCTCATTAATGCATCGCATATGTTTGTCTTGAATTAATCCATTCATTTTCACTCTATTTAAAACTATTTTTTTACTCCCTTTATGATATTCAACTCTTGTTTTTTAAAAGTTGCAAGCCTTTAGAGGGAGGATGACAAAAAAAATGTCATAATCTCATACAATATGCTTTTGAACAGACCTTGCTGACGATGTACAGGCGTTTGTTTCAATTCCTAAACATTGGAGTTATAAGGAGGATAATCCCTAGTCAACCCCTTCAAGCAAAAGAAGTAGAAGTTTTCTTTTTTACACAAATTTAAACCTTTAATCAAAACCTGGGGAAGGGCAGACTCTCAATTAGTTCAAAC
The DNA here is from genome assembly GCA_948472305.1 of Vicia faba. NCBI lineage: Eukaryota > Viridiplantae > Streptophyta > Magnoliopsida > Fabales > Fabaceae > Vicia > Vicia faba. The sequence continues at coordinate 333,763,604 of OX451738.1, read as the reverse complement.
GCGCGTTCAGTCGCAAAATTTCACTTCATACACAACGAATGACATCAAACCATTCCCCTGGAATCAAAAGATGGTGATGGTTCCCTACTAAAATAGGCAGTCATTATCTTTCAAGAGAAAAGCCCACTAAGTTAAAACCTACGAAGGAGACTTAAGAAAAACTGGGGCATCTTACTGACTGTAATCTTAAAAACAAGAACAGCCAGGCAAAATCGGGGATAATAAATCAAAAAAAGAGGTCACTACAAATCCTCAACAACATGGAAAATATGGAAAAAAGTCTGCCTTCCAACAAACTTAACTTGTCTGAACCATCACCAAAACATCATTCCAGACTCAATTGGAGTTCAAACGCACAATTAACTGAGTTTAGGACTGAAGAACATCACAAAGAATGGGCAGGTACAAATACACTTTGAGTCTTATCCTTTGTTTCTTAAACCGTGAACCAAGCCACGTTACAACCCTTCAAAGTCCTAATTGAAGCATGGGTTAGTTTGAAAGCACATTGTTACAAAAAGGTATCCTGACTCCTGTAAGGCTTTACTCCAAACCCTGAGTTGAATTTTCTTACCAAAATTCTTTTATCTGCTAAAACGAATTTTCAAAAAAAAAACTTCAAGACAAGCATAAACTTCGCATTATTTGAATATCGTTGTTTGCATATGGCTAATTGTTTGACAGCGGAGAAATTCACATGACGAATATCCAGCAAATGAAAGCTCTCACTCAGTGAACAAGGTCACTTCAAATGGGATGACACTTCCAACGAAAAATATCTTATTAAACAAGGGGGCATGACACATCACTGTCCAATACATCTGGGGCAGTCAAATCAAGATTCTAAGAAATCTCTCAAGAAGTGTTGAGTAACTTGGGGCTGGTTTATATCGCAATAACTTGGGGCATTAAACGTAAATTCCCGTAAAGGGTTACGTACGGTCAAGCAAACATTTCCTGGCAGTGCTACAAACACTTTCTAATAGAGGCAGTGACAAGTCTCCCACGAAGTCCTTTTCATAGGGTGATCCCCAGCCAGAGCTTCAATCTCTGAAAACTTCTCCCCGACTGAGTCAATCTCAAGAAACCTCGAGGAGTCCTGCCAAAGGAAAGCACCTCTCCAACAGATTGGCAACCGAGTTTATTTCCCAAACAAACTACAAATTCCCCAGCTTGAATTTGCCTCTCCAACTATTATGAATCAAGGGACCACAACTCCTCTTACCCAGTAGACTTTTCTACAACCCTCTGTAGGTTGTTGCAGAGCCCGTGAGACAACTAGATAAAATTTAACTTCTATATTCCCAACAAGTTGTTAACTTCCTTTTTTTCTTCCATCAAGAGATAACTCCCCAGTAGAGTAACAGACAACTAAAACTCCTGGACTCATTTCCCCAAGTTGTAATCAACACTCTCTACAGAGTTTTCTTCTTAAGAAAAATCAACATTCCTCAACGGATTTTCCCCTCAAATAACAAAACATGATTCCCCAACAGAAACACTCTAAGCCAGGTCTGGAAAGGCGTGCATACTCTTCGTACCCAATGGTCGTCCGGGATTCAACTTCCCAAAACTCCCCAGCACTTGTCAAGGATTTATTTTCCAAGAAAAAATTACATTCCAACAACATTTTGTTTATCATATTACATACATGATAAGCACATACAGCATAAATGCATACGACATAATCTCATTTATTTTGAGAACATCATTACGTCATGCATTTCATACATCATGACATTGTATACAACTAACTCTTTACCTTTTTAGGAAAGATCAATTGACTGATAATTATCATCAACAATTTTCAAGAGGTCCAAGATTAGTTCCTGAAACAAGACAGAGCAACTATCTACGCGACCAGACAAAGCAATCTTACACAAATTCCTTCTCACATTTCCAGACATTTCCATATGCAGTTTTACACGGACTCACTTTGAAGCAACCCTACTCAGGTTCCTTCCCCTGCAGTTTTACACGGACTCATCATGAAGTAACCCTACCCAGGTTCCTTCTCAGACATTTCCAGATGCAGTTTTACATGGATTCATCATGAAGTAACCCTACCCAGGTTCCTTCTCAGACAATTCCAGATGCAGTTTTACACTGACTCATCATGAAACAACCCTACCCAGGTTCCTCCTTATTTCTCGATGCAATTTTACACGGACTCGTCATGAAGCAACCCTACCCAGGTTCCTTCTCATTTCCAGATGAAGTTTTACCCAGACTCATCATGAAGCAACCCTACCCAGGTTCCTTCTTGTTTCCGGACACAGTTTTACACGGACTCATCCTAAAGCAACCTTACCCAGGTTTCCCTCTCATATGTCTCATATAGCATCCCTACACAGGCCCATCATAAATTCAAGAAAATTCAAGACCTCTACTGGTTCAGTTTAAATCTCTCAATGGTTTAGCCTGATTCTTTCCCGTAGATATTTTCTCTGGTTCAGATAAATCACTCCAAGATTTATTCTGATTCTTTCCCGTTAAAGAAAATCCAAGACCTCTACTGGTTCAGTTTAAATCTCTCAATGATTTATCTTGATTTTTTCCCGTGGACATTTTCTCTGGTTCAGATAAATCGCCCCAAGATTTGTTCTGATTCTTTCCAGACCTCTGCTGGTTCAGTTTAAATCTCTCAATGGTTTATTTCGATTCTTTCCCATAGACATTTTCTTTGGTTTAGATAAATCGCTCCAAGATTTTGTTTTGATTCTTTCCAGACCTCTGCTAGTTCAGTTTAAATCTCTCAATGATTTATCCTGATTCTTTCCCGTAGGCATTTTATCTGGTTCAGATAAATCTCCCCAAGATTTATTCTGATTCTTTCCAGTTAAAGAATACTCAAGACCTCTACTGGTTCAGTTTAAATCTCTCAATGGTTTATCCTGATTCTTTCCGGTAGACATTTTTCTCTGGCTCAGATAAATCGCTCCAAGATTTATTCTGATTCTTTCCAGACCTCTGTTGGTTTAGTTTAAATCTCTCAATGGTTTATCCTGATTCTTTCCCGTAGACATTTTCTCTGGTTAAGATAAATCGCCCCAAGATTTATTCTGATTCTTTACAGTTAAAGAATACTCAAGACCTCTGCTGGTTCAGTTTAAATATCTAAATGGTTTATCCTGATTCTTTCTGGTAGACATTTTTCTCTGGTTCAGATAAATCGCTCCAAGATTTATTCTGATTCTTTCCAGACCTCTGCTGGTTCAGTTTTAATCTCTCAACAGTTTATCCTAATTCTTTCTGATAGACATTTTCTCTGGTTCAGATAAATCATTCCAAATATTTATTCTGATTCTTTTCCAGTTGAAGCCAATATTAGACTTAGTCTAATTTCTATCAACAATCACCTTTAGATGGCATCTATAAGCCCATCTCCGACAATTCTCCATCATCCTTCCAAATGGCATCTTTAAGCCCATACCCTACACAATCAAACACCACATCATCAAGTGCAAATTTCTAGGCACTCTAGTGTTCAATCATCTTCTACCTTCAAGTCACGAATGACAGACTCGCCAATCTAACTCTTCAGGTTTAAGAAGATTGAACAGGGGCAGCTATTGTACCCTAAAATTTGCCCTCTCATTTTTCAAGACATTTCTCACAAGGATTCTCAAGGTTCAAGCTTGCACAAGTACATTGGGATTTTCCAGTACCAAGATTAAAAGGAAATTGTCTAAAAAGGGGAAAACAGATAAAAATAATATTTTGACAAATTTAGAGAAAATCGAGTGTTTTTCGTTTCAGCTCTTTCGATTGGCCTTTTGGCCTCTTTCGATGCAAGCCTGGCTTGCACCCTTCAAATGAGTGTGGGCTTCTGGTAAGCTGGCTTGGATTCACAAGGCACAAAGCCTCTTGTAGCCTTCTTCGATTCCAAGGCCAAAAGCCTCCCTTTTGGGCGTCCTTCGATCTGCATGTTTTGCCTCCTATGTGCCTCTTTTGAATATGGACATTTTGGCCTCCTGCATGCACCTTTCGTTTGGGCATGTTGTTCCTTCAGTACAAGCTACTAGTCATACCCTTTGTTTGGACACATGAATCCTCCAGCATAAGCTTTTGGTCAAACTTTTCGCTTGGGCATTTGAATCCCTTCATGCTTTCTTCGTTTGGGCGCTTGAATTCTTCAGCACAAGCTACTGGTCACACCTTTCGTTTGGGCATGTTGGTTCCCTTCATGCAAGATTCATTTGAACATAGATCTTTTGCATATTGGCATAAAGTCACAAGGCAGGGACCCCCTATGTACACTCCTTCGTTTGGCCACTTGGACCTTGGGGCAGGCAAACCTTTGACTGGACAGAACCACCTTCACAAGGTTTCCTTACATCCTGTTACCCTTCAAATCAGCATCCTTCGAATCCGACTCTGGGCATCCCATTCAAAGGATATGTTTGATAGTCCATTCGAAGGATTTACAAGCCCACTTTAAGGCAGGTATTTGGTTACCCATCCAAGGGTCACACTTTTGGCTCCTTCGAATGATGCCCAAAAGTGACTCAATCGAAAGGCACTTGTAGAGGAAAATCAAATTGCTTGGAGAAGAGTCTGGTCGAAGAAGGGTCAACACGAAAAGATGATATTCAAAGATGCTTGCTTCCAAGTTCAGGCATGGTACACTGGCCAAGACTGCTGCACAGCAGTCCTGAAACACTGGCCCCTTCTTACACCAAGATAGCATACAAGGCACTGTCTCTCGAAAGCTACAAGGAACAGGTTACTCAAATTGTTCAAATCTTTTGTTTTCTCTCCAAGAACTTTAGGCAGCCTTGTCTACAAATAAGAGGCCTCACAACACATCTAAAGGGGGGGACTTTTTGGCCAGAGGAACGAATCTCCAAAATTTTCTCAAACACAACAAAGCTCTCAAACACTCAAACACTTGTGAAAGCAAAAACCCAGAATCTAGCACTTACCTCTTTCAATTTAAGAAAGAACACTACACCTGTTCTCCTCCTTCGAACCCAGAAATAATAAATACCACCCTTACACCTCCTGACCTTCGAATCAGTCAAAGGAACACCACACATGTTTCTTTCCTTCGAATCCAGGAGCATTTAGTCTAGCCATTTGATGGTCCAGCACACCCTCCAGCCTCCAGCAAGGTTAGTTGTTCCAAACCTTGAGCTTTTTGTTTCTTGTATAACATGTAAATAAGCTTTTCTTTCGTTTCAAGCATGTACATACCATTGCTATTTTCGTTTCCACCCTTTTAATATGTTTTCAGAGCTAACCCTTTCGTTTTGCTTCTTGTTTACCTAAACATGCATTAAGTATTAAACTGATTGTAAGGAAATACTAGCATGGCCTTAGGCCATGTTGTTGTTCAAAAGTTCAAACGAAAGAAACAGGAAACAGGAAGTAGGAAACAAAGCTTCTGAATTCTACACCAATCTCCAGGGTAAATGAAAGAGGCAGCCAGAAGGCACACATGCACCAAGTCCAAGCCCAAACGAAAGACACCTCCTCATTACTTTCAGTCCCCAGTTGAAGGAGGCAGAAAGGAACACTTGCACTAAGTCCAAGTCCAGACGAAAGGCACTCCCTCACTGTTTTCAGTCCCCAGTTGAAGGAGGAAGAAAGGCAGATTGCATCTTGCATTGGTTCCAGACCCAACCGAAAGTCATAACCTACTGACCCTCTAGGACCCAATCGAAAGACACGCCTACACTGGTGCCAGCCCCTAATCGAAGGAAGCCAGAAAGTGCAGAATTGAAGGGTTTTCTACCTCAATAGAAATACCTTCATTTTTCTTGCTTTTATCTTATTTTTTCATGCACTTCAATATGTTTGTAATAGTGTAGGATTTTATCTTTATGCATTTTATTACTGTTGTATGCTTGCTATTAAAATAGGGAATGTATGGCAAGATAAAAACAACAAGTACATAACCCCTAATCAAAGACTAAATGCATGCAAATAAAACACACTATTAACACATGCACCCTTAGGGTAATTCCACTTGTTGCCTCAAAAAAATAGTCATGTCCCTCGAACATGGGCGTTTTAGCAAAGACCCTCGATAAAGATCATAGTCCCTCGATGACCCTCAATGTTGCATTTGGTAAACGATCTAGTCCCTAAACGATAATTGATAAAATGTCCCATAGGTTACCTTCTATGACTATACAAACGTCCCACACCCGTCCCTTCACATCCATGGATGGGGCTTCTTACCAAATCAATGGTAAGATAGCAACATCTAAAGGAAGAGGAAAAGAACATTTAAGACCTTTTGAGTAGGTAGGTTTCTCCTAGTTGCTCACTTGCTCACAATAAAAACATTTTATACACAATTACTCTCATCTTGAAACATTTTCAAAAGACAAACACTTTGTATGCATTCTTATAGAAACGAGAACCATTACAAAGAAACCTTTTCAAAATCACTTTCAAAAACACATTCCACAAAGACTTCTTTGAACTATTTTCCAACACAACACTTTGTACACGTTCTTATAGAAACGAGAGCCATTACAAAGACGTTTTCAAAATACTTTCAAAACCCACACCACAAGAACATTTTCAAACAAAAGCATGTGATCTAGCAAGCAACTAAGAGCCCGTAGATAACTACAGATGAAAAGGGTGCTAATACCTTACCTTTTTATAACCTACCCCCCGAACTCAAGAAATAATCTCGGGAGGTCTTTCCTGTTCTTTTCAGCCTTTCCTGATTGGATAAAAGAAAATTCGATGGCGACTCTTGCTATCCGCAACAATTGCGATAAAACGCAAAAAACCCAAGCCAGTTCTCCCACCGTGTTACACCATGATTTAGAATTAGCTGCAGTAGTGTTATGCTGAAGCTTTAGAGACATTATCTCTATGGTTCTCAGTTTGAAGTGTTTAACGATCATAAGAGCTTGTAGTATCTATTTGATCATAAGGAATTGAACATGAGGTAGAGGAGATGGTTGGAATTATTGAAGGATTACTACTTTGGCTTGAATTATCATCCAGGTAAAGCTAATGTTATAGTTGACACCTTGAGTCGAAAGACTTTGCATATTTCTGCTATGATGGTTAGAGAACTAGAGTTAATCGAACAATTTAGAGACATGAGTTTGGTCTGTGAAGTGACACCACAGAGTGTGAGGTTGGGAATGTTGAAGATTAACAATGACTTCTTAGATAATATTAAGGAAGCTTAAAAGTTAGATATGAATTTGGTAGATTTGATGGTCGAGAGTAACAAATCTGAAGACAGTGACTTTAAACTAGATGCCCAAGGTGTGTTGCGATTCCGAAATAGGATTTGTATCCCTGATGATACTGATATGAGAAAGATGATTCTGGAAGAGGGCCATAGAAGAAATTTGAGTATTCATCCGGGAGCTACCAAGATGTATCACGGCTTAAAGAAGTTATTTTGGTGGTCCGGGTTGAAGAGAGATGTGGCACAGTTTGTGTATGCGTGTTTGACTTGTCAGAAATTGAAGGTCGAACGTCAAAAACCTGCGGGGCTGTTGGACCCTTTAGACGTTCCAGAATGGAAATGGGATAGTATATCTATGTACTTTTTGATGGGGCTGCCAAGTACTCCAAGAGGGCACAATGAAATTTGGGTGATTGTTGATAGATTAACGAAATCAACTTATTTTATTCCGACTAGTATCGATTTTCCTGTATCGAAGTTGGCGGAGATTTACATTTGGGTAATTGTGAAGCTACACGGTGTTCCATCTAGCATTGTGTCGGATAGAGATCTGAGGTTTATCTATGATTTTTGGAAGAGTTTGCAGGATGCTTTAGGGACGAAGCTGAAATTGATTTCGGCATATCATCCACATACAAATGGTTAGACGGAAAGGACTATTCAGTCGCTAGAAGATTTGATTAGGGCTTGTGTTCTTGAGTAGGGAGGTACCTGGGATAATTATCTTCCTTTGATTGAGTTCACCTATAACAATATTTACAATGCTAGTATTGGTATGCAACCTTTCGAGGCACTGTATGGTCGGAGGTGCAGAACACCTTTGTGTTGATATGAATCGGGTGAGCATGTGGTGCTCGGACCCGAGATGGTGAGAGAGACTATGGAGAAAGTAAAGGTAATCTAAGAAAGGATGAAAGCTTCGCAGAGAAGGCAAAAGATTTACCATGATAAGAGGAGGAAGGATCTTGAGTTTCAAGAGGGAGACCATGTATTCTTGAGAGTATCACTGATAATCGGTGTAGGTGGGGACTGTTGCGTATAGAGTGGCCTTGCCACCTAATCTATCGAATTTTCATGATGTGTTCCATGTGTTGTAACTCTAGAAATATATTTCAGATCCGTCGTATGTAACTCCAATAAATGATATACAAGTGTGGGACAATCTTAATATTGAGAATATACCTATGAGGGCCGAGGATCCTGAAATAAAGAATTTGAGAGGTAAAAAGATCACCCTTGTGAAAGTAATCTATGGGAGGAGCTACCGGAGAGAATGCTACGTGGGAGCTAGAGAGCAAGATTTGAGAGGCTTATCCACAGTTATTTGCTTTAGGTAATTTTCGAGGTACGTTACTTTTTTGGGGACTAGATGCCTTATAATTATAAAATTGAGGTTATGGGGATGTTTGACTAATTGTATAGAAAGGTAGGGGTGTGTAGGATAATATGGATTATTATTATTATTATAATATTAGGATAATTATTATTATTTTATAATAATAATTAAATAATTATTTATTTAGGATAGTTATTATTATTATTATTAGATTATAAGAAGTGAGATTGGGAGAATAAGTCAGTACATGAAATAGAACAGATAAACGTAGAAGAGAGAAGAAAAGAGAACTAAGAAGCTAGGGCAAGAGAGTTCATCCGTAAGAATCAAGAATCAACCAAGAACCTAAGGTAAGGGGGGATTCTAACTCTATAAGGGTTTGCCTAATGATGGGATATGATAGAATTTAGGTCGTATAATTATATGTTTTGATTTCTCTATATTTGGTTGTTTTTGGGGTTTGTTCTCGTTGATGAATTTTGGCGATTTTGGTGTATTTTGATGTGATTTAATGATATGAATTTGTTATAATTGGTAGATGAATGTTGATGAATAATTAACTTGTTAAAAAGATGAATTTTGATGTAAAAATTATGATTTTTGGGTATGGAAACATGGAATTCCGTAACCTGAAAGTTGCCGAATTTGCCACTGTTATCGCAGGATAACCGGTTACCCGAATATGGTAACCGGTTACCATATCAATGGTTAGAATGAGGTTTAGCTACTATCCTCCAGTAACCGGTTCCCATAAGTGGGTAACCGGTTACCGCGAGAGAATTTTGAAAAGCAACGAGGCTACTGTCCCGCAGTAACCGGTTCTCATAACTGGGTAACCGGTTACCATTGCTATTGACAACATTATTTTTGAAAAACTTCTAAAACCCATAAATTTTGCCTTGGGTGTCCTTTGACGCGCCGTTTGGACCATTGGAAAGATAAAATAATTTTCTAGTTTATAAAAATGATTTATAATGCACTAGATTATTATTTCATCAACATTGCTACTGATTCGTAAGTGTGTTTCGATTTGTATGCCATGAATTATGTTGTGATCCTTTGTGATGATTATTTTGACTGTGTGACATGAGTTATATGATGATGACGACGAATGGTCTGTATTGACAAAATTATGATGAATAATAGTGACAGATGCGGAGTATATTGTTGCATGATAGTGTCTCATGCATTCATAAAGCGAAGGTGTGCATTGGCGAGCGAAGGTATGTATTGGTGAGAGAAGTTGATTGCCCTAAATTGGTATTATTGAAAAGAGGATTCTACCTTGATTGGTACCACATGAATTGCACTAGTGTCAATCCTTTCATCATATTGTGATTGATAAACCGATGGGCGAAGATTGAGGAAAGTGTATATTATCTTACAATGTATGTCATGTGCTGATTATGTACTTGAATTTTACATGTTTATCATTATGCTTTCTCTTATATTATTATGATATCTCACCCTTTATGTTTTAATGTTACCTCCACGTGGGTAACATACAAATGATCCGAAGCAGCTAGAGATCGAAGGTTAGCTGAGAAGTTTCTTCAACTATCGGTGTCTGCTCTGATACGTAACACTTTGGGGGTTTTGCGTGATTTGTTTTGTTATGATTTGGACTTAACACGTACTACTCTATTATTTGAATTTTTTATGAATTATGTTGATGTGTGAAGGATAATAATTGCAACTCCAATTGGAGGATCGAGATGATTATTTATTGATGTTTTCCGCTGTGAATAAATGCATTAAAATTTAAGACTTTTGATTATACGATATGTGTTGCGTATCCTGATTTGAGCATGTATGATTGGAGAAGTATGTGACGTCCTATTTGATTGATGCTTATTTATAAATTAAATTACTCTGGTTTTTATATAAATTACCGACGGGAAATAGGGTGTTACAATAATGATTAGAGGAGCAACCCTAGGCTCAGCAGTAACCTTCATAGGACCCTTAGAAGTGATCCTTACAGGAGTACCAGAAATTGTAATCACAAACACGTCTTAAGCTTCAGGCCTTGAGACATACTTTTACATAAGCTCTCCACAGAAGGATTCTTCTCAAATAGAATTAGGCGGTCATGCATCTAACACTGAATACCTTCTTTCAGTAGTACACAACCATTGGATTGGGACGCACAATAGTAGCAGTTTTCAATGCAACCCAGAAATAAACCGGCTTGCAACAGATTCTTCTTAATAACCATTAGAGGAGTAGTCAAGTCAGTCACAATAGAAACATAAGAAACATCATCAATAGCATTAATGCCTTTGTCATGATTAGGCATAGGTGCAATGATCACATTAGGAGTCTCAGGAGGATCAAATTCTATCTCCTTAGAGTCAATCATATCTTGAATCTTATTTTTCAACGCCCAACAGCTATCAGTGTCATGTCCAAGACTATTGGAATGATATTCACACCTTGCATTGGGATTGTAACTGGGAGAAGAAGTATTGGGATTCTGAGGAGGATCCTTCAATGTAATCAACTCAGCCTTCAACATGTGTTGCAATGCTTGAGACAACGGCATGTTGATTTTTGTAAACTGTCTCCTGGGTGCGACTTGCCTACGTTGTTTATTTTATTATTGTTGTTATACTGGTGCATGATTAGAGATCATAATTGTCCCCACAAATTGGTTGCGGTCACTCTTACTACGACCCTTCCGGCCGTACACAACATTGGATTCTTTCTTACCATTATATAACTTCTTTGCAGTATTCAAAGATGTAGCCACCTGAATTTTACCACTTCTGATTCCATTTTAAACATGTCCCCCTATCAATATCAGTTCTGTGAAACCGGCTGAAGAACTTCCAAGTAGGTGATTATAGAAAGGACCTGTTAGTGTACGCATGAACATGTCAACCAATTCCCTATCAGCCAAAGGAGGTTGAACTCTGCCTACAAGATCTCCATTTTTGTGCGTACTCTTTAAAGTCTTCCTGAGAACCCATGGACATACTCTGTAGTTGCATGCGGGTTGGTTCCAAATCGGAATTATACTGATATTGTCTATAGAAGGTTGCAGCCAAATCTTCCCAGGTATGGATATCGGTACCTTTGAGTTGATAATACCATTCCAATTGTATTCCAGACAAACTTTCTTGAAAGAAATGCAACCATAATTTCTTGTCAGCAGTGTGTGGTTAAATTTACAAACATATGATCTCAAATGCAGTTTCAGGCAAGAAACACCATCATACTTAGCAAAGGTAGGAGTTTTGAACTTAGGAGGAATGACGACTTCTGATACTAAACCCAATTCTTCAAAGTTCAAGCCAGGCACCTTCTGGGTCTCCATAGCTTTCAGACGCTATTCTAACAACTTATACTTCTCTCTAACAAGGGGATATTATTCATCCAAATAATCCTCTTACTCTTCATCAGAATATTTTTCAGAACCATGATTGCTTTTTTCAGTTTTAACACTCTTACCATCTTCACCGTGTTCGTCATCTTCGTCCAATGGGATATCAAGATCTTGAGCTTGCTTGACTGGACCTCTGAACTTTCTCCATATGATAAGGATGCCGATTGGTTTCTTTGTCTTATTCTTCTTCTCGTTGGTGATGAGCGCCTTCAGTTCTTCTTGCCCCTTGGCTAAGCTTAGGAACATCTCTTGGAACTGAGCATTTCGAGCCTGGAGATCTTTGACTGTCTGTTCGAGAGCCATTTTTGTTGAAATAAACAACAAGAAGATGAGAAACATGTCTTGGAAACCTGTTATGCAATGATATGTACGGCATGTAGATGCAAATGTAATGTTTTTTAGGACCTCGTGGGATTTAAATTTGTTACTCAAAAGGAACAGAAACAAAGACTCTTATTAGTAAGTTCAAATTATAACTGCCTTTTAGGCTTACAATGAAAACAAAAAGGGTTACAAGGAAACAAATTATGAACTTATAAGACCTAAGACTCAAGTCTCCCATGGACGCTTCCTCTTTGTGTTAACATATGCATAAGGCTCTGCTCTTCGTGAAGTCATTTTGTCATCTCCAACACTTTTTTCTCACTAGTATAGAACTGAGTCTCAAAGGTATCCCTTTATTCTTTCAATTGAATCCAATACTTCTGTAGATCTTCAAGATCAATAGGCATATCTGGATGAAAAATGGTATGAGGAATATCTCTTTCAACAACAAGCTCCACAATTACTGGTAGGACGCAAGGATATGGCATTATAAGATTTTGAGCATGAGATCACACCCATCTGAGGTAGGGCTCCAAAGGAATGAAGTTTTTCTGTCCCAAAGTATTGCTATCAATCTTATTCACCATGCCCCAAGCACGTATAAACTTTTTACAGTAACCTTGAGGATCATTCTTGTAATCGAATATAATACCCTAGATAAGCAAATCATGAGAACCGACTCTTCGAGTATAACCAAATTGATGCAGAGCTAGAGAAGGGTTGTAATACCTCCCCTTATGCCAATGAGTGTCACATTAGGGAATTCCCTACGGCGGTCAATAATAGTGATGTCCTCCTGAGATAGTGAACACCAATAGATATATGAATGAGAGAGTGACATCATTCTTCGAGACCACTTCAAACCTTATTCATTCTTCATCATTGATCGAGGAAGGTGCAAAATAAACCACCTGGATAGTAAAGGTATGCAACACATGAGAGTCCCCCTCTCTCTCATAGTACGAGTGTGAAGAGAGTGCAAAATATATCCAAGCAAAGAAGGCACATGATTATGAGTAAGAAATATTTTGATAGTGTTCACATCTATGAGTTAGTTTGGATTAGGGAATAGTACCAAAACATAGATCAACATAGCCAAGATCTCTTCAAAAGCATGAAAAATCATAGCATCTAGAAACCACTGAGCCTTCTCTATCATAAATTTAGCAAGAAGACCTTTAACTCCACTTCTTGTTTCTCAATTAGACACAATGTTTAATCGCTTGAGATGTAAGGCTGCTGCAATAACTTCATGTTTTGGAACTTTCTCTAAACCGATGAAGGGTATCTAATCAAGAATAGGTACTCCAAGTAGCTTAGAGAACAATTTCATTGTGGGTACCAACTGATAATATGGGAAGGTAAAATAGTGATACTTAGGATCAGAGAATTGGAACAGAACACTCATCATGTCTTCTTCAAAACCTGAGGTCACCAAACTGAGTAGATAACCATGCCTCTTGGTGAATTGAGAGTTTTATGGAACCTTTGAGACCAACTCATTAAGCTTGGAAGGTACCCTTACAAAGTTGATTCAGATAGTATTTCTGCAAGCAGAGGCCATAGCCTGCGACAAGGAACAAAGATAAATCCCTAGGTCCTTGAAATGGTTTGTGAAAATGTTATGTTATGATGATATGATGTTATGATGTTATGTTCATGTTAAATAAGTAGAAAACACAAACAAGTCATACAAGAGCCTTAGGTTTAAAGACTTGCATGAAGTCCATAGGTAAATACCCTTCCCTACTGAAGTTAAGTTGGCTTAACCTGTCGTAACCGAGTTCTAAGAACCTCATATTACAGACCTTTCTTGCAGACTTTATTTTAGCACGGTAACCGGCTTGCCACCAAAAAATCCCGAAAGTAGAATCTCAATGAGCATAGCCTCGAGTATCAACCAACTTTAGACTGCACCAAAGCCGGCTATCTCACTACTTTCTAATGGCCAAAATGGGTCAATTAAGGTTCTAAAAGTAAGTTAGTGTTAACGACACCACGCAGAAGCCTAATGTTATCCTTGACTGGCTCAAGAAACATTAGTACAAACCAAAGTGTCACACTAATTGTAGCTATCATGTTAACCATGTCAGTATATGATGTATAGTCTTTATGATCTATGGCTACTTACCTAAGAAATCACTAGATCCGGGTGTAAGATTTTTCACACAAGCAATAATACCCAAGCATGAACCCTTAAAGTAAATACGACAAAAGATACAATAAAAGCAAGTAAAGTGATCTAACTCTTAAGTTAACCCTCTTTTAGATTTATCCCCAGCAGAGTCGTCAATTTTGTAATACGGCGGGGGAAATGAATTTTTTGGTTTTATCGCAAATGTTATGGTTAGCAAGAGTCGCCACCGACTTTTCTTTTATCCAATATTTAAGAAAGGTGAAAAGAACAGGAAAGACCTTTGATAGATTTTGAGTTTGGGGGGGTAAGTTATGAAAAGGGAAGGTGTTAGTACCTTTTTCATCCGTAGTTATCTACAAGCTCTTAATTGCTTAACTCGCTTTTAAAACTTACTTTATGTATGTGTGATTTGTTTGAAAATATTTTGAAATGCAAATGTAAGGCTAACATTGTAATAATCTTTGTATCGGTCCTCAAGAATGTATACAAAGTGTTTTTGAAAATATCTTGTTTGAAAGTGTAGTGTGAAAAATGTTTTATTTGTGAGCAAGCATTCAAGAGTCCTACCCACTAAGTATGGTCTTTCTTATTCTTTTCCTACTCCTTTGGAGATAGTATTACGCATACCATTAGTTGGTAGGTGTTGTACCCCAAAATTTGCCCTCCCATTTCCTCAACATGTTCTCATCACAAGACCCTTGAAGATCAAGATCCAGTTAGGGTTTCCTCTGCTCAAGACTTCTCCTTGCACTGTGGACTCAAATTAGGGTTTGTGTTTGCCCAAGGATGTTTTGACCTAAAATGCCTAAGATGACTTTCATGTTTCATGTTTGACTCACAAGATTATCCATACCAAGTTTCAAATCTTGATTCCAAGTTTTGCCCAGTCAATTGGACAGTTGACCTAGAAATCAACTGTATTGGGGAAAAAGTCAACTGTGGTCAATTGACAGTCAAAACTCATGATTTTTGACCCACATCAACATTATGAACTCATATGGACCATTTGATCAAGTTTGGATCACAATTCCACAAGAAATTTGATCAGATCACCAAAAGGGCAAAATGGTCATTTTTAGGGTTTTGACTACACAAAGGCAATTTTTGACTGTTTGACCTAGCCAATGGCAAATCAAGCTCACATATGGACTCAAGAACTCAATGAAATGGTCTTGACACATTCATCAAGCTCAAAAGATCCCAAGTACACAAGATTGACAGTTGAATTTCCCAGTCAATTGATCAATTTTGACTGTACACTGAAAAGTCAAACTTTGACTTTTTGGTCAAAATCAAGAGTCAAGATTCATTTTTCATCAAAACATGCCAAATCATGAAACTTGTTCACCAAGAAATCACAAAATGCAAATTAGGGTTAGAAAATGGAATTTTTCATAACTTAGAATTTTTCTAAGTTATGAAAAAACCTAATTTTTTCCCAACTTTGCCCCATCTTTTCACCAAGATCCATTTGGATTCAAACAAAAGTCAAAACATGAAAGTTGTAGCTTGTTGCATAATCTACAACTTTGATTCACAAAGTTTTCTCATTTGAAGCTTATATCTCAAGTTACAATTTTTTGAATAAGGGCACTAAACCATTTTTAACTTAGTGAAATTTTAACCTATTTTGACAAGATTTTCTATCCCACTTCAAGGCCATTTTTCATACCCTTCCACTTGGAATTTCAATTTGCATTTCAAAGATGGATTGTAGTACACATTCCAAGATTTCCAAAATGTCCAAGAACTCATCAAACAACCTCATAACTTGAGAGATTCGAATTTCACAAGTTGGCAAAAATTCACTTTTTGTTCTTAACCAAAACATGTTCATAATCTTGCAATTTGAACTCAGCTTGCTTTAGGCTAGATTACAGGTCCTTAAACCAAGTTACACTCAAGAATTAAATGCAAAACCAATGTGTCAAGTTGTTATTCTAAGCATTTGGACATTACATGATGAACTAACCCTAAACTAGATAAAGTGAACTTTCCATTTTTGAAAAGATTAGCTTTATGTCCAATTGCAAATCAAGAAGGTACATAGCAAATCTGCTTGGCACAAGATTATGTGCATAACACACTGATCAAGAGAAGCTTATGCAGCACATTAGGGGGTCCTCTACTGACCTAGAAAGCCAAGTTGCATTTTGTTGCTTAAGTGTGAAGAAAAGTCCATAACTTGTAACAACTCTCATCTCAGCATAGACACACAAGAACAAACTGATCAAACACCTTCAAGAGAACATAACCAAGCTGAGACACGACCCTTGCACCTCCAAAACACCCTCCATCTCAGAATCATCCTCAAACTGCAAAAACAGGGTTGCCTCTGCAGTTTGAGTGCCAACTTCATTTTCTCTCGAGCATTCTTGCTATAATCAGTTCATACACATTCCCTAGCATATATGCAAGCTAACCATGACCTAAAACCTGACCTGTAATCCCTCTAACAGCTTCCACCATTTTCACATTTTTGACTTGCAGGTGAAGTTCTATAGCTTGATTCAGAAGCTCTCAAGACAACGTAAGCATTGAAACAGCATCCCTGGACCTCAAGGAAGCTTTTCCAATCATCACCTTGCACTGGAAGTTCCTCATTCTCCATATAGAAGTTCAACTGCACAGGTAAAACTTTGAACTCGTATCTCTCTTATTATGTATCTTTAGTCTTAAGTTTGTGAAGAAACAAGGTTCTACTCATAGCCCTGAACATGTACATATCTTTACATTTCATTTCTTTTGCCTGAGTAGAGAGAATTTGGAGTTTGAAAATGGCAGAAAAACTAGGTTAGGATTTGGGGGAGGAGAAATTCTCCCTCATCTTAGAGAGTTAGATCAAGTTCCATACATGGTTAGAATCGTCTCTTCATGCTGAACATTTGTTGTGTTATGAGTTTTTGTTAAAAAACCAGGAATCGAGAGTTGGACATTGAAGAACAGGGCGCGCGCATTTTCAAACATTGTGCTGGAGGTTGAAGACAGTGGCATTGGGCTGGGCTTGCTTTGTGTTTTTTTATTCACACTCTTTTTTTTGGTTTACACCCCCTAAGCCCATTTGCTTTATTTTTATTGATTTTTGATATTTTCTTTTTTCATTTGACTCATTTATTTTTTCTCAGCACATTAAAATTTTAAAAATATTTTTTCCATCATTTTTTGAATTTATTGCATATTTATTTAGTTATTTCTTTTGTTTATACATAAATATATACATATTATTATTTAGAATAAATAGAAAAAATAGTGTGAATATATTTTCATTTTTATTCTTATTTTATATTATCCTCTGAAAATATTTCATATAAAAAATACTATTTTCCAAAAATTAATTATTATTATTATTTATATATATAATACATATTTAGGATAATATAAATATACATACATATATATATATATATATATATATATATATATATATATATATATATATATATATATATATATATATATATATATATATATATATATATATATATATATATATATATATATATATATATATATATATATATATATATATATATATATATATTAATATACTTAGAGTAAAAATACCAAAAAATGCACATATTTTATTTTTTAACATTTAATACTAAAAAATGCCTTTTTTACAAATATACCATGTTTTATTTTATTTTTGTATAATGAATATTATGTGAATTAATTAATTAATATACATCTTGATTAAAATTAGGGTTTTTGCCCTAAAAGTTGAAAATACTCAAAATAATACCTTTTATTTTCTTGTTTTATTTTACATAAACCATACTTTTTTCATACATATAAAAACTTTCTTTTTGCATTTTGCATATTTACTTCATTTCCATTTAATTACGCAATTTATTTACCTTGCAAATATTCAAAAATGATGTAATAATTTAGATTTAAATTCTTGTCTAAATATCCCCCATTTGTAAATTTGTACCCCCCCTCCCTATATTATTATGTTGTAATAGCGTAGGAATTTAAATTTCGCACTTTATACGCTTTCTAATTATGCCATGTTAGAATTAGGGTTTGCATGCGAAAAACGATAAAAAATAGTTGGACCTAATACAAGATGAATGAGCATGAAAATAAACAACACATCTCACACTTGCACCCCTAGGGTACTCCACTTTGTTGCCTTCAAATAAATGGGCCATATTGCATGTTAGGTCTCTTTGGGCAAAACAACAAATTGAATGATCATAGTCCCTCGATAACATCTTCAAAATACTTCCAAAACAAATGATCAAGTCCCTTAAAGAAAATGCCCAAAGATACTTGGCACCATTGCAATTATGGTCTAAACGATGACCCACGCCCGTCCCTTTCACATCCTAAACATAAGATTGTCCACCAAATACAATGGTGGAACAAACTTGTTAAAAGGGTTAAAACATAGCAATAATCTTTTTGAGAAATTTAGGAGTAGATAACCTCTTAGTTACTTGAATCAATCTTGCAAACTAAAACACTTGCCTATTTCAAAAAACACACATCACTACACTTTCAAAACAACTTTCAAAAAATGAAAACCTTTTCAAAAGACATACATCTTTGTATACATCCCCACATGGATCATTACAAAGGTTGTCACCACATTGACCTCTTTTCAAAACATTTTCAAACCCACACACTCAAGCACCATTTAAAACAATTGAAAACAAAAGGCAAGTGATCTAAGCAAGTAACTAAGAGCCCATGGATAAACCATGGATAGAAAGGGTGCTAATACCTTCCCTTTCTATAATCTACTCCCCGAACCCAAGAAAACATCTCAAAAGGTTTTTGCTGTGCTTTTTAACCTTTCCTTAGGATAAAATAAAAAGTCGGTGGCGACTCTTGCTCAACCGAAACATTTGCGAAAACAAACGCAAAACCTCAAGTCAGTTCTCCCACCGTATCACAGAACTGGCGACTCTGCTGGGGAGATTTTAAAAGTGGAGTAACCTTAGGGCTTAGATCACCTTTGTTTTCAATTGTTTGCTTTGTTTGCTTTTATATTTGTGGGCTTTGCATCGGAGTTTCATAGATCCTAACCCGGATCTGGGAAATACCCTTTTTAGGTAGCATAATCTGTGAGGGACCTGTCCGGCGTAGACCGACATGGGTGAAGCAGTGGCTACGTTGGTGTGGCATCTTAGTCTGTACCTATATCCCTTGTGTTGAAACGGGGAGAATATAGGTCTTCTAAGGGGTCATTAAACACCAACCAACCTTAGAACCCTAAATTGACCAACTTGGCTATTAGGACAGTAGCAGTATGCTACACTCATTGAGGCTAAACTCTCGAGATGGTTCTGGCCGCGAGAAAAGATTGCGATGCTGGAGTTATGACCGATTGAGGGTAGCCAATGATTTGAGATCCTCTAGAACCCGGTTACTTTTGATAGGACAGGTTTTAACCAACAAAACCAAAAGAGGGTAATACCTGAAACTCATGCTGGCCTGAAACCTAAGGGTGTCTTGTGTGACTTGTGTGCCTTATTTACCTATGTGAATACTTGTGGTGTGCTTCATCATAGCATCATGCCATCATACCATTGCATGCATCCTGTATAAAGGGCTAACCCATTTCAAAGACAAAAGAGTTTCATCTTTGCTCTGTTTTGTAGGACATCATGATGCCCGTGCGTAGGAATACTGTCCGGCTCAACTTTGTTCAACCACCAGTTTTACTCAAGGATTTGGTTGGTAGGATTCCAAACACTTCTTCCTTCATCAACAGACATGGGTCTCTCCTTGGCTTGATCACTGCAAAATGGGACCAACAACTGATAAGTGTTCTGACCCAATTTTATGACCCTCTGTATCATTGTTTCACTTTTCAAGACTTCCAGCTGGTTCCTACCCTGGAAGAATTTTCTTATTTGCTTGGGATCCCTGTCTTGGAACAAACTCCATTCACTGGTTTGGAAAAGACTCCTAGGCCTGAAGAGATTGCTGCAATTCTCCCCTTGACCAAAGAAGAGGTATTGTCCAACTGGGAAACTAGAAATGGGATCAAGGGCTTTTTGGTCAAATTTTTGGTTGGCAAAGCTAATGATTTCTGGAATGACTTGGACTTCAAGGCATACGAGGATATTCTGGCTCTTTTGATCTATGGTCTGGTATTGTTTCCCAACCCTGACACTTTTATCAGTATCCATGTCATAAGGATCTTCATGTCTCGAAATCCGGTACCCACTCTTTTGGGTGATATTCTACAACAACTCTATGCTCGTACTGCTCGAAAACGGGGAACTCCATGGTGTTGTGCTCCTTTGCTAGTAAGGTGGTTTATTTCGCATCTTCCTAAGCTCGCGCTGAAGAATGAAGAAGGAAAAGGTTGGGCTAGGAGGTTAATAGCTCTCACTGATAATGACATCACCTGGACTCTCAGAGGTTTGGATGAGGTAGCTGTTATTGACCGTTGCAGAGAATACCCTAACGTTCCGTTGATTGGTATCCAAGGAGGAATCTCTTACAATCCGTGCTTAGCTCTCCGTCAGTTTGGAAGAGCCAGAGGAGATGGGCCTCATGAAATGCTGGTTCCTCACTTCCATTTTGAGTTTCAGGCAGACAGTGACAAACTACGCCAGGGATTCATTAGAGCCTGGGACAGAATCCACAAGGCCAACCCACATGAGTTGGGACCAAAGACTTCTCTGCCATTGAAGCCCTATTGCAAATGGGTCCGCATCCGTGCTCAAAGGTTAGGTATGCCCTACGAAGCTGTTAGACCTCTCATTCTTGAGTCTCCTGTTGAAGATGGGGTTCCTCCAACTGTCCTCCCTCCTCAGATACCTACTGATTTTGACACCATGAAGAGATCTTGGGCGCAGCTAAAGGAAGAACGGGATTTCTATCGGGAGAAATTCAACGAGCAGGAACGGAAGATCCAGAGGCTGACTAAGCAACTGGAGGAAGAACGGGTCCTGAACAACTACATCAGCACTGAAAAGAGGAGGCCATGGGAGCATTGATGAGCTTTGGATGTTTCCTTTTATAGTTTATTTCCTCTCCAGTATTTTTCGTTCCTGTAATGCCTAAGGGAAAATTGTTGAACAATTGAAAATTTTAATCTAATGAAGTGTGTTTCCCTTTTTGTCTACAAAGTTGAATCTTGTTTGTCTTTGAAAACATAAAACATACGCATTCCATTGCACCATATGCATAGCAGGTACCCTATTTCACAGGTTGCTTAATCTCCTTCGCTGTTTATTTTGCACAGTCATCATGAATCCAGACTCCTCCAGTGAGCAAGCAATCAAGGCCCTTCAGGCCCAGAGTGCACAGTTTCAAGAGATGGTCCTAAGCCTAGCCCAAGGTCAGCAAGAGTTGAAGACTCTACTCCTGAAGAAGAAGAAGAAAAAGAGGACTGCGTTGTTCAACACCGGACGCAGATTTGGGAACACACTCCATAATGAAGCTGATCCAACTACTTCTTCTGCTGAGAAAAACAGTCCCCAAGGGGGAGGAGCTCCTAGTCCCGCAGTCTCCGACAACGAGACGGACTATAACGACGAACAATACCCACCTGCTGCTGACAGATACAAGCAATTGGAGGACCGCTTAAGCGCCATGGAAATTCAGAATGTGCCGGGGCTGGATTTCGGAGATTTGGGGTTATCTTCTGGGGTAGTAATTCCACACAAGTTTAAGGCGCCTGCCTTCGCCAAGTATGATGGGGTCTCCTGCCCAAAGCTGCATCTAAGGTCGTACGTAAGGAAGATCCAACCTTATACGGCGGATAAGAACCTCTGGATTCACTTCTTCCAAGATAGCCTCTCGGGGTCACAGCTTGAATGGTTCTACCAATTAGATGGAACTAGCATCCGACACTGGGAAGATTTGGCAACCGCATTCTACAGACAATACCAATACAATTCTGATCTTGCTCCTACGCGTACCCAACTTCAGGGTATGTCTCTAGGAACGGGTGAAGTGTTCAAAGAGTACGCAAAAAAATGGAGAGATTTGGCTGGCAGGGTGCAGCCTCCATTAACTGATCGTGAGCTGGTTGATATGTTTCTAGGGACGTTGTCTGGTCCGTTTTTCAATCATTTGGTTGGTAACTCCTCCGCTGGGTTTACAGATTTGATATTGACGGGAGAAAGAATTGAAGCTGGCATCAGGTTAGGCAAGATACAAAAGGCTGCCTCCACAAGTGCTGAGAAGAGGCCGTTTAAGAAAGAAGCAAGTGTCGTCTATGGCCCTAGGAGACAAATCAAGCCCGAAAGTCGCCAAGCCGTCAATGCTTTGGTCATCTCAAAACCTGTTGCTGCTCCTCAGCAGTACAATCAACAAAGAAGCGAAAGGCCCAAGAGGCAGTATACTCGACTGAGTATGACCTTATCTCAAATTTTACCCCAACTGTTATCCACCAACCTGGTGACCCTCAAAGAAGCTCCTAAGGTCGTCAACACTGCGTCTCCTAAGTATAACCCAAATGCCCGGTGTGCTTATCATTCTGATAGTCCCGGGCACACTACTGATGATTGCTGGGCCTTGAGAAACAAGGTGCAAGATCTGATCGACGCAAAGGAAATTCAGTTTGAAGCGCCGGAGAGACCAAATGTTGTAACTGCTCCTATGCCCCAGCATAGAGTGAATGCCATTGAGGAAGAAATGTATGCTGTTTCCGTAAATGAAGTTGTTACCCCTCTTTTGACTGTCAAGAAGAACCTACTGCTGGCCGGTTTATTTCCGGGTTGCAGTGAAGGTTGCCTGTTCTGTGATGTTTCCCTATCTGGTTGTCCCTTGCTGAGGTTAGGCGTCCAAAGCCTAATAGATAGCAAGGAGATTCTGTTTAAGAAGTCCGATGTTCAGTTGGTTCCGGTAAAAGAAGTTTCTGTGGTTACCATCTTCAATAATCCAATCAAGGCTCTCCCGAAGAAGCCTGTTCAAATCATGACTGTTGCACCTGTGGTTATTACTGTTCCGGGGCCTCTCCCCTACGTATCTGATAAAGCTGTCCCCTGGCATTATGGGGCAGACGTATATGTAAATGGAATCAAACAAGAATTCGACACTGGCGCCAGTATCTGCGATATCACTGGTCCAGCCAAGGTCACCCGCAGTGGCAGGCTCTTCTCTCCTGACATTGCACCGCCCGCTATTCGAAGACCCCTCCTTATAACACCTACAAGTGTACCTGTTACTGTTGCTGATCAAGTTGTTTCCCCTGCCGCCGAGTCATCTAATGCTCGGGGCAAAGGGATTGAAGAGGAGCCTGCCCGGATGGAGGCACCAATACCTATAAATGCTGAGGCCTCCCAACAAGAAATGGAGGAGATCCTGAAAATAATAAAGAAAAGTGATTTCAATGTTGTCGAGCAGCTGGGGCATACGCCCTCCAAGATCTCCATGCTCTCTTTATTGCTATGCTCCGAGGCCCATGCTAAAGCCTTGATTTCATTTCTCAAGACGGCCCATGTGCCACAGGAGACATCTGCAGTCCAGTTCACTGATTGCGTAGCAAATCTGACAGCAGACAATGGCTTGGGTTTTTCAGATGCTGACCTGACTGCGAAGGGAAGAGACCACAATGATGCCCTGCATGTCTCTATCGAATGCAGGGGCACTACTCTGGCGCATGTATTGGTGGATACTGGTTCTTCCTTGAATGTTCTACCGAAAAAGGCTTTAGACCGTTTGGATTATGAAGGCCTAGAACTGAAGCCCAGCAATATCATCGTCAGGGCCTTTGACGGTTCAAAAAGGATGGTTCATGGAGAGGTTGACATCCCTATTCGTGTGGGCTCTCAAGTATTTGACTCTACTTTTTATGTGATGGATATACGTCCATCATACTCTTGTCTACTGGGTCGACCTTGGATCCATAAAGCTGGGGCTGTGACCTCTACCTTGCACCAGAAGCTGAAGTACCCTGTCAGGGGGAAGATCGTCACTGTGCAAGGAGAAGAGGAGTATATGGTGAGCCATTTGAATTCCTTCAGATACATTGAGATGGACGGGGAGTTCATTGAAACCCCCTTTCAGCATTTCGAGGAGGTACATCCAATTTCAGCAGCAGCAGAAACAACAGTCGAAGAGAATGTTTCCTTGAAGATGGCTTCCCTAAGGGATGCCCGGGCTGTGGTTCAGAAAGGCAATTGTGCAAACTGGGGTCAGCTTCCTGACTTCACTCAGAAGAACGACAAGTTTGGGTTGGGCTTTACTGCAGAGGCTCAGAGGGCTGTGCGCAAGGAGAAGGTCAGAAAGGCTCCGGTGTTTATCTCCAGCTCAAGGGTGAATGCTATTGAGGAGGATGTAGAGGAAGCAGAATTTGACAGTTGGATCTACCCGACTACCAGCAACGGACCAAGCAACTGGACGGCAAAGGATTTTACGCCTATCACATTTGTCACGCAGTAATTAATTTCTTTTGATTTCCAATTTGTAACAAACAATATGTTAAAACTTTGTTGGCTCGGTGTCCTACCCGGGGCATCGTAGCTCCATTTGTGAGGGCTTTTTTGTATGACATTTTCATATATCATCAATCAAAACATTGGACGT
This sequence comes from Vicia faba, assembly GCA_948472305.1. Lineage (NCBI taxonomy): Eukaryota > Viridiplantae > Streptophyta > Magnoliopsida > Fabales > Fabaceae > Vicia > Vicia faba. The sequence continues at coordinate 333,738,754 of OX451738.1, read as the reverse complement.
TTGTTGCATTTTAAATCTTGTGCTCTTTTCCTTTCTGTGTTATATATATTGCAAAACAGCTATATTTACACACACTCACTTATACAGGTTTCAATCCACTCTAGATCTCACTGGTAACAGCTCTGCTACCGCCAGTTATGACTTCGAAAATCCGATCAACTTGGCCGAAGACAAAGGTGAAGATGATTGCGAAGTGCCTGGTGAACTCGCAAGACTGCTACTCCAGGAAGAGAGAGCTATTCAGCCACATGAAGAGCCGGTGGAGACAATTAACCTGGGTAATGAGACAGATAGGAAAGAGGTCAAGATTGGTGCCAATCTAGGGCTCAGTGTGAAGCAACGATTGATCCAGATGCTACAGGATTACATGGAGATTTTTGCTTGGTCCTATGAAGATATGCCTGGTTTGGATGCCGACATTGTAGTTCATCACCTGCCAACCAAGGAAGACTGCCCTCCGGTAAAGCAAAAAGTCCGACGGATGCGACCCGAGATGTCTGAGAAGATCAAGGCCGAGGTTATGAAACAGTTTGATGCCGGGTTCCTTGCAGTGACTTCTTACCCTCAGTGGGTTGCCAACGTGGTGCCGGTACCAAAGAAAGACGGTAAGGTCAGAATGTGTGTTGACTACAGGGATCTGAACAGGGCCAGCCCCAAGGATGACTTCCCCCTACCTCACATTGATGTCCTTGTTGACAATACAGCTCAACACAAGGTGTTCTCCTTCATGGATGGTTTTTCAGGGTATAATCAGATCAAGATGGCTCCAGAAGATATGGAGAAGACTACCTTTGTGACTCAGTGGGGCACCTTCTGTTATAAGGTCATGCCATTCGGATTGAAAAATGCTGGGGCAACCTATCAACGTGCCATGGTTGCTTTATTTCATGATATGATCCATCATGAAATTGAGGTATACGTTGATGACATGATTGCAAGGTCTCAAACTGAGGAGGAGCACCTTGACCATCTGAGGAAGTTGTTCGACCGACTCAAGTTGTACAAGCTGAGGTTGAATCCCAACAAATGCACCTTTGGGGTAAGATCCGGAAAATTGTTAGGTTTCATCGTGAGTGATAAAGGTATTCAGGTGGACCCTGCCAAGGTAAAAGCCATACAAGAGATGCCGACTCCAAAAACAGAGAAAGAAGTCAGAGGCTTTCTGGGACGACTGAATTACATTGCCCGATTCATCTCACATCTGACTGCTACTTGTGAGCCAATCTTCAAATTGCTGAAGAAAGATCAAGTAGTACGCTGGAATGATGAATGTCAGGCCGCCTTTGAGAAGATAAAGGAATATCTCCAAGAGCCACCCATTCTTATGCCACCGGTGGAAGGAAGGTCTCTAATACTATACTTGACAGTACTTGACAATTCAATGGGGTGTGTGCTGAGGCAGCATGACGAGTCTGGCCGAAAAGAGCACGCTATTTATTACTTGAGAAAAAAGTTTACCGACTGTGAGTCTCGTTACTCACTGTTTGAGAAAACTTGATGCGCTCTTGTATGGGCTGCTCGCCGGCTGAGACAGTATATGCTGACTCACACTACTTTATTGATTTCAAAGATGGATCCCATCAAGTACATATTTGAAAAGCCCGCTCTGTCTGGAAGAATAGCGAGATGGCAAATGATCTTAACAGAATATGATATCCAGTATACAACTCAGAAAGCAATTAAGGAAAGTGTACTGGCAGATCATTTGGCACACCAACTTGTGGACGATTACCAATCATTGAACTTTGATTTTCCGGACGAAGACATCATGGTGGTAACTGACTGTGAAGTACCTGGACCGGATGAAGGGCCTGAGGAAGGATCCCGATGGTCTATGCATTTTGATGGAGCCTCCAATGCTTTGGGTAACGGCGTCGGCGCTGTAATCATATCTCCCAAAGGAACTCATACTCCCCTCACCGCCCGATTATGTTTCAGCTGCACCAACAACATGGCAGAATATGAGGCATGTATCATGGGTTTACAAGCTGCAATCGACTTAAGGATCAAATTTCTAAGTGTCTTCGGAGATTCCGCTCTCGTGATCAATCAGGTCAAAGGAGAGTGGGATACGAAACACCCAAATCTTATTCCTTACAAGGAGTACGTGTTGACCTTGCTCCCCCACTTTGAAGAAATAACTTTCGAACACTTCCCTAGAGAGGAGAATCAGCTAGCGGACGCACTAGCCACGATGTCTTCAATGTTCAAAGTTAAATGGGACAATGAGGCTCCCCGAATCATTATCTGGAAGTTGGATGAACCGGCGTACTGCTATGAGCTGGAGGCTGAGAAGGTGACTGAAAAACCCTGGTATCATGAGGTGAAGAGGTACTTGGAAGCTCAGGAATACCCTGAAGGTGCGTCTGTCAATGATAAGAAGTTCATGAGGAGGTTTTCTGCAAAATTCTTCCTCAGCAACGGCATTCTCTACAAACGGAATTATGATTCAACCCTGCTACGTTGTGTGGATAAGGCCGAAGCAGAGAAAATCATGATAGAACTGCATGAAGGTACATTTGGAACACATTCCAGTGGACACACTATGGCTAAGAAAATCCTTCGGGCAGGATATTTCTGGTCCACAATGGAAGCCGATTGTTACCAACACTCCCGAACTTGTCATAAATGCCAGATCTATGCTGACAAGGTGCATATCCCTCCGGTTCCTTTGAATGTCCTGACGGCACCTTGGCCTTTTGCAATGTGGGGCATCGATATGATCGGTGATATCCGACCGACGGCATCCAATGGGCATCGCTTCATCTTGGTGGCGATCGATTACTTCACGAAATGGGTTGAGGCAGCTTCCTACGCCACAGTAACCAAGAGCGTCGTGGCACGTTTCATCCGGCATAATTTGATCTGTCGGTATGGCGTCTCGGAAAGAATCATTACGGACAATGGTACCAATCTCAATAACAAAATGATCACTGAACTCTGTGAACAATTCAAGATACAGCACCACAATTCTTCTCCCTACCGGCCGAAGATGAATGGGGCTGTAGAGGCAGCCAATAAGAATATCAAGAAAATTGTGCAGAAGATGACAGTGACCTATAAAGATTGGCACGAGATGTTACCGTTCGCTCTTCATGGGTACCGCACCTCAGCAAGGACGTCAACCGGGGCAACTCCCTTCTCCTTGGTCTATGGCATGGAGGCAGTCTTGCCAATTGAAATCCAGATACCCTCTCTCCGGATAATGAAGGATGCAGACTTGAATGAAGATGATTGGATCCAGACTCGACTTGATCAATTAAATCTGATTGACGAAAAAAGGCTCACTGCTATCTGTCATGGTCAAACGTATCAAAAACGGATGATTAGGGCATTTAACAAGAAAGTCAGACCGCAAGAGTATCAAGTTGGGGACCTGGTAATCAAACGCATCATCCTTCCTCAAAGTGATCCCCGGGGCAAATGGACCCCTACATACGAAGGGCCATTTGTGGTTAAACGTGTGTTCTCAGGAGGAGCCATGATCCTAACCACCATGGATGGTGACGACCTTCCTCACCCCGCCAATGCAGACATAGTGAAAAAATACTACGCATAAATAAAAGACCCGCTAGGTTGACATACCTAGACAAAAATAAGGGCTTCCCGGCGAACCAAAAGGGTTCGGGCAAAAATAAGGGATGAAATGAATAAAAATCTGTACACCCGGCAAGTCGAAAACCTGAAAAGGCGACTTGGGCAAAAATGGGTATCCCGGTGGACAGAAAACCCGAAAGGGCGGTCCAGGCAAAAGTTAGGGATAAAAGCGTAACATTATGTCTCATTGGATCGCTTCGCATCCGGAATTCGACATCAACTATTTGGCTCAGATTTCGGCATCGACCAATCAGCTTCATCTTCAACTAGGTAGCAAAGCGATGAGACATCCGAAGACATAAAGGCGATAGCAGAGTTGGAACCCAGTGGGATTGTTCACATAGCTGTTTTGGTTTCTTTTTTTTTCAAATTGTAAACTCTATGTTATTTGGCGGCGTCCTCTTACTAGGATGCCAGCCTCTTGTACAAAAACGCCTATTCACAGGCAAAGTTCAAATCAATACAAATTCACTTGTCCATGCAAATTGCCATTGTTTTCCCTTTTTTTTCTGCTTTGTCTTGCGAAGAACGTCCAATGTTCATTTTTGATATATGCATTTGACATTAAAATTGTTGACTCATAAATATTCGCATATGAAACGAAAGATTAATTACAGGTGACATCAAAAACAGGGGCAATGTGGAGTTGTCTGATGCAGTCTGGTTGTTTTGTCCGCCAAGGTACCAAGGTAGATTCGGCTGAAGAATGTGACCAAATCATCTCAACGTCCCGCAGAGTAAGACAAGATTCAGCAATACTCTCCCCAAGCGGAGTTGACTCCCCGACAATCCTGAAAAGGCACAACAGTTCCCGGCAGGTCTTAAAACTCACTCCCCAGTAGATTCTGGAAGCTTGTTCCCTATAGTGCACGGACGTCTCTCCCGAGTGTTATTTAGAGTTATTTCCTCACAAGGACTTATAACTGGGTTATCCTCAGTTAAAATAATAATGATAATAACGGAAGATCGCCCTCGGCAAGTTCCTTCAATCCCCAGCGGAGTTTATCATCATTATCCCCAGCGGAATCCATCATTAAAGTCCTCAACAGGCCTCTCAGCAAAACTTCGGCCAAGTATCTCTTCCACAGAGCAACTCCCCGGCCGTTCGTCAAAGATTTATTTTCCTAAGACGAAATTACATTCATAAACATTTCACATTTTCATACATCTTGCTTACATATATGATAAAGTGCATACAACACCATCTCATGTTGAACATCATGACATCATGCATATCATACATCATGACATTGCATACAACTTACGTTTTTGCCTTTTCAGGAAAAAGACAATCCCAAAAACAACTACCTTCAACTGTCACATCTCCAGATTCGATTCCTGTATCCAGCCAGGGCATATCTGTTGATCAGTTTCCAGACTCGATTCCTGTATCTAGCCAGGGCACGTCTGAAGAGTTCGAAGATTCGATTGCTGTATCCAGCCAGGGCACATCTATCAACTACAACATCTCCAGATTCGATTCCTGTATCCAGCCAGGGCATATCTGTTGATCAGTTTCCAGACTCGATTCCTGTATCTAGCCAGGGCACGTCTGAAGAGTTCGAAGATTCGATTCCTGTATCCAGCCAGGGCACATCTATCAACTACAACATCTCTAGATTCGATTCCTGTATCCAGCCAGGGCATATCTGTTGATCAGTTTCCAGACTCGATTCCTGTATCTAGCCAGGGCACGTCTGAAGAGTTCGAAGATTCGATTCCTGTATCCAGCCAGGGCACATCTATTAACAACTATTTCCAGATTCGACTCCTGTATCCAGCCAGGGCACATTTGTGAGCAACCAATTGTAGATTCGATACCTGCATCTAGCCAGGGCATATCTGCATAAGGAGACTGAAGATCAAACACCTGTAACAAGCCAGGAAAACATCCGTCTTTCTCAAATATACAAGTTCTCGCTAAGGAATCTCTTATGCGATCGACACTTCCAAATGGCATCTATAAGCCCATTCCCGACAAGGTTCTGTCACATCTCCAGATGGCATCTATAAGCCCATCTCCCTATCCACCACCTCTCCAAATGGCATCTGTAAGCCCATTCCTGACATCACATTGCTGATACTTCAACATGCGAGTGCAAATTTCCGGGCACTCTAGTGTCCAATCTCCTTTTACCCTCGAGTCACGAAAGGCAAACTCGCCAATCTAACTCTTCAGGTCCAAGAAGATTGAACAGGGGAAACTGTTGTACCCCAAAATTTGCCCTCCCATTTCCTCAACATTTTCTCATCACAAGATCCTTGAAGATCAAGATCTAGTTAGGGTTTCCTCTGCTCAAGACTTCTCCTTGCACTGTGGACTCAAATTAGGGTTTGTGTTTGCCCAAGGATGTTTTGACCTAAAATGCCTAAGATGACTTTCATGTTTCATGTTTGACTCACAAGATTATCCATACCAAGTTTCAAATCTTGATTCCAAGTTTTGCCCAGTCAATTGGACAGTTGACCTAGAAATCAGCTGTATTGGGGAAAAAGTCAACTGTGGTCAATTGACAGTCAAAACTCATGATTTTTGACCCACATCAACATTATGAACTCATATGGACCATTTGATCAAGTTTGGATCACAATTCCACAAGAAATTTGATCAGATCACCAAAAGGGCAAAATGGTCATTTTTAGGGTTTTGACTGCACAAAGGCAATTTTTGACTATTTGACCTAGCCAATGGCAAATCAAGCTCACATATGGACTCAAGGACTCAATGAAATGGTCTTGACACATTCATCAAGCTCAAAAGATCCCAAGTACACAAGATTGACAGTTGAATTTCCCAGTCAATTGATCAATTTTGACTGTACACTGAAAAGTCAAACTTTGACTTTTTGGTCAAAATCAAGAGTCAAGATTCATTTTTCATCAAAACATGCCAAATCATGAAACTTGTTCACCAAGAAATCACAAAATGCAAATTAGGGTTAGAAAATGGAATTTTTCATAACTTAGAATTTTTCTAAGTTATGAAAAAACCTAATTTTTTCCCAACTTTGCCCCATCTTTTCACCAAGATCCATTTGGATTCAAACAAAAGTCAAAACATGAAAGTTGTAGCTTGTTGCATAATCTACAACTTTGATTCACAAAGTTTTCTCATTTGAAGCTTATATCTCAAGTTACAATTTTTTGAATAAGGGCACTAAACCATTTTTAACTTAGTGAAATTTTAACCTATTTTGACAAGATTTTCTACCCCACTTCAAGGCCATTTTTCATACCCTTCCACTTGGAATTTCAATTTTCATTTCAAAGATGGATTGTAGTACACATTCCAAGCTTTCCAAAATGTCCAAGAACTCATCAAAAAACCTCATAACTTGAGAGATTCGAATTTCACAAGTTGGCAAAAATTCACTTTTTGTTCTTAACCAAAACATGTTCATAATCTTGCAATTTGAACTCAGCTTGCTTTAGGCTAGATTACAGGTCCTTAAACCAAGTTACACTCAAGAATTAAATGCAAAACCAATGTGTCAAGTTGTTATTCTAAGCATTTGGACATTACATGATGAACTAACCCTAAACTAGATAAAGTGAACTTTCCATTTTTGAAAAGATTAGCTTTATGTCCAATTGCAAATCAAGAAGGTACATAGCAAATCTGCTTGACACAAGATTATGTGCATAACACACTGATCAAGAGAAGCTTATGCAGCACATTAGGGGGTCCTCTACTTACCTAGAAAGCCAAGTTGCATTTTGTTGCTTAAGTGTGAAGAAAAGTCCATAACTTGTAACAACTCTCATCTCAGCATAGACACACAAGAACAAACTGATCAAACACCTTCAAGAGAACATAACCAAGCTGAGACACGACCCTTGCACCTCCAAAACACCCTCCATCTCAGAATCATCCTCAAACTGCAAAAACAGGGTTGCCTCTGCAGTTTGAGTGCCAACTTCATTTTCTCTCGAGCATTCTTGCTATAATCAGTTCATACACATTCCCTAGCATATATGCAAGCTAACCATGACCTAAAACCTGACCTGTAATCCCTCTAACAGCTTCCACCATTTTCACATTTTTGACTTGCAGGTGAAGTTCTATAGCTTGATCAGAAGCTCTCAAGACAAAGTAAGCATTGAAACAGCATCCCTGGACCTCAAGGAAGCTTTTCCAATCATCACCTTGCACTGGAAGTTCCTCATTCTCCATATAGAAGTTCAACTGCACAGGTAAAACTTTGAACTCGTATCTCTCTTATTATGTATCTTTAGTCTTAAGTTTGTGAAGAAACAAGGTTCTACTCATAGCCCTGAATATGTACATATCTTTACATTTCATTTCTTTTGCCTGAGTAGAGAGAATTTGGAGTTTGAAAATGGCAGAAAAACTAGGTTAGGATTTGGGGGAGGAGAAATTCTCCCTCATCTTAGAGAGTTAGATCAAGTTCCATACATGGTTAGAATCGTCTCTTCATGCTGAACATTTGTTGTGTTATGAGTTTTTGTTAAAAAGCCAGGAATCGAGAGTTGGACATTGAAGAACAGGGCGCGCGCATTTTCATACATTGTGCTGGAGGTTGAAGACAGTGGCATTGGGCTGGGCTTGCTTTGTGTTTTTTTATTCACACTCTTTTTTTTGGTTTACACCCCCTAAGCCCATTTGCTTTATTTTTATTGATTTTTGATATTTTCTTTTTTCATTTGACTCATTTATTTTTTCTCAGCACATTAAAATTTTAAAAATATTTTTTCCATCATTTTTTGAATTTATTGCATATTTATTTAGTTATTTCTTTTGTTTATACATAAATATATACATATTATTATTTAGAATAAATAGAAAAAATAGTGTGAATATATTTTCATTTTTATTCTTATTTTATATTATCCTCTGAAAATATTTCATATAAAAAATACTATTTTCCAAAAATTAATTATTATTATTATTTATATATATAATACATATTTAGGATAATATAAATATACATATATATATATATATATATATATTAATATACTTAGAGTAAAAATACCAAAAAATGCACATATTTTATTTTTTAACATTTAATACTAAAAAATGCCTTTTTTACAAATATACCATGTTTTATTTTATTTTTGTATAATGAATATTATGTGAATTAATTAATTAATATACATCTTGATTAAAATTAGGGTTTTTGCCCTAAAAGTTGAAAATACTCAAAATAATACCTTTTTATTTTCTTGTTTTATTTTACATAAACCATACTTTTTTCATACATATAAAAACTTTCTTTTTGCATTTTGCATATTTACTTCATTTCCATTTAATTACGCAATTTATTTACCTTGCAAATATTCAAAAATGATGTAATAATTTAGATTTAAATTCTTGTCTAAATATCCCCCATTTGTAAATTTGTACCCCCCTCCCTATATTATTATGTTGTAATAGCGTAGGAATTTAAATTTCGCACTTTATACGCTTTCTAATTATGCCATGTTAGAATTAGGGTTTGCATGCGAAAAACGATAAAAAATAGTTGGACCTAATACAAGATGAATGAGCATGAAAATAAACAACACATCTCACACTTGCACCCCTAGGGTACTCCACTTTGTTGCCTTCAAATAAATGGGCCATATTGCATGTTAGGTCTCTTTGGGCAAAACAACAAATTGAATGATCATAGTCCCTCGATAACATCTTCAAAATACTTCCAAAACAAATGATCAAGTCCCTTAAAGAAAATGCCCAAAGATACTTGGCACCATTGCAATTATGGTCTAAACGATGACCCACGCCCGTCCCTTTCACATCCTAAACATAAGATTGTCCACCAAATACAATGGTGGAACAAACTTGTTAAAAGGGTTAAAACATAGCAATAATCTTTTTGAGAAATTTAGGAGTAGATAACCTCTTAGTTACTTGAATCAATCTTGCAAACTAAAACACTTGCCTATTTCAAAAAACACACATCACTACACTTTCAAAACAACTTTCAAAAAATGAAAACCTTTTCAAAAGACATACATCTTTGTATACATCCCCACATGGATCATTACAAAGGTTGCCACCACATTGGCCTCTTTTCAAAACATTTTCAAACCCACACACTCAAGCACCATTTAAAACAATTGAAAACAAAAGGCAAGTGATCTAAGCAAGTAACTAAGAGCCCATGGATAAACCATGGATAGAAAGGGTGCTAATACCTTCCCTTTCTATAATCTACTCCCCGAACCCAAGAAAACATCTCAAAAGGTTTTTGCTGTGCTTTTTAACCTTTCCTTAGGATAAAATAAAAAGTCGGTGGCGACTCTTGCTCAACCGAAACATTTGCGAAAACAAACGCAAAACCTCAAGTCAGTTCTCCCACCGTATCACAGTAGGTAATCCTATCTATTGGATATGAAGGGACAAGCTTAGGGTCATCGTATGGTCATAGAAGGCAACATGTAAGGATACTTTAGAAATTGTATCAAAGGGACTATCATCATTTTGCTCGTAGGGTCATCGAGGGACTAGATTATTTTATAGGCAACTTGAAGGGTCGTTGAGGGATTATGATATTTATTTGAAAGGGACCGTGATGATATTGTTAAATCGATGGTCTTTTGCTAAAGTATCCCTACTTTCGAGGGACATGACCAATATTCGTAAGGCAACAAGAGAGGTTACCCTAGAGGTGAAGTGTGCAAAGTATATTAGTTTCAGTTATGTTAATCTTGAAAATTAGGGTTATCTATGTCCAATTATTAGTCTTTCCATAGAAACCCTGATTACTAATAGTTATAAAATATAACGTGCGAAAAGTAAAACCTAAGCTATTACATCCTGTGAGCAGTTACATAATGAGAAAAAACGTGGGAATGTAAATCTGAGCTATTACATTTGAGAGTGCAAACCTATACATTTGTTCTAGGGATTTGAATAACAAAAGAAATAAGAAAAGATGTTAGAAAATATGTTAAATGCCCTAAAAATCCTATGTGTTAGAAAAGATATTTTTGGTGTTTTTGTAGAAAATAATTTAAGTTAATAATTAATAAAAACCTAATTATTTCTAGTTAATTTTAATATTAAGAAAGAGCTAATTAACTAAATTAATTAAAAAAATAAAAATATGTGAAAAATTAATTACTGACTAGAAAACCCTAATACTAATTTGTTATGGTTTTAAAAAAAGTTTAAGACTTGTTAATGGTTGATTATAAAGGAATTAATTAAAAAAATGGAATAAAACAAGGGTTAGAAAAAATAGAAAAAACAAATGCACGGGGTGGGAGTTGAATCCACGCAGTCTCAAAGAATGCACTCCTACCACTGCGCCATAGTGTTGTTTATGACATGGAATGAGAACCAATCATCATATGATGAACCTGCATATTGTCCTGGAAAAACAAAAGAAATTTGACAAGAGGTGGGATTGAAGCCACGCCCTTATGGTTAACAGTCATCACTCTTACCACTCATTCACTTGTTGTTGCGCGTTCATGACATGAGAACTAAATATTATATAGTAAACATGCGTATTAAAATCAGAAATCAAATAAAACTAAACACGCGTGTTTGATATGGGGTCTGATTTTTTGAATGGACCAATATGAGAACGCCATGCCTAGGTCGTCTGAGTTAGGAGGGTCAACCACCGTGAAGGGTGGTCAACTTCATCTTCTCCGTTGAGGAGATTTTGAAAACCTGAAAAAACGCGTGAGTTGGATCATAACAGGGACCCTTACCCCTAATTTGACCCTTGCGAATCTAATGGTAGCATTGGTTTGATTTGAAAGTACTTGTAGAGTGAGTTTCAAAGAAAAATATTTCAAACTTCCATAACAATGGAAAGTCTCTATTCCTACGTCAAACCTCACAAGTAATACGTCAAAATAATTCCACACATCAATATGAACATGAATGTATGCATCAAATTCATTTAAATTTCATGACTTAAAAGTTTGAAATTCAAGAAGGTTACCAAACCGGTACAGTCGAGGGAGAGAGAGTTCTGGCGTGCTTAAAACTTGGGTGATGGTTGGGATGATCTCCTAGGAACCTCAGGAGGCTTATGGAATTATTGAAATCGATTGATAAAGGCTGGAGATAAATGTTTGAGTTTTCCATAGTTCTTGAAAATTTTGAGATTTTTAGGTTCTTCTTGAGAGGCAGCACGCGTGTGCTTGAATGGTTGAATGTGTTGTCTGTTTATAATGCTTGGATTAGGTTAACAAAAGTGAGATGAATATTTGTAATTCATGGTGCCGAGATTTGATTTGAAATTTGCATAAAAAGTTTCTTTTTTAAGCTCAATCTTGTGCCAATCAGCCTCACACGGTTTTGGTAGCTAGTTATGAGCTTTTTAGGCTTCAAATCAGATCCAAAACAAAAGCCTTGTGCCTTAATCTATTAGTTTTATATTTTATTTGATTTATTTTGAATTTAATTGAATAAAATCAAAATCACAAAAATATATGAATGGATTTAGAGGTCTAATATGAGGTCATCAACACGTTGAACCTAAAAACTTAGGCCCATTAGCCTAAAAACTCAAATTTGCTCAATTTGAACTTCATATATTTTCTCAAAATTGCTCAATTTGCACTAATTAGAAATCTCTCAATTTTTGTCACATGAAGATGATCTTTGACTTTTTGGAAACCTCAAGATGTCCCCCACAACTTTCATGTTAGTCATTTTTTCATTTGAAGTCTTTGTCTTGATGTAAATTGCTTTGACAAAAAATGTCATTTTGTTGACTTTTAAAATAACATGTAATGTTTTAACCTATATCTCTCAAATGAATCATTTTTGGCCTTGATCTTAGAGAGACAAAGTTGTAGAGAATTTAATTTCCTTCAAAACGAGATTTGGTTGTGAAATTTCTGATGAAGTATGTGAAAGTTATGCTTGGTCAAAGTTCAGTTGACTTCTCTTTAAGAAAACCATAATTTAGTAACTTTTGACTTTTGATGAATCTTGAGTTTTCTTGATGAATCATGATAAACCCTTGATCAAATGATGAATGTGACTTCAAAATATTGATGTTGACAAAAAATCTTGAAGTTTGACTGTAGATTGGTCAAAGTTGACTTTTTATCCAATACAATTGATTTTCAATCATCTAATGAATTGAATGAGCAAACTTGTGATGTAAGGCTTGAAACTTGGTATGAGGATTCTTTGAAGCATGTGAGAAACCATGAAGTCAATTTGAGGCATTAGAAGTCCAATTTCCTTTGAGAAAAGTAAAACCCTAGTTGTAGGTCAATTGCTTAGGAGAAGAGTCCATCTGATCAATCTTTGATGAGTCTTGAGTGTTTGAGACCTTCACGAGCATGAGGAGGTATCTTAAACCAGTTTTTCTTAAGAATGGAAGGGTAAATTTTGGGGTACAGCACTAACACTCCTTATTTCCAATGAGGCAGTTTACCAAATATGCAAGTCAATTTAAGTAATGCACTACAGAAAAAACGTATACAAGTGATTTTAACATTAATTTGACACGAGTCTTTAGTTTCACTTAAGCAAAAGTCTCAAAACTAGAGGTATGATGGTTTGAGAGAACTTCAAGAAATCCAAGTATTCATATTAGTCAAGCGATTTTGATTTCATTCTTTTCATCTTAAACAAGAATTATAAATGTTTCAGACGAAAGGCAAGTTTGTGCTTAGTAAAAAAAATTAAGAGATATCAGTTTTAAGATGATAAGATCTATAAAATATCTTTTAACACAAAGTATCAATGATATGAAAAAATATGTTTTGAAAGGTATAAGAGAATCCTTAATTTTCTATAACTGAAAATATTAACTTTTCTTTGACAGGACAACTTCTAACTGGTAGAGAAATCTGGTCAACTTTGTCAAAAAATATTTAATTACAAACCTGGTGACTTGTGATGATTTCTTCTTCATTATTTATCTATTTTTTGATCATCCATCAGGTGACACTAACGTGAGTGTCCTTATATTTAGATATTTGATCCAAGGTATCCTTTCTGGAGAGCTTGGTTTGATTCTTCAAAGTCAGAATTTGCTCCAAGTTAGACAGTGGATCCTTCTTTAATAATCTCTTTACTTAGCTTCTGAATTCTGGTGCATCTTCTACCACGAAGTACTTCACCATTTTGATCAACTTAAGTATTTCCCTTTGACTAAAATAAGTGTGCTTCTGAGATCTAGCAACTTCTCCTTCTAGAGTTGATTCATTTAGAGATTTGTTTAAATGCATAATCTTCATTTCTTCTGCAAGCCTCTGGAGATTTCTTGTCATGATTTTCTCAGCTGGAAGTCGAGAGAGAATCTTCTTCTGATACATCTTGTTCTTAATATTTCTGAATTACTTTCAGAGCCATGATGCTTTTTCTCATAAAATTGAATGTTTGAATTTGATCCTTATTTATTTCATTTCAATCTATAACATTAATATCTTTTCTCTTTCTAAATCTCTCTACATGGTTAAGTGTTTGATTCAAAAATCAATAATAGAACCAGGCTCTGATACCAATTGAAGGTAGAGAAAAACACAAGAAAGGGAGGGGGGGTTGAATTGGGTTTTAAAAACTTTCCCCTTTTGAAAACTATTTGATAAAACTATGAAGAAATATAGAATGCTAGAAATAAAAAGAGACACATTCAGCTTATCCAAGTTCACCGTTAACTAGGCTACATCTTGTCCACCCTCCTCAGGTGATTTTATCTTGAACCAAGACTTAATCCACTATAACCAAATATGATTACAAATCACAATAATAAGTTTGATCAACCTTGCTGACAACCCCAAAAAGTTCAGTTGATCCTTATTGTCAATTCTGCACAGATCATATCTGACGCCTTCTTGAGAATCCTGACTCAACAGAGTCTCTCAAGGAACCATACACTGATACATTCAGTGATTTCTATGAGATATAACGATCATAGACCCCTTAAGAAAGCTGACCAACCTGGTCTTTCTTAACAGGATTTCATCCACGATGACTGCAACCAAAGTCTTCCCAAGTATCAGATCTTCACTAGATCACTTGAGGCAACACCAATTTTGAACAAAATTGTTTCTCTGGAGATTACATGAGTGCTTCTTAACAAGCAGATTAATCCTAATTTAAGTACGTATTGTTTAACACAATTCTGAGCAACAACTCTTGTGTTCAAACAATTTACATGAAGAACTTAAGCTATAACACAATATGAGCAACAACTCTTGTGTTTACATGATTCTACAAAGATGAATATAATCATAGTTTGAGTGCATCATCTTGTAGTCTTCTTTCTCTTCATCTTCTTTGTTAAGCAAGTTATGAGCAACAAATTATTACTTCTTCATATTTCTACCAAGATGTATTTGATGAGAATTTATGTAGCATCTTGTAGAATTATTCTTTATTCTTCTTTCTTTCTCTTCTCTCTTTACTTTGTGGTTAGCTTTAGCATGTTCAATGTAACAACTCCAACAACATCTGCATCCATGGCTTTTTCGCAACTTTACTTCATTTCATTGATCTCCTTTTATAGCCTTCAAAAAGAGTTGCTGTAAGGATAAAAAGGTATTTTCTCCTTCCAAACGTTGATTCCCAACGAATAGATTCAATAGAGGTTTGAAACAGTATGAAACATTACTTTATTTATCTTGTTGCTTGTAGTTTTTAGCATAAAACATGGGAGAAAACTCCTTTGAATAGTACAACCAATATCCTGATAATGGAATTTATGGTGTACTATTTGTATTGTATTCTCCTTGACTAAGTTTCTTGATCCTTATCTTCTGATGATGTACTTCTGATTCTGAAGTATTAAGCTTGGAATAGATCAATTTCTTTGTCTTCGTTCTTCTGATGATTGACTGATGAGTAGTTCAGAAACTACTTTGTTGTTGCAGCATAGGAGCATCAGAGTTATCAGAACCATAACTTGTCTTCAGAAATAATCGCAACAGCCTTTCTGAAACATGGAGCTTGACTTCTGATCTTAGAATTAGTCTTGAAGGCGTATTCCTGATCTGATCTGATAAATGAAGATTAAGTGAAAAGATGTTTCATTTCAGAATCTTTCAATAGTGGATTCTTGTCTTCAGATATTTAAGCAACAACTTATCTGAAAAACAAGTCTTTTCATTGTAGGCGAAAAATTTTCTGATGTTGATATCAAAAGTTTTTCTGATGTTTAGATATTGAAAACATATATTGTGGCAACAACCTTTCCGATTCTCAAGTATTTGAGTTCTTGAGCTTTGATTATTTTCTTGCTGGATTTATTTCTGATTGAGGAATGATAATGATCTAGAAAATTCTTCTTTGTTGTAGAGTCAGAGTCTTTCAGATATTTGAACATTGTCTTCAGATATACAAGTAACAACTTATGTGAGGAACAACTTCTTTGAGTGAATGCTTTTTTGATCTAATTCGTCTTGATGTTTGATAATCATATTTTCTGAGTTGCATATCTGATGTCTGATTTCTGAAGTAGAAGCTTTCATTAGTACATTTGATTTTGATGTTGAATTCCTTCTTTCTGATCTCTTGAACTATGATCTTTAGATTGAGCTGAAAGCAATAGCTTATGTCAACTATATATTGGTTTCTGATCTTGAATTCTTTTCTATGGATATCTCAGATATTCGTTTATGATATCTTGATAGTGATGCTTTCCTGAGAGCATACTTGATTCCCTTTCTGATGGACATTCAACATTCCTTAGAACTGCCGGTGTTTCTTTAAAAACGATCACAATATTTCTTCTTGTGAGTGCAATGGTGTTTCTGCTAATATCTTGAGATCTTCAATTCTAATCTATGGTTTTTGATATCTTTGTTTTTGAGCATCTTTATTTCTGAAATATCCATTCTTGATATTGATCTTTAAGCAAAAGCTTTTATCAACTCCTTCTTTGATCTTCATAGCTCTTGATTCTGATGCTGGGTTGATATTTGAATCTTGATTTCTTGGCTCTTGATTTTTGATCTTTTTAAGCTTGAGACCTTCTTAGAAACTTATCGCGATTCTTTTTTTGTCGAACATTCAGCATCCAATAGAACTACTGATGTTTCATTAGAAACAAACTCAATGGTTTTTCTACTGAGTGATAAAGTAATTTTGATGATATCTTGATTAAAACTATCTATAATTCTAATATCTGCACACTCAATGAAACCATTATAACTAAAATTGTTCTTCATAAAATATATGCATTGTTATCATTAAAACACAAATATTTAAACACAAATCCAATCTTGTTCTAACAAGAAACCTCCACTTTTGATGTGAAGAAATATCAGAAGGGAAGGGAGAAGTTTGACAAGAAGAAGGTTCAATGATACTGTTGCAAGTAGTTTGGCCACTTTTCTAAGGATTGTTGGTCAAACAAGGAACATAAGTCAGAAGAAGAAAATATAGCCAGAGGATATTCAGATGATGAACATGTGCTATTGATGGCTTCTGAGTATGATGGAATTTGTTTGTTATACTAGTGGTATATGGACACTGGCTACTCAAATCACTTAACTGGGAATAAATCGGCTGATATATTTAGATTCCAGAAGGAAGACAGATCAGATATGCTGATGATAAGTACCTTAATGCAAAGGGTATGGGAAATGTCAAAGTCAATGTACAGAATGGGAAGTCTGTTATGATCAAGGATGTTTGGTATGTTCCTGGTATTAATAGAAATCTGAAGAATGTAGGCCAGCTCATTGAGAAATGTTTCTCAGTTGTTATGAAGAACAATCTCTTAAAGTTGTATGATTCCAATCAGAAGCTGATTATGCAATATGAACAAGGAAGCAACAGAACATTCAAAGTGAATGTGGATACAACTAAAACATAATGCCTTAGTGTAGAAGGCACAAAAGTTGATAGAAAGTTGTGCCACAAGAGTTTAGGGCATCTGAACAACATAAGTTTAGGTCATCTGAGTTCTAAGAAGCTCGTGCGTGGCATTCCGAAGATTGTGAAGCACGAGAAGTCATGGGAGGTATGCATGAAAGGAAAGCAACCCAAATTGCCATTTGTGTCAGAAGTAGCCCCAAGAGAAAAGCATGCTTTGGGAGTAGTACATTCTGATGTGTGTGGACCATTTCTAGAACCTTCACTTAGAGGAAACAAATATTTTTTGTCGTTTTTGGATGAGTTCACAAGAATGACATGGAAAACACTCATTAAATGTAAGAATTGACCAGACAAATTCTCCTCCTAAGCAATGGACTTCCAACTAGGATTTCACTTTTCACATAGAAGTTTGGTTTTCAAAGGCCTCAAGTGATTTCCATGGTTCCTAATATGTCCTTAAGAATTCTCATGCCAAGTTTCATGCCTTGCATCACAAGTTTGTTCAGTCAATTGCTCAGATGACTGAAAATCAACTATATTAGGTCAAAAGTCAAATGTGGTCAATATACAGTCAAACTTCAAGATTTTTGGTCAAAATCAACATATTAAAGTGATATTCATGATTTGATCAAGGTTTGATCACGATTCCTCAAGGAAAGTCCTCAGATAATCAAAAGTCAAGATTTGCTAAATTAGGGTTTCCTAGGAAAAGTCAACAAAACTTTGACCAGGCATAACATTCACATGGTTCATCAATTTTTCCCCAACCAAAGCCCATTTTGAAGAAAAATAAATTACCTGCAACTTTTCTTTTACACTCAAGTCCAAAAGATGCTTCATTTGGAAGATATGATCTCATACATTATAGGTCAATTTCAAAAGTCAACAAAAGACACTTTTTGTCAAGGAAATTTACATCAAGATAATGTCTTCAAAAGAAAACGTTATCAACATAGAGATTGTAGATGGAATCTTGGGCTTTCCAAACAGTCAAATATATTCTTAAAAAGATTAAAATTGAGCAAGTTATGGTTTGCACAAGTTGGGCAAATTTGTGAAAAATGCATGAAGTCAACTTTGAGCAAAATTGCATTTTTAGGTTAATGGACCTAACTTTTAGGGTTAAAACATGTTTATGACATACCCAAGGACATATAAACTTAACCATACACTATTTTTATTTTTATTTTTATTTATTTGAATTTTTATTCATTTAAATATGAATTAAATCAAATAAATTAGACAAAAATATAAGAAATAATGGGATAATGCATTTGGGCTTGGATTGACCCATCATGGAGCCCAAAATTTCGTGCAAGGTACATCAAACCTATCAAGGTTCATTGCAAAACAAAATGGGCAAGAATATCTTATTTTTGGAAATATTTCAAAATTGATTTTGGTGTTAAAACCATGTCTTAATGCCTTAATTCTTTCCATGATGGTTTTAACTCCTTTTCTCCCTCTATATAAAGCACTACAAGATAGGCCAAAGGGAGCACGAAATTCCTCTTAAAAAATCTCTCCAAAAGCTCTTCACAAAGCTCTACCAAATTCTCAAAATTCCTCAAAATTGCCCAAATTCGCAACTGCTTTTCCCAGCGCAATCAATCCAAACCAGCGATCAAACCTTACTCCTGAGATCCCCAAGAGTCTCCCCATATCCAAGAATATGTCCAACCGTGCTTAGAAGGTCATTCACAAACTCACCGATGGTAAATTTTTTGTTTATTTTTGTATAATCGGTTGCATATCTATTTAACATTTTTTTGTGATACAATTGCAATGATATTAGAGAACAAGACATGAAAAAGTGATCGCATGGTGTTTTTGAAGTTAGAATCACGCTCATCATGCACTCTCACATCAACATCATCAAATCCAGATCCACCAATCCATATCTGAGTACCCACGATAGGCCTCATGGGAGAGATGCACATGATCCTGATGATTTTTCCTCCAACATCTGGGGAAATATTGTTGGGCCAATTGATTTTTGATTCTCACACTCCCTAATTACTTGTTTTGAAGCTTGGACCAATTTAATTTTTATTTTTTTCTTTTATTATTTGTTTTCTTTTACTCAATTATTTCTTCTTTATTACAAAAAACAAAAAGAAATCATAAAATCGAAAAATCACAAAAAATATTAGACTTAGATTTTCATTAATTTAATCATTACTTTTCCTAAACAAAAAACAACAAAAACATTTCTTTCTTTTTATCATTTAGATTTTTTAGGTTCTCTTTATATCTTTCTCATTTCTCCCCCTCGCGTTTATTTTATTCGCATTATTTTCACAATTATGTAATTGTACATGGGATGTAATAGCTTAATTTAGGACCCTTTACTTTTTTCTTTTCCCATTTTGTTTTGTAATTCCCCCCACCCCGAAGCCTTGTAATAGCATAGATTTAAATTCCCGCATTTCTATTTTCGTACTGATATTAACTGTTAGAGGAATTCTAATAGAATTGTATGGAAATACTAAAAGAAAATGCTATTAAAACCTAACATCCTAAGATAAATAACTGAAATATAACACACTCACACGCGCGTACCTCTAGGGTATCTCAATTTGTTACCTTCAGAATAAACAGTTGTGACTCTCGAATTTAAGAGGTTTTAGTGACGACGCTTTGGTTTAAAGATCATAAGTCCCTCAATGACCCTTTTGACGTTACCTCGGTATATGATCTTAAAATCTTAGGGTAGTTACTAAAGTATCTTTCTAAGTTGCTTTCGTGACTGTACGATGACCCTCGCTTGTCTCTCAAAAAAGCCAACGATAGGGCTACCTACTCACTTATAGTAGGATAGTACTGTTTAAAGGAAAAGAGGAAAAGAACAAACCTTTCGAGTAGGTAGATAGCTCCTAGTTGCTTGCTCATAAAAACAATTAAAAAAACAATTTTTTCACACATACATAAACTCTTTTCTAAATATTTTGAAAGACAAAAAATACTTTGTATACGTTATCGCCAAAACGAGAAACATTACAAAGTTCGCCACACTAAGGCGTCTTTTCAAAATATCTTCAAAATGCACTTACATAAAAAGCATTTCAAAATGAGATAGCAACTAAGATCCTGTAGATAACTACAGATGGAAAGTGAGTATGATAAGACTACTCTGTGGGGATTTGTGGATAGCTCGAACATTATCCCAACTCCTGGAGTCTTGAGTAAATGCTCATTCCTGCTTTTATGCATATATTTGTTAACATTTAATTTTATTCACATGCATATGCTCATTCAATTTTAGTTATTGGAGGTTTTTGCAAATAAAACAGAAAAAGTAAAAACAAAAAGTTTGAGTTTTTGAAATTTGTATTTTTATCGATAGTTTGCCCAAAAACATGCGGTTTTGTACAAAGAGACCTAAATCCTAGTAAGAGGAAGTTGTCGTGAAATGAAAAGAGTACAAAGATAAAACAAGATATATAGCTATGTGGAAATGATCTCATCGGGTTCCAACTCTGCTATTGCCCTTATGTCTTCAAGAATCTCATCCCTTGCTGTCGGAAGAAGTTGATTGAACTGATCTGTACCGTTTGAACTTTGAATTTGGTAATAAAGCTAGTTGCAAGTGATCTAATAGGGACATAGTCATACACTTTTAACCCTAACTTTTTCTTTGACTGCCCTTTCGAGTTTTCAGTACACCGGGATACCCTTTTTTGCCCAAGTCGCCTTCTCAGGTTTTCGACTTGTCGGGCGCACAACCTTTTATATATATCCCTAATTTTTGCCCGAACCCTTTTGGTTCGTCGGGATGCCCTTATTTTTTTCTAGGCCAGTCAACCTAGCGGGTCGTTTTTATGCATAGTATCTTTTGACTATGTCCGTATTCACAAGGTGCGGGAAATCTTCACCGTATGTAATACGGTGGGAGAACTAACTTGGGTGTTTTGTGTTTTATTGCAATTGTTGCGGATAGCAAGAGTCACCACCGACTTTTCTTTTATCCAATAAAGGAAAGGGTGAAAAGAATAGGAAATATCTTTTGAGATATTTTCTTGAGTTCAGGGGGTAGGTTATGAAAAGGGAAGGTGTTAGCACCCTTTTCATCCGTAGTTATCTACGGCCTCTTAGTTGCTAGCTCACTTTGAAATTCTTTGTAAATGTGTTTGTAAGTTTGAAAATATTTTGAAAACGCCTTTGTTTCAGAAAACTTTGTAACGATTCTCGTCTCTATAAGAATCTCTACAAAGTGTTGGTTTTGAAAATAGTTCAAAAAGTAGTTTGTTTTTGAAATATATTTTGAAAGTGTGAGTGTGGAGATGGTTTTGTTTGTGAACGAGAAACTACGAGCGTTCTACCTACTCAAAAAGTCTTAGTTCTTTTCCTCCTCTTTTAGATAGCGTTGTCTCACCATTAGTTGGTAAGCAACCTTATCATTGGATGTGAAGAGACAGACATGGGTCATCGTACAGTCATAGAAGGCAACATTGTAGGATACCTTAGCAATTTATCTTAAGGGTCTAAGATTGTTTATCAAAGGCAAGATTGAAGGGTCATCGAGGGTCTTTGCTAAAGTATCCCACGTTCGAGGGACATGACTGTTTTATTCTAAGGCAACAAGTGTGGGTTAACCCTAGAGGTGAAAGTGTACAAAGTGTATTGATTTCATGCTTTTTATATTTGAATTAGGGTTTTCTACTTGTTGATTTTATGTCTTGCCAAACAAATCCTAATTACTAGCAATAATATTGAAAGCGATAAATTGCGGAAATTTAAAGTCCTACACTATTACAATATTTTGGGGATGGGGGTACAAATTTATGAATGGGGGATGAGAGAAATAAACCCTAAATTACTATTACAAATTGATGAATAATCGCATAAATGTAAAGTAATGTAAAAAAAGTAAATAATGTACAAAGATGGGAAAAGGGGTAATATAATAAACACTAAAAACATTTTAAGTATTTTGAAAGAGAAATATTTTTGTTTGATTTGGTTTGAGAAAAGAAGTTTGAATTTTGAAATGAAAAGTAATTAGAGATTAAACCTAATTCTATTTTAATTTACAAAAATGAATAAGATAAAATAAGGTGTGATAAATTAATTAATTTATTAAAATAAATTAAATACTAAAATGCCCAAAATGTTTAAGAAAAATAATTTTTTGGAGTTTTGTTTAGGAAAATATTTTTATAGTGTAAAAATAATAATAAAAACCCTAGTTCTAATTAATTTTACGAACTAGTTAAAAATAAAACCAAGTGTAATTAGATTAAAATTAATTTTTTATAAAAATAAAGTATTTAATGTAAAACCTAAGTCTAAATTTTTTTGATGATTTTATGATTTTTATTTGTTAAATAAAATATATTAAAAGAAAACAAATAAATAAAAATGAGAAGAAAAAAAATAGAATGGACCTGTATGTGAAAAGAAAATACGGGGGGTGTAAAGAAACAGAAATCTCAGGCCCAATGCCTTAAGCCCAGGCACTGGCGGAAGACCCTTTGTGATCCCATGTGCTACACTTGCTTGCTTACCATAGGCACACAAATCTGAGGCGTGTGATCTTTGAAGATGATGAGATCAGACGGTGATGAGGTGATTTACATGGCATGCACGCTGAATGGTTTGCATTGAATCTGTAAAAATAAAACATGATAAAACAAAAGGGTACCACTGGGGCTCGAACCCAGGTCCTAAGGGTGAAACAGGCGCGCGCTTTACAACTGGGGTGGCTATACATCCATTTATTAAAAACACAACCATTAATATATATTTAAAAACAAGTCAGGAAGCCAAGTTCATCTTCTTCCTCGCGGAAACCATGGACAAGAAAATTTGAAAACTATAACTCTCTCATTTCTCCACCATTTGCAAAAGTATAAACATGAAAGTTATGCATTTTTCCAACAGGAATCCAACCATGTAACTAACTTAAGCTAATAATCAAAGATAAGGATGAATTTTGGTTGGTACCAAACTGAAACCTAATTTTTTTAGATAGTTCAAATCTAAAATTCTCAACACACAGTCAATATAAATGAAAACTATGAACATGGTTAGCTTTAGGGAAATGATATATACTTTTTGCTTCAGAATGCATGCGCAAAGGATGATTTTATCAAGATATTGAAGTTTTAAAACTTACCTCTTGCATCTGGATTCGTGTATGGAGTTTGAGCAAGTTTTGAGGTGTGATGATGATCAGGTTAGCTTGTCTGGAGCTCCCTGAGTGTGTTGCAAGTCTTACTTTGCTTTGAGGATGGCTGAAACTCTATACTCAAGTCAAGTCGCAAGCTTGAGTTTTGAAAATGGTGGATAGTGGAAATGGAGTTACAATCCATAAATAGGGACTTGGATCACTTTGATATGATTTATGGAATGTGTGTGGATGGTTAGAATTGAAAACACATGATTGGTTTTTGATTTTGGTGTTTGAAGCTCAAAAGTTCAAGTTTATGGCCAGTTCTGTGCAACAGGGTGCTTGGGGGGTGTTTGAGAGGATTTTTGCCCGTGTCCTAGCTTGCAAATAACTTGTTTAGTTATATGAAAAAGGTTGGAGATGTTTTGCACAACAGATTTCTAAGTTATAGGGTTATGGCTAGGTTGCTTGATTTTGAAGCAAAGGGAGAAAATCAAGTTTCAATGTTTTATACAAGCAATGTAGAGTGGTTGAATCACTTTAAACATGTTGCTTCTAATCTTTCCAAAGTGTGTGTGCAAAGACAACAAGTTAGGAGCTCAAGGAGAGTTGACCTTTGCAAAAGCAATGCTTTATCAAAATGGAAGTGGTACCTTTGTGCCATAAGTGGAAAAATCAATTGGACAAAGGCTCAAACACTTGGATAATGGCTCCAACAGTTGTGTAAACATTTAATTATTGAGTGATTATCAAGTTTGAACACTTGGATATGTTCATTCAATTTTAGTCATTGGACGTTTTTGCACTCAAAACAAAAAAATAAAAAGTTTGCACTTCAAAGTATATTTGCATTGATAATTTGCCTAAAAACATGTGTTTTTGTACAAGGAGACAAAAATCCTAATAAGAGGAAATCGTCAAAAAGTGAAAAGAATACAAGGTGAGGACAAAAAATTTATATAGCCATGTAGAAATAATCTCATTGGGTTTCAACTATGCTATTGCCCCTTGTTGTACCCCAAAATTTTCCCTCTCATTTTACTCAATACATACTCCTAGAGATCCTCAATTTGCTCAAGTTTGCCCAAGAATTGACCAGACAAACTCTCTCCTAAGACAATGTGTCTCAAATTAGGGTTTCCATTTTCATAAATATAGGTGAACTAAAAAGACCTCATAGGCCCTCCATGGTCCTAATATGTTCTCAATACACTTCATGTCAAATTTCAAGCACTGCACAAGAAGTTTGCTCAGTCAACTGCTCAGATGCTTAAGAATCGACTGTATTAGGTCAAAAGTCAACTATGGCCCACATACAGTCAAACTTCAAGATTTTTGGTCAACATCAACATTTTAAAGTGCCTTTCATAATTTTATCAAGGGTTGATCATTATTCTTCAAGGAATTCCCTAAATTCATCAAAACTCAAAAGTTGCTAAATTAGGGTTTCTTAGGAAGAGTCAACCAAACTTTGACCAAGCATAACTTCCACATACTTTATCAGAAATTTTCCATCCAAAGCTTATTTTTAATAGGATGAAATTCCCTACAATTCATCTTCAGCCCACAAGTTCAAAATATGCACTCATCAAAAGATATGAATTTCCATATTATAGGTCCTTTTGAAAAGTCAACAAAAACACCTTTTGGGTCAAAGCTTCTTACATGAACATGGAGGAATCAATTGAGATGAGAAAAAAAGGTTGTTTAGGGGACATCCTATGCTTTCTAAAAAGTCCAAGAAAACCTCTCTAGGGTTAAAATTGGAAGATATATGCCTTGTCAAAGTTGACCTTTTTTGCAAAATTGCCAAAAGTCAAATATGCTCAAAAGTGCATTTTTTTGCCAAATGGGCCTAACTTTTTATGCTTGCACCTCACTTATAATATGATTCACGACCCAAATATCCATCCACGTGCTATTTGCTTAATTTTCCATTTTATTGTGA
This sequence comes from Vicia faba, assembly GCA_948472305.1. Taxonomy (NCBI): domain Eukaryota; kingdom Viridiplantae; phylum Streptophyta; class Magnoliopsida; order Fabales; family Fabaceae; genus Vicia; species Vicia faba. The sequence goes on along the minus strand of OX451738.1, from coordinate 333,713,329 downwards.
TTTTTTATTAATTAAAAATTGAATTAAATCAAATAATTGGTAAATAATATCAAAGATATGTTTTGATATGATTTTTTGACAGGTTTGCAATCAAAATATGCTGAAATATCAAGGCCAAATCGAATCAAGCATGATTGGTACAAGAAAGGGATGATTTGGCTCAATATAGCAAGTTTACATATGGCATGGAAATCAAATCAAATCTTCCATAATTGCAAAGATACAAGCCAGTTTTATAACCCTAATTCATTCTAGGATATATAATGAACATGTACAAGGAATAAGACAAGGGGTTGCAGTCGTGAAAAGACAAGAACAAAACTCCAAAATTTCAAAGAAAAGTGTGAATCGGATTTCAATCTACAGGCCAATTCAAGCCATTCTAACATTGCCAATCGCGTCTTGGAGCATCTCTGGAGCTAACTAGATCATTTGCAAGTCCTCTCGCGCCCAGAAACGCACGCTACCGCTCACATGGTTTGCTTTATTTCTTGAAATCGATTACATCAATTATTGCATTATTAGCATATTTGATTGACATATTTATGATCTTTGACATGTTTGCAAGCTGACTGAATAGTTTAATTGCATTTTTGAATCATATATCTGTACTTGCCATTGTTAGGGTTTCCACGTGCGTTTTAGGGTTTTTGGCTACAGGTAAAATTAGGCCATGAATAAATTACCGTGATGACCGTGACATCATAACCAGTTGAACCCTGGCCTTTAATCTCATTTATATTGCGTTTTGTGAGTTTTTGAGTTGTACAGGGTTGTAGCTACGAACGTTGTCCGTAGGTAAAAGTGTAGGGGCCTAAGACGACGGAGGAAGGTAGAAGGAGATAACGTGGCAGCCAACCACTGGGCTATTCAAATCAGCGCGCGCGTTTTGTCTTTTTCCCACTAATCCACTTGTTTTGTTATATTCTCTTGTGTTTTCATTATTTGTACAACAAAGTAGCACTGGCCCAGTGGAAGAGCGCGTTGGTGAATAGTAGAAGGACCTGGGTTCGATCCCAGGTCCCAGTAAAACTTTATTTTCTTTTCCATTTGCAGATCCTGTGCATCACCTGCCCTAGCGTTCACCGTGCGCGATCAACCATCAATCCTTTGGATTCATCATTCATTCAGATTTGACACCTACCATTGAGATACCATGGTATACCCTCAGGTCAACGCCATAGGGAATCAAGCACTGACTGGGCTTGGATGGCTATTAGGCCTGGAAAATTTAGAAATACACCCCCTTCAGCAATTCAACACAGGCCCATTTTTAATTCTTTTTTTATTTATTCCTTTTATTTTAATTAATTTGTTTAATTATTTTTCACAAAAAATTAATTGCCTTTTTTAATTAATCATAAAATCAATAAATCACAAAATCACAAAAAGGGTATTTTATTATAAAATATTTATTTTAATTTAATTAGTAAATTAGGTTAATTTAATTTTTTTTTTCATAATTAAAAATAATTAGAATTAGGGTTTTAGTTTTACATAACCTAATTAAGTCTTTTCTCAAAGAATAATCCAAATATTTTCATCAATTAGATTTTTAGGGTTTCCAATCATTCCCGCATTCAATTCGCCGCACGCATTTTAATTCTTTTTATTACAATTGTAACTGCTCCGAGTTTGTAATAGTAATTAGGGTTTTAAATTCTGCCTTTTTATTTTTTAGTCAAGATAATTATGTAACTGCCAAAGCCTTGTAATAGCTAGGTTTATTTTCTCGCACTTTAAATTCCCGTAAACTATAAACTGCTTAGATGTATGCTAATAGGATTGTATGGAAAGAATGTTTAAAATTAAAAATGTAGATCACCTAATGTGCAAAGACTAAATTAACTGAAAACATTCACATGCACATATTCACTCCTAGGGTTTGCCTCACTTCGGTTGCCTTCGGTAAAACAGTCATTAAGCATATGAGATTTTAGTGGTTATCCTCCAGTCTAAAAGATCAAATGTCCCATTCGAATGTTGCCTCGGAAATGTTGCCTCGGAAAGATCTTAAGACTCTAGGGTTACTATTAAAGTTTCCTAACTGTTGCTTTGGTGATTGTACTTGTCCCTTTCGAACGTCCCTTACAAACTCCAACGACGGGGCTACCTACTCCTTAATAGTAGGATAGCACCGTCTAAAGGAAACGAGATTGAACAATTTTTTTCGAGTAGGTAGAATCTTAAGTACTTGCTCAACAAAACTTTTCACACAAACACTTTGTAAAACAATTTTCAAAAACAACTTTGTCGCACCCTTGAGGACTGATACAAGGGTTATCATGAAGTAAAACTTTTTTCAAAACAAGCACACACACAAGCAATTTGAAAAATGAGCAAGTACCTAAGAGCCCATGGAAAACCATGGATAGAAAGGGTGCTAACGCCTTCCCTTTCTATAATCTACCCCCCGTACTCAGAAACATCTCGAAAAAGGTTTTTTCTGTTCTTTTTCCTCTTCCATGATTGGATGAAATAAAATTCGGTGGAGACTCTTGCTTACCGCGATATTTTGTGAACAAAAAACGCAAAGCACAAACCAGTAAAAACAGTCGGTTCTGCCACCGTATCACACCCATATGTCTTCGAACATCATCCCTTATCATCAAGAGAAGTTGATTGGATTGATCTTGTATCATTTGAACTTTTGACCTTGGTGATAAAGCTGGCTGTAGTGATTCAACGAGACATAGTAGTATGCTTTAATCCTTAACTTTTGCCTAGACCTCCCTTTCAGGTTTTCAGTCCACCAGGATACCCTTTTTTGCCCAAGAAGCCATTTCAGGTTTTCGACTTGCCGGGTGTACAATCTTTTGTATATATCCCTAATTTTTGCCCGAACCCTTTTGGTTCGTCGGGATTCCCTTATTTTTTCCTAGGTATGTCAACCTAGAGGGTCATTTTTTATGCGTAGTCTTTTTTGACTATGTCTGCATTCACAGGATACGGGAAATCTTCGCCGTCCATAGTGGTTAGCATCATAGCTCCGCCAGAGAATACTTTCTTGACAGTATATGACCCTTCGTAAGTGGGAGTTCATTTGCCCCTGGGATCACCTTGTGGTAAAATGATGCACTTTATTAACAAGTCGCCAGCCTGGTATACTCGAGGTTTGATTTTTTTGTTGAATTCCTTGATCATACGCTTTTGAAACATTTGACCATGCCATACATCCGCCAGTCTCTTCTCATCAATCAAATTCAACTGATCCAATCTTGTCTGAATCCATTCATCTTTTCCTAAGCCCACTTCTTTCATAGTCCTCAAAGAAGGAATCTGCACTTCAACGGGAAAGACAACTTCCATGCCATAGAATAAAGAGAAAGGGGTTACCCCAGTTGATGTTCATGCCGAGGTACGGTAGCCATGAAGAGAAAATGGTAGCATCTCATGCTAATCTTTGTAGGTCACCACCATCTTTTGCATAATCTTCTTTATATTCTTATTGGCAGCTTCCATTGAACCATTCATCTTAGGTCTGTAAGGAGAAGAGTTATGATGTTTTATTTTGAACTGCATATAGAGTTCATTGATCATAGCATTGTTGAGGTTGGTTCCCTTGTCGGTGATGATCCTTTCAGGGATGCCGTACTGGCAGGTGAGGTTATGCTTGATAAACCAAGCTATAACATTCTTAGTGACTGAGGCAAATGAAGCGGCTTCGACCCATTTGGTGAAATAGTCGATGGTGACGAGGATGAAATGATGTCTATTAGAGGAAGTGGGCTTGATCTCTCCAATCATGTCAATACCCCACATTGCAAATGGCCACGGAGTAGTCATGACATTCAAAGGAATTCGAGGTACATGAAACTTATCGGCATAGATTTGACACTTATGGAAAGTCCTCGAGTGATGGTGGTAATCAGTTTCCATAGTTGACCAATAGTAACCAGCCCTCAGAATCTTCTTATCCATAGTGTGTCTGCTAAAGTGAGTTCTAAAGATACCTTCACGCACATCTTCCATGATCTTTTCTGCTTCATTCTTGTCCATACAATGGAGCAAAGTAGAATCATGGTTGCGTTTGTACAGGATCTCATTTCTTAGGAAGAATTTGGCTGAGAACCTTTGCATGAATTTTTTGTCGTTGATTGAAGCTCCTTCAGGATACTCTTGTGCTTCAAGGTACCTCCTCACTTTATGATACCAAGGTTTCTCTTTATCAGTGTCAATCTCATAGCAGTACGCATATCCATCAAATCTTTCGATAGTAATTCTGGGAGCTTCATTTTCCCAATTGACCTTGAACTAGACGACATAGTTGCTAAACCATCTGCCAATTGATTTTCTTCCCTTAGAAAGTGTTCAAAGGTGACTTCCTCAAAGTATGGGATCAAGGTTAGCACAAGCTCTTTGTAGGGGATCCGATTTGGATGCCTGGTATCCCACTCTCCTTTAACTTGACTGATTACTAATGCAGAATCTCCATATATGCTTAAGAATTTGATTCTTAGGTCAATGGAAGCCTTAAGACCCAAGATGCATGCTTCATACTCGGGCATGTTGTTGGTACAGTCGAAGCATAATCTAGCAGTGAAAGGTGTATGGCAACCTTCGGGAGAAATGATCACAACACCAATTCTATTACCCAATACATTAGAATCTCAATCAAAAACCATAGTCCATCAGGATCCTTGTTCCGGTCCTTCATACGGTCCAGGTTTTTCACAGTCGGTTATCATCATGATATTCTCGTCCGAGAATTCAAAGTTCATGGATTGGTAGTCATCAACAACTTGATGGGCAAAATGATCTGTAAACACACTTCCTTTGATTGCCTGTTGTGTAGTGTATTGGATATCATATTCAGTCAAAATCATTTTCCATCTAGCTATTCGTCAGGAGAGAGTCAGCTTCTCGAAGATATACTTGATGGGTTCCACCTTAGAAATTAATAAAGTGGTGTGAATCGACATATATTGTCTCAGTTGGCGAGCATCCATGCTGAAGCGTAGCAAGTTGTCTCGAGCAATGAATATCTGGTTTCATAGTCGGTAAACTTTTTGCTAAGGTAGTATATTGCATTCTATTTTCGGCCAAACTTGTCATGTTGGCCCAACACACCCCATTGAATTCTCTAATATAGTCAAGTACATAATAAAAGGTCTTCCTTTAACTAGAGGCATCAAGATTGGAGGTTCTTGTAAGTAATCCTTAATCTTGTCAAAAGCTGCATGACAATCATCATTCCATCTGACTACTTGATCTTTCTTTTAAGAGTTTGAAAATTGGCTCACAAGTAGCAGTTAAGTGAGATATGAACTAGGAAATGTAGTTGAGTCAAACTAAGAAACCCCTGACCTCCTTCTCAATACAGGAAGCTGACATCTCTTGTATGGCTTTGACTTTTGCAGGGTCAACTTCAATACCTTTTCCACTGACGATAAACCCTAGCAGTTTTCCAGAACTTACCCCGAAGGTGCATTTGTTGGGATTCAACCTTAGCTTGTATTTCTTCAACCTCTCAAACAGCTTGTGAAGATGATCAAGGTGTCGTTCCTCAGTTTGCAAACTTATAATCATGTCACCAACATAAACTTCTATCTCATGATGAATCATATCATGAAATAAAGCTACCATAACCCATTGATAGGTTGCGCCTGCATTCTTCAAAATGAAAGGCATGACCTTATAGAAGATGGTGCCCCACTGTGTGACAAAGGTGGTTTTCTCCATGTCTTCGGGTTCCATCTTGATCTGGTTGTAATCGGAGAAACCGTTCATGAAGGAGAAGACTTTGTGTTGAGTAGTTTTATCAACTAAAACATCGATATGAGGTAGTGGGAAATCGTCTTTGGGGCTTGCCCTATTCAAATACATGTAGTCTATACACATACGGACGTTTCCATCTTTCTTCAGTACAGGGACCACATTTTCAACCCATTGGGGATATGACGTCACTGCCAGGAAACATGTGTCGAACTATTTCATTACCTCAACTTTTAATTTCTCAGACATGTCTTGCCGCATGCAACGAACCTTTTGCTTGACCGGAGGATAATCTTCCTTCCTTGGAAGATGATGGACTACGATATCGATATCAAGCCCCGACATATATTCATATGACCAAGCAAACACTTCAACATAGTTGTGCAACATTTGGACCAATCTTCTCTTGATACTATCTTCCAAGTTGGCTCTAATCTTGACCTCTTTTTTGTCTGCTTCAATACCTAGGTTTATCACTTCAACTAATTCCTCGTGCGGTTGAATGACCTTTTCCTTTTGCATCATAATTTTGGCGAGTTCCCCAGGTATTTCACAATCTTCCTTGCATTCGTCTTTGGCTTGATAGATTGGATGTTCAAAGTCATAGATGGAAATAGCAGAGTCATTGTCAATGAGATCTGGAGTGGGTGTGGATCTGTAAATGTGTGTGTGCATGTAAGGTCACGTGGCTATTTGAAAAATGCAATAAAGTAAAGAAAGCCAAAGAGCACAAAATTTGAATGCAAAATAGTCCAATGTTTTTTATTAAAATGAGCATATGGCATATGAAAATGACAAACCCTTAACAAATGGACCATTGTTCCCCGGGAAAGGCACATGGCTTAAAGTCATTGTTTTAATGGAAATTACAGACAAAATTCTCGAAGTACTAAAAACAGTAAATGGAAATTACTCTTGGTTGTAGGAGATTAGAATGAAGTCCTTGGTCTGCAAATTGTTGAGTCCTCCACCAGCAGTCGGGTAGATCCTTTATCCCAGTCACAGTCAGCGTCAGAGTCTTCAAGAGCATTAACATCATGGTTACTAATGCGGAGGGGTGGTTTCCCTACGCGAGCACGTCGAACTTCCTTTTGAGCTTTGGAAGTCAACCCTAATCCAAATTTGTATGACTTGAAAGGGAAATCAGGAATTTTTCCCCAAATGGTGCAACCTCCTTCTTCAACAACAACACAAACGTCTTTGAGAGAGGTCATCCTCGATGTATCTTTAGAAGCTCTGGGAGTGTTAGGAGTGGCCTTGGTAACAACAAACATGGGAGAGATCACCTCAAAGGCTTTACAAGGAGTTTCAATGAACTCTCCATCCATTTCAACATATTTGAATGAATTTAGATGACTAATCATAAACTCTTCACCATAGACGGTAACAATTTTCCCCTTGACTTAATATTTCAACTTTTGATGTAGTGTGGAAGTCACCGCACCTGCCCCATGTATCCATGGGCATCCAAGAAGATATGAATAAGCAGGACGTATATCTATCACGTAGAATGTTGAGTTGTAGACTTGAGACCCAACCTTGATAGGGAGACTGACCTCTCCATGGACCATCCTTTTAGAACCATTGGAAGCCCTTACTACAATGTTACTGGGTTTTAAAATCAGTTCGTCACAGTCTAGCCTATCAAAAGCTCCTTTAGGTAAGACATTAAGATAAGATCCAGTATCCACTAATACATGTTCCATGGTAGTTCCCTTGCATTGTATGGAGATGTGGAGAGCTTTGTTGTGATTCTTCCCCATTGGGGTCAAATCTGCATCAGAGAACCCTAAACCGTTGTCAGCAGTCAAACTGGCTACACAGTTTTCAAATTGGTCGGTTGTAGTTTCTTGAGGGACATGTGCATTTTTCAATAATTTTATCAGTGCTTGAGCATGCGCCTCAGAACATAGCAATAAGGAAGACATAGAAATCTTCGAGGGTGTTTACCCCAACTGTTCCACTATCTTGTAATCACTTTTTCTGATGATTTTTAGAATCTCCTCCATCTCTTGGGTAGATGGGTCCTCAATGGTAATATCTTTTGTGGGTGCCTCCGTCCTAGCAGGCTCAGTCATTTGTTCATTTCCTCGAGTATCAGCAACAGGTTTAACAACCATAATACGAATGGGTGTAGTAGTGTTTGTAGGAGGTGAAATCTCTGGAGAGAAGATCCTCCCCGTCCTATTAACTTTACTTGATCCAGCAATGTTTGTAATGTCAACAGTTTCATCTTCATCAATCCATGAGTTTTGTTCGATACCATGGTAGTACACTTCCGCTCCATAATTCAAGGGCACAACCTTATCAGAAGAGTAGGGGACTGGCCCCAGTGTGGTGATAATTATTGGAGCTATTCTTGGTTCAACGGGAATCCTAATAGGACCTTTGGAGGTGATCCTAATAGGTTTGTTTGAGATAGTAATGATGGACACGTCTTCAAATTCTTGAGATACACTTTGGGTCAAACTTTTCACAGGTGGAGTTCTTTCAAATAGAATCTCATGGCTATCCATCAGGTGTTAGACACCTTTCTTCAGCCATTCACAACCATTAATTTATACAGCACAACAACAACAGTCTTTAAGGCAGCCAGGGAATACCCCGACTTTCAACAAATTCTTTTTAACAATCTTCAAAGGGATGGTCAAATCTTTGATGGAGGAAACAGAAAAGGCATCTTCAACATCATTGACACCCTTACCATGATTTGGCATGGGTGCGGTGATTACATTTGGAGTTGGTGAAGGGTCGAATTCAATTGTCTTGTTATCAATTAGGTCTTGGATTTTGTTCTTTAGTGCCAAACAGTTGTTGGTATCATATTCGGGGCTGTTTGAGTGGTAGGTACATCTTGCATTGTGATTGTATTTTGGTGAAGATGTATTTGGATTTTGTGGAGGATTTCTTAAGTAAATGAGCTTAGCTTTCAGTAAATGTTGTAGGGCTTGTGGTAAAGACATCCCAATCTTGGTGTACTGTCTTTCTTGAAACTCCGTCCTTTGTTGATTAGCTCGTTGGTGTGGTTGTTGAGTAGAAATTGGATTGGAGATTAGAACTGCACTTACTGACTGAGGACGGTCCTTCCTAGCATGACTCCTTGACCCATACACAACATTAGTCTCCTTTTTACTGATAAATGGATTTTTCACAGCATTTGAGGTGGAGGCTATGGGTATCTTCCCGCTTTTAATCCTGCTTTCAACCCTCTCACCAGTCAGGATCAATTCAATGAATCTGGATGATGAACTTCCAATCAGTAAGTTGAAAAATGGTCCAGTCAATATTCCCATAAACATGTCTACCAACTCTCTATCAGTTAAAGTTGGCTGCACCCTTCCAGCCAGGTCTCTCCATTTTTGAGCCTATTCTTTGAAGCCCTCGTTGGTGCCCATGGTCATTCCTTGCAATTGCACCCTAGTTGGCGCAAGATCAGTGTTATATTGATATTGGAGGTAAAAGGCAGTGGCCAAATACTCCCAAGTATGGATGTTAGTTCCTTCCAAATGCTAAAACCACTCCAATTGTGTCCCAACTAGACTTTCTTTAAAAAAGTGCACCCACACTTTCTTATCAGCGATATGCGGCTGAATTTTGCGGATATAAGATCTTAAGTGAAGCTTCGGACATGAGACACCATCGTACTTGGAAAAAGTGGGGATCTTGAATTTGTGGGGAATGACTACCCCAGGAACCAAACCCAAGTCACCAAAGTCTAAGCCAGGCACAACTTGGATTTCCACAGCTTTAAATTTGTCTTCTAGTTGCTTATATTTTTCGTCGGCCAGTGGATATTGCTCATCAAAATAATCTTCATCTTCATAGATTCGATTGTTTCCACCTCCAGCACAGGTGCTCCTAGCATCTTCATCTTTATTTTCATCTTCTTCGGAGGAATCCTATTCAACTTGGACTTGTCGGGCAGGGCCTTTAAACCTCTTCCCCATGTTGATCATAACTTCCTTCTTTGTCTCCTTCTTCGTACCAAGAAAAGCCATCATCTCTTGCTGCCCCTTTGCTAAGTTGAGCAGAGTTTCTTGAAACTAAGAGTTTTTAGTTTGCAAGTCCTTCACATCGCTTGAGATCCATATTATACTAAAATAAACAGTAAAAAGATGAAGAAATATGTGGCGGAAAACCTACTTATGATATGATGCATGTTATGCAAATGCAATGTTTTCAAGGATTTTATGGAATTTAAATTCGCTAGACAAAGAGAAAACAATAAACATTAATTGCATTAATTGCAATAATTGCATCAATAGCAATCTATTTACTTCATGTTTGGATAAATGATATAGATATCATTATCCCATAACATGTAATACAATAAGAAAGGGGAATAAGATGAAGAGGGAAGGGATTAGAGTCTCAAATATCATCGACATCATTCGTCCATTTTAGTGAATTTTGTTTATCATCCTATCAACACCCAAGACCCAATTAGATTGAAGAATTTGTCTCACAATATGCCTCAAGTCAGTACCACATTCCATTTTAAGAATTAAACAAGAATCATGTACAAAATTTTTCAATTTACAAGCAGTAGTCAAAGGTAAAACCCTTGATGCACACCTAAGTCAAAAATAGTTCTTAAATATGAAAATGACTTGAAAAATTATGAAATTAAAACCCTAACTTCCTAAAATCCTAAAAAATTCAGAAATAAAATTTTGAGCCCCTGGATTAAGGTGGAAAGTTGCTTTAGAAATACAAACTTTGAAACTAGCAAGTATAAGCCTTAAACTAGATGATTTTGGGAAATAATTTGTGAAAAAATATGAGATCACATTGTAAAATTCCATAAAAATGATTTTTATGGCCTCAACATGTTCAAAAACTCTAAACAACTTCATTTTTGATTTTATAGGTATGGTAAGTTAGAAATTTTAATCAATTATTGTGAATGTTCAAGCAAAAACCCTAAAAAAGGAAATTAAGTTCAAAAATCAATCAATTAGGTCTAAAGTTCAAATAAATTTGATGTAAAATAACCTAAATGTCAAGAAAATTCTAAGGATCATAAATCGTATTTTCCTTGAGTTTTATCTCAAAAGGAAAAATGAAATGGAAATTATTTACACAATTCAACAAAAATAATACAAATAAAAGATGATATGTCCAAATGATTTTAATGAGTGATCCCAAAGTTTTTTAAATTAAGACAAAAAATATTTTCAAGTAATAAACTCATAGAGGAGTCCAAAAATATTTTTTATGGATTTTTTGATTTAATATAATTAAGAAAATAAAATTCAAGATTTAAAAGAATAATAAAACCCTAATTATGTACATGATTTTATTTAATAAAGAAAAATGATTAAAAAAAGTTAAATAAAAATCAAAATATGAAAATATACTGAAGAAGGAGTTTAAAATATTTTTTATAGTTTTTGAAGTGAAGAAAATATTAAAAGAAAATATGAGAAGAAATAAAAAAATAATATGCAAAAGCTTATTTACACCTGTTGCTTAGAAAAGGCGCTGTAAAAGAAAGTGAAACCATGTTCAATCAAATAGAGACACGTCATCGTCCCTACCAAAGCCATATTTTTCCAGTTTTCTCAGTTTCAACTCAACACTTTCAGGCCATGATATCTTGTGCATCTCTTAATGAAAATCAAAAGTTCCAACACCAAAGTTCAAGATAGAAATTAGTAGAACATGTCAGGATAAAAAATTTCATGAAATGATGCCTTGATGAGTGAGAAAACGCGTGTGAATGTAGCTACATGAACACTTTTTGATTTGCACATTTAACAAACAGTTTTGTGATTTGATTTTCTCCCTCAATTCTCCATCAAATCACACAATCCAAAGACCAAAATTGATCACAAAAATGCCATGAACATGAATATGCTATTGAATCTTTCAAAAAAACTTGTGGATCAAAGAAAAATGCAAGGTGCAGTAGGAGTGAGAAAATGTGGATCAATTACCTTGCAATGAATTTGATGATGCTTGAGATTAAATAAAGATCAAGAGATGGAGAAATGCTTACTTGAATGTGCAGAGATAATAAATGGATAGATATGCGAAGAAGCTTTGAAAATTATGGAAGCTTGCTTTGACAACAATGAAGGAAGCTTTTGAAATTCAAAGAGAGATAAGAGTGCTTGTTTTCGCATGAGAGAGAGAGAGAGAGAGAGGTTTGCTTGCTTATGATTTGTAATCTTACAACCAACCCCTTGCTTGTTGAATGAATTGGCTTTATATAGAGTGCGGAAAGAGAATGAGAGAAAAATGAGAAATGAGAAGTAAGAGAAAATGAGAATGAAGTGAGTGTTGTGCGTTTTGTGTTGTTTGGAGGGTGAAAAACGCGCGTTTTGTGTAAGTGAGACATGCTGGGGGCGTGAGCTGGCAAATGGAAATTGGTTGCACAAAATTTTCCATGCATTCCCATGCACATTTCATCATTCCATGAACAATTCTTCACTCCCTTATATCTCTCTCTATGGTGCATGAAACATGACAAGGTTTGAATCAAAAATGGAGAGAAGCTTTCATACTCAAACTTTCATGTTCAAAATTTTTCAAAATGAAGCTTGAATCAATGAGATATTTAGCCATAAACACGTGCTTACAAACTGTTTGATTAAATGCCAAGCCTGACTGGGCAAGCTGCGCGCGCGTGAGGCCTTGTTGAGCAAAAAATCCAGCTTGCACTGTGCCTTCTTCACACAATTATATCTCAAAATGTAGGAAGAATTTGGAGAAACTTTCTGAAGCAAAGTTGTTCCTTACATTTAGGGCTTGATCTTTGATATTGGACATTTTTCAAAATAATGAATATTTCTCATAGAAAAGTGGTGATGAATGCGCGCCCACAATATGTTTGATGAAATTCCTGCCTAGCGCGCGTGACTTGCCTTGTGCTGGGCAAAAATTAAGTTGAAGCTCAAAATCCTAATCACCATATCTTTCTCTACACTTAACCATTTAAGATGATTCTTGAATGAAAAATGAATAGAAAACTTAAATCTTAAACTTTCATGTAGCCAACTTTTTGATTTGAGTCCAAATGGTCATTAAAAAATGGACATGAAGAAGTCAAATTTTTGCATTTTTATCCAAAATTTCACTAAGTGTCAAAAACTTCCAAGCTTCATAACTTTTTTTCCTTTCATTTTTTAGAGTTGTGGCATATCCTACAAAGTTGGAGAATTTTTCATTCTCTTTTTATGCATATAAAGTTTGCATATTTTCAATAAAAATTGAGAAAGTTATAGCCAATCAAAATTCAGCCATATGGATACCTAGAAAAATTCCAAAACTTCAAATAACTTTCTTGACAAGTTATCTCCAATTCACACATCCTCTTAATATTTTTCCAATATTGACCATGAAATGTGAGAATAGGGATATTGAATTGATGGTTGACCAAAAGTCCACTTGGTGAACAACTGATTTTGACTGTCTTCTAACAAAATGACCATTTTACCCTTTTTCATCAATTGAACCCTTTCAAGCCAAAGTTAATGATCAAACTTCCAATTATAGATGCTCATGACCATGTTGAGAAGTATGGGATCAAGTATTGCCAAAAAATCCAAAGATCTCCTGATTAAAATCCAAACCCTAGTTTTGATCCTCTGTGCTAGGAGATGGTGAGATGATTGCAATTGTGCCATGACCTACAAGATTATATTCCAAGAGACAAAATATACACATTTTGAGGTTAGTTAAAAGCACACATATACAAAGATATACAATTAAAGGTGCTTCAAGGCGCTTCAAGGTGCTTGGTAATTCTCATAAGCAAACCCAGAGACAAGATGCAGTAGGAGAAAAACCCCAAAACCCTAGTTTGTGATCTGGTTGCATTGTGATGGTATGAGATGATAGAGGAATCTTAGGGGGAAAATTGGGCTACAACAGCTGCCCTTATTTAAGTTTCTTCTATATGGAGATACGAAGGTTAAAAATCTTTGTGTCGACGTGATCGAAGATACTTAAATATAAAACAAACTCTATTTTTGGCCCTAAGATGCCATGCAATGCTTATGAGTATGAATGAATATGAACAAATTCAAAAGGATGCAAGACACCACTAGGGATGTAGCAAAGGAAACAAGAATAAAAAAGAAACCCGACCAGGAAAATAAATCACTGGCGAACAAAAGACCTGACTCTATTGGGGTAAATCCTAAAGAGGAGACAAGGTAGCATCAACTCAGCTAATGAGGAAATAATAAAGGATGATAGTGACCAACGGATAACTATAAACTACCAACTCAATAGTTGAAGGTAGAAGATCAAAAAGATACCGAATCACAAATGACGGTAAAATATCAAAGGATAGACCAACTTTCACTGAAAGTGAAACTACCAACATTCACTGAAGGTAGAAAGAGAAAATATAACACTAACGTCCACTGATGGTGAACTACCAAAGTTCACTGAAGGTAGGAAAGAAAAAAACACCGAAGTTCACTGACGATGAGCTACCAACGTTCATTGAAGGTAGAGAGAAGAGAATAACACCAACGTTCACTGAAGGTGGAACTACCAATGTTCACTGAAGGTAGAAAGAAAAGAATAATCACCAACGTTCACTAAAGGCAAACTACCAACATTCACTGAAGGTAGAAAGAGAATAACACCAACGTTCACTGAAGGTGAACTACCAACATTCACTGAAGGTAGACGGAAAATAATATAACACCAACGTTCATTGATGGTGAACTACCAACATCCACTGAAGGTAGAGAGAAGAGAATAACACTAATGTTCACTAAAGGTGGAACTACCAATGTTCACTGAAGGTAGAAAGAAAAGAATAATCACCAACGTTCATTGAAGGATAACTATCAATGTTCACTGAAGGTATAAAGAGAATACAATAATCACCAACGTTCACTGAAGGTGAACTACCAACGTTCATTGAAGGTTGAAAGCTGAAACAAAAATCACCAATGTTCACTGATGGTGAACTACCAACGTTCACTGAAGGTAGAAAAAGAATAACACCAACATTCACTGAATGTGGAACTACCAACGTTCACTGAAGGTAGAAAGAGAAGAATATAACACCAACATTCACTGATGGTGAACTACCAAAGTTCACTGAAGGTAGTAAAAGAATAACACTGACGTTCACTGATGATGAACTACCAACGTTCACTGAAGGTAGAAAGAGAAGAATAACACCGACGTTCACTGACGGTGAACTACCAATGTTCGCTGAAGGTAGAGATAAAAGATTATAATAACAAGTTTCCCCAAAATTATGGCATTTCACCTAGAACGGGTCTCAACTTCTTCTTTAACCAAGGCATTCCGACTAGAAAGGGTAATATATAAGTTGTCTCAAATGAAGAGATTGGCACTAGGGGAGATAGTGCCTCATCGTCGAGATATCAACTGGAGACCTCGTGTTGACTTCATTGGGGAGAAAAACACCACATTGTCGAGGGGATACCAAGATACATTCTTCAATATTGAGAGTGACTATTGCACCAACTTCTCTGGGGAGAAAGTATGAAACCTCATGGGGATAACAACTTGGGGAGTTAAGAAGTCAAACAAAATATCAAGAAATCGAAACTATGGGGATTTTAAATTAAACCCAGCACCTGGCGAGTGAAAACCAAAAAATTTGATAACCATTTCAACACTTCTTAAATAAAACATTGCCCTTGCCTGACTATCAGGAAATCAAACAAAATGCAAGTACTGTCGAAAGGGGGTACTTCGCAAATGAGTCCAACTCACTCACGGGGAGAAAATACTTTTATTAAATGAGTGAAGCCTTCATTGGGGAATCTTGGATAGAGTCTTCATGTCATGCAAACCTGAGGTTCAAATGAAACAAGACTTGGTTGGGAAAACAGGATCATAAACTCAACACCGAGCCATACATCAATTGGTATCATCTTTAATTATCTGAGAAACACAAGAAGATCATACTTATTCCAACAAAAGTGCCCTGGGATAACCTTCATAGGAATCAACACTAACAATAATGCCAGCGCTGCTAAAAGAGAGACATTTTGCAAATAGTTCCATCTCAGCACACAAAGAGAAAAGGAGCTTTCACCATATGAGTGAAGACTTCACTGGGAAAATCTGGGATAGAGGCCTCAGACCATGCAAACCTAAAATAAAAAATGCACCAAGACTTGACTAGGGACAATGGGATTACAAACCCGATACCGCACCTTATGCCAATTGGTATCATCTCCAACCACCTGAGAAACACAAGAAGATCATACACATACCAACAGAAGTGACCCGGGGAGCACCTTCCAGGGGAAAATAAAACTTCCCAAAATTACTGGAGTTCGTCCATTCATGGGATCACCACTTTTGTTTTCCTCTTGAGTCATAAAATCTAAAGTAAAAGTAATTTGTAAATTCTTTTCGAAAAACAATTTTGTTATTTAATCTCTTCGCTTTGAAAATTACTATCAGTAATAAATGAAGTCTTTGTAAGCAGAATAAAATAAGAATTACAAAGAATTGGATAGAATCTCAAACTTTATTAATAGAATGGTAGTCTACGAATGGCGAGACTCCACATATGATTACAATGTTCAGAAAACGGTAATATATAATGGAAAAGATGCATTGAAATACAATGGCCACTATTCTCCCTAGCAACTTTGAAATCCTGAGCAGCAGCTTCTATTGAAGTATGGTGAGGACCCAAGAAGATTGTTGCTTCAATGATCAAGTATTGTCTGATGTAGTTACTTGCCAAGAAAGTCCCTAACTTTTTCCTAAGATGCCCTTACGGGTTTTCAACTTAGCGTGAACATTTATTCTGTTTATGTCTCTAATTTTTTCCTAGACCACCCTTCTGGGTTTTCGGTCTACCGAGACGCTCCTTTTTTCCTAAGCCTCCCTTTCGGGTTTTCGACTTAGCGAGTTATTCTTTTATTTCTTTAGGCGAAGTATTTCTTGACTACATCAGCATTTGTGGGACGAAGGAACTCCTCGCCATCCATAGTTTCAAGAATTAATGCACCGCCAGAGAAGGCTTTCTTGATAACATATGGGCCTTCAAATTTGGGAGTCCACTTGCCCCTAGAATCAGTGTTAAAAGACATGATCTTCCTGAGCAAGAGGCCGCCTTCTCTGAATTTATGAGGTTTGACCTTCTTATCAAATGCTTTCTTCATTCTCTTCGGATATAACTGCCCATGACACAAAGTCGTCATCCTCTTTTCTTCAATCAAATTCTATTGGTCAAACCTGTTTTAGACCCATTCAGCCTCTGACAAATTAGTTTGCATTATCACACGTAAAGAGGGAATCTCAACCTCGATTGGGAGCACTGCTTCTACACCATACACAAGGGAGAATGGGGTTGCTCCTGTTGAAGTGCGGACATATGTATGATATCCATGTAAAGCAAAAGGGAGCATTTCATGTCAATCTTTATAAGTAACAACCATCTTCTGGATGATCTTCTTGATATTCTTATTAGCAGCTTCAATAGCCCTATTCATCTTTTTCCTGTACGGAGATGAATTGTGATGAACAATCTTGAATTCTTCACAAAGTTCTATCATCATTTTGTTATTCTGATTCGAGTCATTATCGGTGATAATTCTGCTTGGCACACCATACCGCATATGAGAACCGTTCAATGATTTCTATATTTCTAAGCATAAGTTTCAAGATTTCTTTGGTTTATAAGTGACAAAAAGTAAATTGCGTAAATAACGAAAGATAAATTCCAATGGAATAGACTTGTTGGGAATTGGTGTTCATTCGCTGATTTAATATGCATATCAGAAATCAGTTATACACAACCTATATTTGTTTCAATATCATCACGTATCGCACACAAACAAAGCTCATGTCTTAACCTTAATGTGATTTCTACCTTATGGTTTAATCGATGATTTCTCAGCCTATTATATAATAGGGTAGCTTAAGATTCTATACTTTAGTGAATATTAAACCTAAATCTATGTCTAGCATTTAGAGTTTAATAGTTGTCATCTTGGATCGAGATTAGAACCATATTTGTCAATATCAATTCAATCCATGAAATAAACGGTAAAATAAAGATAACAACGATAATGATTCAAACATAAATTGCATATAACGCCATGCTCAAAGAAGATACATATTGTTTTTACGAACTATGACCAGTCCCAACATGAGAGGGATATAGCTACACATGGTAGCTAAAAGCACAAATGGAGAATTGAGTTGAAACGACATCAACGATGATTTCCCGACTCTTGATGTGAATCCACCTCCTTCTCCTTACAATATCCTCTATTTCTACTCTACTGCTATTATTAATACATGATACTATGATGATAAAAACTGGAAGGCCCCTTTTGAACTGAGTTGCTGACCTATTTATAGTTGTTTTGGTTGCCTGAGTTCGCTAAGTGAATCCTTGCTTCTGAGATAAGTTTTCAAATCAACTTGGCAACTTGAGACCGCCAAAGTTCGCTAAGCAAAGTTTGGCTCACTTAACAAAGTTAATTTCTTTGTCCTTAACCTTTTTCAAATATATTCCATAAACCGCCAGAGTTTGCTGAGCGAGGTGAGGCTCGCTTAGCCAAGTTGCTTTCTTTAGCCTGAAGTCTTCAAAATATCTTCCTTTGACTGCCCTGTTTCTCTAAGCAAAGTAATACTCGCTTAGCGAAGTTTCTTTCTTCAGCCTGAAGTCTTTTTGACTGCCATGTTTCTCTAAGTGAAGGCTCGACTCGCTAGGCGAACTGCTTCGCTTCTCCTCGCTGCTGGAGAAACTTGTTGCTTTGCTTCTGTCTTGTGTTCGCTACGCAAAATATTCCTCTCTAAGAGAATTTGGTATTTTTTTCTACAACTCACTTAACAAAGTGTTTGATAGCTGGTTTTTGCTTTAGGGACCAAATCCTGCATAAAACAAACCAAACCAGGTAAAATTGCACAATAACACTTTTATTCAATAATTGAGGTTTTTATGTTATAATCTTGTCAATTAAGTAAGATAAATGCTATGTAATGATGTGAAATTTTTCATGAATCAAGCATTCATCAGCCGACTAAAAGGGCACGTTTTCCTTGAGACTCAAATAGCATTCTCGAGCGAGAGACAATCGAGAATTGGTCAATGAAAGAGAGGTGTCCAATTCAGGTAGCTCGATATCCAACACTTCAACATGCTCCCAGTGAAGAACCCTAGTAGAAGCTTTGTTATTCAACGCCTTTTCAACTGTCTCAAATCCAGCAGCTTGCGAGGTTTCAGCTTCATTGATCTTCTTCTCCAGCTCTTCAATTTGTTGTTTCAAAACAACAATTTATAGCTTCCACAAAGAGATATTATTGGCCCTATTTTTGAAGTCTTCTTTGGATTTGTCAAGAGATTTCTCTAGCGCTTCACTAGAAGTTATAGAGGACTCTACAAAGGCTAATTCGAGGTTATGTTCCTTCTCTTTAGGAAGACGTTTCCCCATGATCTCCTTGCGTTTGGCCAAGTTGACCAAAAACTGGTCAAGGAAATGCAACTCCTCTTTAACCTTAGCTCCATCAGAAGGAAATGCCTCCAAATGATTGATCATATTGACATGAAAGAGCTGCGTTTTCAGACGACTGAGAACTTTGCCTTGGGTTCCAAGAGAAGAAACACTCCCATAGACAGTCGAAGTGCTAGAGCGCCCATCAGTCGAGCAATTTCTAGCAGCCACCAAAAACTTCAAGTATTCTAAAGAGCTACTTTGCTTTAAAGCAGAAATGGCTTGAGGCGACATGGTGGTAGTTGTAGGAACCATGTTGGGAGGAGTTGAAAGGGCTCCAAAGGGAGCATGTGTTTGAGGAGGCTCTTCAGCTGTTTGAGAAGGTGGCTGGTTGATAGTCTCATCAATGTTGGTAGCATATTTAGGACCCTCCAGTTCATCATTCCTAGCACCCCCCTCTAAGTTGTCGTTATGGGTGCTATCTTCCACTCCCTCACTGATGGGAGAATACTCAGGGGCTCCCTGGTCGACAAGATAATTGAGATCGCTATCACTAGATTCACTATCTGACAGAATCACAGGCGTTTTATTTTTCCCTTTTGAAGTCCTTAAAATGAGCTTGGTGGGATGCTATTTGGATTTAGCGGTTGGTCAATGAAACAATAGAGACAAGTAAGGACAATGCTAAAAAAAGGATTAAGTAAGCTTGAAGAGGAAATGAGTTTTAGGAAAAGAAAAGATACCTGAGAGTCCCCTTCAGGGCTAGAATTGATGCTTTATGGGCGAGTCGATGCTGGTTGCACGACTCGTACTTTCTTTACCACCGGAGCAGGCACAGTGGCAGAAGTAGTTTGTTTTGAAACGTCTTCAGATCGATTCGATCGAGAATTTTTGGATTTTAAAGGGATAATAGGCGAAGGCGTGTTGTCCACTTGCTTCTCTTCATGGGAAGAGTGTTTTCTCCTCTTTGGAGAGGGTCCAAAAGGGATAACAACGTGGGCTTCAGTAGGCTGCAAATGGGTTGACATAATCAATGTGTTAGATAGGGGATGTAATCAATTAAGAGAACACAAAAGTTAACAGATTACCTGAGAGGAAGTTACATGAGCTTCTTTAGAAGAAGAAAAAACAGTTGCACTACTAACAGCCCCCCCTAGCACGCGTCTTTTGCTCAACTGTTAAAGAAAACAAAAGTATAAGACAAAGATTAAAGGTCAAAGCATGAAGAAGCGAGAAAGAAAATAATGTGATCGACAGTCACAATAGTAAGTCATACCTTTCTTAAATTGTTGATTCATAGCTTCGAAAGTGTTGGCCAATCAATGCTTGAAAGATTTGAAGTTCCCATTTTTCTTTATGAACTTCACAGTCCACCAATAAAAAAACTCCTTCGTTATATGGAAGATGGGTTTGAAGGCGACAAAGTTCAGGTTGGGGGTGTCACAAGAAAAGTGTTGGAGGCGTTGAGTGCAGTCCGTTTCACTGTAGCTTTGGGAAGAAAGGCATATTGTGTCTGATGGCTTATAAAAGCTGTGAGGCAAAGGTTGGCACAAACCAAAGTTCCTAGCCACCAGATTGGGTTGGTAACACAGAAGTGTTACCCCATCATTAGCGCCTACCCTAGATGTTATAAGCCTATGGGTCAGAAACGCTTGCCAAATGGCTTTGGATTCATGTACTTGTGTTGGCTCAGTAGGGGAAATGATCGAGTAAACCATTCAGGACCAAATGGTCTTGAAGCAAATGATGCCATACTAAGGTAAAAAGAGGTACACTTGAAGAAAAAATTCAAGTATGTTTCAAGCGCATCCTATCGAGTTAGGTCATTGTTGGACAGAGTCAGTGCATCGAGACGGGGACCTTCAATGGAACGATTTGCAAAGAATGCCTCTTGTGCTTCTGAAAGCTTCAATTTAAGTTGATCCCCAAAGGTGGAGTTTAGCCACAATTGCAGCACCATAATGACCCAGCAAGTAGATAACTGGCAGTTGGTGCAAGAGAGGTCATATGGTCGACCCCCACACTGAGCGATTCATAAAGCGACCCCAGGATGAGTTTGCTCAAGCAAGTGTTTCGGCCCATGTGGAGGTGATGCGCCAACACAATGAAACATTTAGCCACCTTCATAGACTTGTTGTAGAAAATATATTTAGAGAGCCATAAGGCCAAAAAGGAAATGTGCTCTTCATCGGACACCGTGTCGATATCCTTAGCATGAAAACACTCTATGTACTTGGTGAAACCAGTAACATCCTTATCAAAAAGAATAACATCTTCATCAACCTTGGTAGGGATTAAAGTTTCACCTGTAGGGAGAAGGCCAGTGATGGCCATTGGCCACAACGTCGAACAATATGGGAGTTAGCATACCAGTCGCGAAATGGGAGGTGTTTGTGGAAATCTCCAAGAAGTAGAGGGCAGAAATCATCATATAATTGTAGTAACTAGGGTCAACTCTAGAAAGTTGAATCAAGTCAAAAATTCCTTGGGATTTATAGACATCGCCTTTAACTTTCTCCACCTTATTTAACCATGCAACGTAATCCTGGTTGATAGCAGGAGCGAAATGAAAAACTTTTGAGGTCCTATAGAAGTAGGAGAAATCTAAAGGACACTCTCGTGCGATGGGGGCCTGGTGCTTCTATGAACATGGAAGCATTTTTTCATATTTTTTGTGCCCTAATCTCATCGGGGGTGGGTCCCATAAGAGAATATGCAGTGTTGTTGTAGATAAATGGAAGCAAAAGATTAAAACGGAAAGTAGCAATGTTAAATGTTGGGCTTGGTTCCAACATAAAGGTTTGTCCATCAACAGCGAGGAAATTAGGCATGGTGGAAACTAGATCAACTGTGTGAGGAGCATTAATATGTTCAACAACTTGACATGGAGACGCCATGGGAGGTGATTGAAAGCCTTGAGTAAAAACAAAGATGGGTTTGTTTGTTGAGTTTGGAAGCTAAAAGATTAAGGATGCAAAGAAAGCGTAAAGAGAAAATGAAGGATTGAATAGGGTATTTATACCACCAAAGAAACCAAATGTTTGGGAAGAAAGTGGGGAAAAATTGTGGCTACACGACCGGTACGTGTCAAACAGATGGCAACTGAGGTGAGGAAGTTGGTAAGTTGGAGGCCACGATTGTCCTAGGAAGTTGAATCTAGAAAGTAAAGAAGTGGCTGTGTGATCGCAGATGTAACGTTTGAAGAATAAAGTCATAATTATAATGACGTCATTTCACACTAATAGAAAAGGATTAAAATGTATGTTTCTGCGCTTTTAGTCGAAAAGGAAACTTTTGGGGCAATTTATTGGCTGGGATTTTCATAAAGAGAGAAATCCAAACCAAAAGTCAAAAATGCTCTTTTAAGAGCATTAAATTATGAGGAGTCAACTACATAAGTATGTCAACCATGGTTGATTTCAAAGGAAGTCGACCAAGGTTTCATAAGTGTAGTCGATCAGAGAAAGGTTTGTGGTGAATGGATTGGGCCCAGGAGAGGTGAGAAGCCTAAAAGAGTTAAAAGGCCCATAAGCGCCTAAATTGTAAAGGCGAAACGTTATGGAGGGAGAATGTGGGTTCGACAGTTAAAATAGAGAACGTGGCTTCGACTACAAGAATGGAGAACGTGGGTTCATAAAAGAGAAGTTACAATAGAGAATATGGTTTCGTGAGGGGAAGTTACGAAGAACACGTGGCATGCAAGGAAACAAAGTCCATTTAGAAATTATTTATTTCAGTGTATTATAAATAAAGCATTTAGTGCACTTTGTAAAGGGGTCAGACTTTTCATATTCCTGCATGTTAGTCACTCAAAGTAACCAAGCAAACGAGCGAAATGAGTCAGGAAAAGGTAATGTATGTTTGAACCAACCTATTTTTCAATTTTTCTTTAATGTTATATCATTATCTTGTATAACTTAAAATGCTTTTCGTCTTCTTTACTTTGTCTTTTTGTCATTATCTTTTACAATTTAAAACGTTTGGCTCTCAGTCGAACGCACCTTTTTGAAAATGCTTTGACTACGCGCGCGAACTGGGGTACTGCTCCGAGATTCCTTGGTCGATCTCGCCTGTAAACTTGATTTAAAGAGACCAGCGTTGTTTGCCATATCCAGAGGTAAACAGATTGTAAAGAGACTCAATTTGTTTGGAACTCTGTCTTGAATTAGATGCAGGTGGCTCATGTGCCAACAACATGGAATGATGAAATTAGGAGAATTGTGACCAAGAGCAAAGGAAAGGGGTGGCGAGCTTCTTTGTTTAAGCTTGCAATTACCGAAACTATTTATGGGGTTTGGTCGTACAGGAACAAGGTCTGTTTTGGTTTGAATGTTGACAAGGATAGCATAGTTCATAGTATTATTGATAAAATTGTTTATAGAACTTGGTTTAGCAAGAGGCTAAGACCGCATATAGTGAATTTGATGTTGAATTATTCATTTTGTCTTTTGATGTAGGCTGAATCCTAGTGATCGCCTTGTATTATTAGTTTTTTTTTAATTAATCAAATTTTTAATTATTCAAAAAAAAAAAAGATATCTTCTATTTTTTAGCCATTTCTATCTCCTATTTTTTAGTCATTTCTAATATATTAATTAATTATAAATGATAAATAAAGAGAGATTATGGAATTATTGAATTAATATTTTTTAAATTAAAATTAAAATAAAAAATGAATTAATATTATTAATTACTAAATTAATCTTAGTTTTGACTCCAAAATGTTTCTTAAGAGACTTAACAATTTTAATTAATAAGATAAACACACACACACACACACACACACACACACACACACACACACACACACACACACACACACACACACACACACACACACACACACACACACACACACACACACACACACACACACACACACACACACACACACACACACACACACACACACACACACACACACACACACACACACACACACACACACACACACACACACACACACACACACACACACACACACACACACACACACACACACACACACACACACACACACACACACACACACACACACACACACACACACACACAAACACACACACACACACACACACACACACACACACACACACACACACACACACACACACACACACACACACACACACACACACACACACACACACACACACACACACACACACACACACACACACACACACACACACACACACACACACACACACACACACACACACACACACACACACACACACACACACACACACACACACACACACACACACACACACACACACACACACACACACACACACACACACACACACACACACACACACACACACACACACACACACACACACACACACACACACACACACACACACACACACACACACACACACACACACACACACACACACACACACACACACACACACACACACACACACACACACACACACACACACACACACACACACACACACACACACACACACACACACACACACACACACACACACACACACACACACACACACACACACACACACACACACACACACACACACACACACACACACACACACACACACACACACACACACACACACACACACACACACACACACACACACACACACACACACACACACACACACACACACACACACACACACACACACACACACACACACACACACACACACACACACACACACACACACACACACACACACACACACACACACACACACACACACACACACACACACACACACACACACACACACACACACACACACACACACACACACACACACACACACACACACACACACACACACACACACACACACACACACACACACACACACACACACACACACACACACACACACACACACACACACACACACACACACACACACACACATATATATATATATATATTATCAGAAGATGACTCTAAAGAAGAGCAAGCGAACATGGCACTGATGGCTAACGCATAAGCTTGTAAATCTGAATCTGAATCAACCTCAGAATCTAAAGAGGTATTTTTTTTCATATATCTCATTCTGAATTCGAAACATCTTTAGCAGAAATTCTTGAAAAGAATCAGAAACTTCATAGGAGATGCAAGACTCTGAAAAAGATTATTGTAACTCATTCTGAAGTCCATAGTGAGTTGATGAAAGAAAATGTTATTTTAAAAGAAATATTAATAGTTTTTAAAATTAAAACTCTGCTTTCAAAATCAAGAGTGATATTTTAGAAAAGGAAATTCATATCAATGCTCCTATGAACTCTGGATGTGCTTCAAAGAAGTATGAAACTTCTTTTTAATTTCTTATAGCTAAAAATATAGATATAAGCAAGATGACTTTCATGATCTATGGAGTTAGTGGAAATGGGAGAAGAGGCATTGCCTATATTAGATCAATAAACTAAATGCTTAATCCTAAACCAAAAGAAGAAATAATGATTAAGTCATAAGCCTTATACTCTCACTTCACTTTTGGAAATGAAATGTTGTTTGTATCAGGAAAAATAACCATTTTTTATTCACAATGTTGATTGGTGCTTATCAAACAAGAGAATAAAGTAGAGAGTTGTCATCATTCGTTGTTAGAACAATCACTCTGATATGTCTTCGTCATATCCGAGTAAAGGATGTTGTAGAATTGAAGCATGACGTAGAATTATTATGTCTATCAAGTTTGCTGGATCAAGATCATTGAAGATCTTGAGTATTAAAAGTTGAGTAATCTGCGTCAACATAAGAATTTTTCATTTTAGATTTGTGTTGGCTAAAGCATTATGTTGTTAGTGTTCAGGTTGATAAGAATTTGTTATACCAAAATACTATATTTTACGTTAAAAATAGTGGAAGACGTAACCATTTTTTATGGTGAATATCATCGAAGAGTGAAGTAGGCAATGCGATGAAGAATTATCGAACCACTATATATCCAATGTATATTTATATCTCCTTATCTCTTTTAATTTTCTGAATATTATCATGTATGTTAGATATTGTTCATCATTATAATATCGTCTAGAATTAGATCTTTCTTAAAGTGTTTTATCATGTAAGTGTAGGTCTGAGATGCACTTAATTCGTTGAGCATTCACTGCTTAAGTTAAGATTGTATTGTCTCTAAGTTTTTATATTTAAATTTATTGTCAAAGCAATATTAAGTTTCCTAGTGTTGATGATATTTATTGAATCATTTTTCTATGACACTAAGGAAACATATAGTTTTTTTAATCCATCTCCTATGTTTTTGCTTTTGCTTATTACATTTTGCTTCCGCGATTTTAACTCTGATTTCATAAAAATAAATGTTATTGAAATTAGTTTCAAAGGGGACAGATCTATTCAACCCCCCACCCCTTCTAGACCATATCATCTCCATATTCTCACTCAACAGATCCAACGTAAATGATCGCTTCTATGAGCGATAATGTAACACCCCAATTCTACCACGACAATTATATAAATAAATCAGAGTTATAGAAATCATTCATGCAAACGAATCGGGATGCCACAAATTCATCTATCAAAATTCATTGCATTCATCGTAGATATATAACACTTTAAAACCTCGGATGAATCATCATCATAACAACTTTAATTAAATAATTCAACATCTACGCAGCGAAATTCTTAATAACATCTTTATCATCATTACAACAACTTCAAATCAATAACTACTTAATAATAGTCAACTTAAAGTTCAACAACTGAATAATCAACAATCAAAAGCAACAAGCGTTCATCCCCCTGAGTGTTACATATCAGAGCAATGACACCGACTCGAACTATTGAAGGTATACAACATTCACTCTCGATTACCTGCACGTTACCAACATAAGGGTAACATTCAAACAGAAGGGTGAGATATCTAACAATATAATAAAACGCATGATAATTAATATATTAAATTAGATCACATAGCATCACCACTTCTCATCTCAAAATCAACAATATTTGCAACGATAATACACATTCACAACATCAATACACAACTTCTTTATGCAATCAAATAATGCGACTCAATACTATGTAAATGCATGTGGTACCATTGGAGCAGAACTCCCAACACACACACACACACACACACACACACACACACACACACACACACACACACACACGCACACACACACACACACACACACACACACACACACACACACACACACACACACACACACACACACACACACACACACACACACACACACACACACACACACACACACACACACACACACACACACACACACACACACACACACACACACACACACACACACACACACACACACACACACACACACACACACACACACACACACATATATATATATATATATTATCAGAAGATGACTCTAAAGAAGAGCAAGCGAACATGGCACTGATGGCTAACGCATAAGCTTGTAAATCTGAATCTGAATCAACCTCAGAATCTAAAGAGGTATTTTTTTTTCATATATCTCATTCTGAATTCGAAACATCTTTAGCAGAAATTCTTGAAAAGAATCAGAAACTTCATAGGAGATGCAAGACTCTGAAAAAGATTATTGTAACTCATTCTGAAGTCCATAGTGAGTTGATGAAAGAAAATGTTATTTTAAAAGAAATATTAATAGTTTTTAAAATTAAAACTCTGCTTTCAAAATCAAGAGTGATATTTTAGAAAAGGAAATTCATATCAATGCTCCTATGAACTCTGGATGTGCTTCAAAGAAGTATGAAACTTCTTTTTAATTTCTTATAGCTAAAAATATAGATATAAGCAAGATGACTTTCATGATCTATGGAGTTAGTGGAAATGGGAGAAGAGGCATTGCCTATATTAGATCAATAAACTAAATGCTTAATCCTAAACCAAAAGAAGAAATAATGATTAAGTCATAAGCCTTATACTCTCACTTCACTTTTGGAAATGAAATGTTGTTTGTATCAGGAAAAATAACCATTTTTTATTCACAATGTTGATTGGTGCTTATCAAACAAGAGAATAAAGTAGAGAGTTGTCATCATTCGTTGTTAGAACAATCACTCTGATATGTCTTCGTCATATCCGAGTAAAGGATGTTGTAGAATTGAAGCATGACGTAGAATTATTATGTCTATCAAGTTTGCTGGATCAAGATCATTGAAGATCTTGAGTATTAAAAGTTGAGTAATCTGCGTCAACATAAGAATTTTTCATTTTAGATTTGTGTTGGCTAAAGCATTATGTTGTTAGTGTTCAGGTTGATAAGAATTTGTTATACCAAAATACTATATTTTACGTTAAAAATAGTGGAAGACGTAACCATTTTTTATGGTGAATATCATCGAAGAGTGAAGTAGGCAATGCGATGAAGAATTATCGAACCACTATATATCCAATGTATATTTATCTCTCCTTATCTCTTTTAATTTTCTGAATATTATCATGTATGTTAGATATTGTTCATCATTATAATATCGTCTAGAATTAGATCTTTCTTAAAGTGTTTTATCATGTAAGTGTAGGTCTGAGATGCACTTAATTCGTTGAGCATTCACTGCTTAAGTTAAGATTGTATTGTCTCTAAGTTTTTATATTTAAATTTATTGTCAAAGCAATTTTAAGTTTCCTAGTGTTGATGATATTTATTGAATCATTTTTCTATGACACTAAGGAAACATATAGTTTTTTTAATCCATCTCCTATGTTTTTGCTTTTGCTTATTACATTTTGCTTCCGCGATTTTAACTCTGATTTCATAAAAATAAATGTTATTGAAATTAGTTTCAAAGGGGACAGATCTATTCAACCCCCCACCCCTTCTAGACCATATCATCTCCATATTCTCACTCAACAGATCCAACGTAAATGATCGCTTCTATGAGCGATAATGTAACACCCCAATTCTACCACGACAATTATATAAATAAATCAGAGTTATAGAAATCATTCATGCAAACGAATCGGGATGCCACAAATTCATCTATCAAAATTCATTGCATTCATCGTAGATATATAACACTTTAAAACCTCGGATGAATCATCATCATAACAACTTTAATTAAATAATTCAACATCTACGCAGCGAAATTCTTAATAACATCTTTATCATCATTACAACAACTTCAAATCAATAACTACTTAATAATAGTCAACTTAAAGTTCAACAACTGAATAATCAACAATCAAAAGCAACAAGCGTTCATCCCCCTGAGTGTTACATATCAGAGCAATGACACCGACTCGAACTATTGAAGGTATACAACATTCACTCTCGATTACCTGCACGTTACCAACATAAGGGTAACATTCAAACAGAAGGGTGAGATATCTAACAATATAATAAAACGCATGATAATTAATATATTAAATTAGATCACATAGCATCACCACTTCTCATCTCAAAATCAACAATATTTGCAACGATAATACACATTCACAACATCAATACACAACTTCTTTATGCAATCAAATAATGCGACTCAATACTATGTAAATGCATGTGGTACCATTGGAGCAGAACTCCCAACACACACACACACACACACACACACACACACACACACACACACACACACACACACACACACACACACACGCACACGCACACCACACACACACACACACACACACACACACACACACACACACACACACACACACACACACACACACACACACACACACACACACACACACACACACACACACACACACACACACACATATATATATATATATATATATATATATTATCAGAAGATGACTCTAAAGAAGAGCAAGCGAACATGGCACTGATGGCTAACGCATAAGCTTGTAAATCTGAATCTGAATCAACCTCAGAATCTAAAGAGGTATTTTTTTTTCATATATCTCATTCTGAATTCGAAACATCTTTAGCAGAAATTCTTGAAAAGAATCAGAAACTTCATAGGAGATGCAAGACTCTGAAAAAGATTATTGTAACTCATTCTGAAGTCCATAGTGAGTTGATGAAAGAAAATGTTATTTTAAAAGAAATATTAATAGTTTTTAAAATTAAAACTCTGCTTTCAAAATCAAGAGTGATATTTTAGAAAAGGAAATTCATATCAATGCTCCTATGAACTCTGGATGTGCTTCAAAGAAGTATGAAACTTCTTTTTAATTTCTTATAGCTAAAAATATAGATATAAGCAAGATGACTTTCATGATCTATGGAGTTAGTGGAAATGGGAGAAGAGGCATTGCCTATATTAGATCAATAAACTAAATGCTTAATCCTAAACCAAAAGAAGAAATAATGATTAAGTCATAAGCCTTATACTCTCACTTCACTTTTGGAAATGAAATGTTGTTTGTATCAGGAAAAATAACCATTTTTTATTCACAATGTTGATTGGTGCTTATCAAACAAGAGAATAAAGTAGAGAGTTGTCATCATTCGTTGTTAGAACAATCACTCTGATATGTCTTCGTCATATCCGAGTAAAGGATGTTGTAGAATTGAAGCATGACGTAGAATTATTATGTCTATCAAGTTTGCTGGATCAAGATCATTGAAGATCTTGAGTATTAAAAGTTGAGTAATCTGCGTCAACATAAGAATTTTTCATTTTAGATTTGTGTTGGCTAAAGCATTATGTTGTTAGTGTTCAGGTTGATAAGAATTTGTTATACCAAAATACTATATTTTACGTTAAAAATAGTGGAAGACGTAACCATTTTTTATGGTGAATATCATCGAAGAGTGAAGTAGGCAATGCGATGAAGAATTATCGAACCACTATATATCCAATGTATATTTATCTCTCCTTATCTCTTTTAATTTTCTGAATATTATCATGTATGTTAGATATTGTTCATCATTATAATATCGTCTAGAATTAGATCTTTCTTAAAGTGTTTTATCATGTAAGTGTAGGTCTGAGATGCACTTAATTCGTTGAGCATTCACTGCTTAAGTTAAGATTGTATTGTCTCTAAGTTTTTATATTTAAATTTATTGTCAAAGCAATTTTAAGTTTCCTAGTGTTGATGATATTTATTGAATCATTTTTCTATGACACTAAGGAAACATATAGTTTTTTTAATCCATCTCCTATGTTTTTGCTTTTGCTTATTACATTTTGCTTCCGCGATTTTAACTCTGATTTCATAAAAATAAATGTTATTGAAATTAGTTTCAAAGGGGACAGATCTATTCAACCCCCCACCCCTTCTAGACCATATCATCTCCATATTCTCACTCAACAGATCCAACGTAAATGATCGCTTCTATGAGCGATAATGTAACACCCCAATTCTACCACGACAATTATATAAATAAATCAGAGTTATAGAAATCATTCATGCAAACGAATCGGGATGCCACAAATTCATCTATCAAAATTCATTGCATTCATCGTAGATATATAACACTTTAAAACCTCGGATGAATCATCATCATAACAACTTTAATTAAATAATTCAACATCTACGCAGCGAAATTCTTAATAACATCTTTATCATCATTACAACAACTTCAAATCAATAACTACTTAATAATAGTCAACTTAAAGTTCAACAACTGAATAATCAACAATCAAAAGCAACAACAAAAGCAACAAGCGTTCATCCCCCTGAGTGTTACATATCAGAGCAATGACACCGACTCGAACTATTGAAGGTATACAACATTCACTCTCGATTACCTGCACGTTACCAACATAAGGGTAACATTCAAACAGAAGGGTGAGATATCTAACAATATAATAAAACGCATGATAATTAATATATTAAATTAGATCACATAGCATCACCACTTCTCATCTCAAAATCAACAATATTTGCAACGATAATACACATTCACAACATCAATACACAACTTCTTTATGCAATCAAATAATACGACTCAATACTATGTAAATGCATGTGGTACCATTGGAGCAGAACTCCCATCTCAAAAATTTGCCAATTAATATAGACATCAATAAGACATAAGTCTTCATCTCAATATTCGCCAATTCAGGTCATCTCAACGAGCATAAGCTCCATCTCAAAATGCAATGTATGCGACACAATCATGAATGTAATAACAACACCACAATTGACAACATCTCAATACAACACCATCGTTGACCAAAAGCCTACATCTCAAAAGCATCTCAACATCTCTTCATCTACATCTCATATCATTCATAATAATTCATCAAACATCATTTATTCATCAAACACAACTTCATTGATAACATCTCATCAACTCAGTTGTACTTTAATACGACAGTAACTCATCAATTTTACAACGTTGGCCATAGACCTATACAAAATATTACATATAATTAGTTAATCAACTAAGGCTTACTTCTAAGTCACCAAACCTCTACATACTGCTATTCTGTAATCTTACATTATTATTATTAATCCTACTGTTACAAATCAAACAGCAACCTCTAAGCATCTCATCTTCATCATTCTACACAAAAAACCAACATAACGATCAACACGGAAACTAACTCTAAATCCTAAATTGGCTACTAGGATCACACTTCCTATTCTTCATTTTAATCCTCAAGAATAAAGCTCATCGCGTTAACTATTCAACGCTTCGAACGACACCTCAAACGGAGTCCGAAAACTCAAGTTACAGCATCTTCAAAACGATTCTGCCAAAAAAACAGACATGGGTCAATGCAAAACTCCATGGATCGACGCGTACTGTGTTGAACTCGCAACATGAGTCGGCGCATCCTCTCTTGTATCGACTCATCCTGAGTCTAACACACAGCATGTATCGACATATGCTCCTATGTATCGACTTATCCTAAAAAGTATAATGAGTGACAACCCCTAATTGTATAGAGTTTTCAAAAAATTCTAAGGATGTAAACAAACATACATAGAAATGGTCCTAAAAAATTTAAGGTTGTTGTGGTACTAGAACAAACTTACGTAGGAATGATGAAAAGTTATATATGTTGGTATTTTCTAAGTGAATTGAATGTCCATCAGCAACTTAACGGTTGATGTCTATATAGAAATCCCTTAGGCCTATATATTAAGACCCATGAAAATAAATAAAGTGTTCTCTCTTAGAAGCGTGGGAAAGCGTAGGAAGTGGAGCCATTATTACCTTGTGATTTTATGATTTTAGAGAACGTGACATACTTCTTGGACTACATCACATTACTGTTATGAGAGACAAAGACACATCATTCCCTACATTTTCATAAATGGACTAATATTCCAGAGGATGGGCGCACGTTATGATAAATGGGGCACGAGTCAATAAACAAGCAACTAATAGCCCAGTTCTGAGGCGACGAGCAGTATCCGCCTGCCCTTGGTGTATCTTACACTGCCCCCAATGAATCTTCCACAAACATACTGGTACAAAGTGATATTTTACTGTTTAGATTATTTAAAATTGGATGAAGCGGAATAGAATGAAGTGATACAAATTCCATTCCATATGATGAAATGGAATATTCATTAAGCTTCGCTCCATTCCGCTCCTTTTCATATCCAAAGATAACCTAAAACTCACAATTATGGGGTTTGAGACAGAAAAAAAAGGCATCTATACTATTCTATTAGAAAGAAGATTTAGGGATGTTTGGTGTGGATAGCTCCACCCTAATTTTAGACATTAGATTGATGTTAAAAATAACCAGAATTACGCTACGCTGCTGCTCCAGCTACTACTCCTGCTACTACTCCTGCTACTCCGCCTCCGCTATTATTATTATTATTATTATTATTATTATTATAAAGTGTAAAACCCTAGTAAACCATGCTGAGTGCACAGTTACTTATGTTATATTATATACACATGAACTATGAACTAAATTTGGGGCAAGGAAATCAATCAGTTTAGTTTACAGTGGTAAGTGTATGTATGCAAACGCTTTAGCTTCTATTCTGCGCGAACGGTTTGATCCGCTGGCCGCGCAACAGATTGCCATCCAGTGCAGTGTTGAAGAACTTGCTTTAGATCTTCTGTTGGAGGTTC
This sequence comes from Vicia faba, assembly GCA_948472305.1. Lineage (NCBI taxonomy): Eukaryota > Viridiplantae > Streptophyta > Magnoliopsida > Fabales > Fabaceae > Vicia > Vicia faba. The sequence goes on along the minus strand of OX451738.1, from coordinate 333,679,247 downwards.
CACTGTCCATGTGAGATAGTGTTCACTCGGATGAAACACTTTAACCCCAACATTCTCTGTCATCAACCCTGGTTGAGCACCATTTAAAAATAAGTCTCCTTCAGAGATTATGTGACCAGTTGCTTCACATTCCTTGTCTGCTGCCTGCAGAGAGATGTCCAATTCAATGTTCTTATTATTTACTCAGATGAAAAGCCAAAATAATTATCGCAAAGGTAAATATAACTCGGGCACTAAATGTAAGAGGTAGACAAACCTTCTCATGAAGATACTTAAAAGCAATCTTCTTCTGGCCAGCTTCATAGATATTATGTTGAGAGAATATCTAGTATCAACACACAACCAAAATGATAAATTTGGAGATCAATCAAAACCTGTTTTGAAATTCATTCTAAAATCAATTTCAAATTTCAATCAATGAACGCATAATCACCTGGGATTCCACACTTGCACAAACAGCATATATGCCCCAGTTTCTGCTGTAATTATTGTACAAATGTACTTTGGCAAACCTAACACGAGGATGCCTCTGTCGAGTACCGTTGAAAAAACAGTGGTGTATGGTGACCTTTATGCATCTATCATCAACATGTGAGGGATCTGATCCAATGAGTATTGTTTTGTCATGATTATGAAAATGACACCTGAAAAAGGAAATCAAAACTTTTTCAATAGAAGGCTTACATAAATTAGTCTATACAAACAATCCAATTTCAATCCACACCCCATCTAGTTTGAGGATCATACGTTTAAAAGCCATGAAACACAAACACAAACATAGATACCAGACACGACACAATTACATAGAATCTAATAATAGTTTGAAAAATTATTTAATGTAAACTATATGACTCGGTGTCAGACACCAGCCACACCTTCAATGCTACTACATATTTTGATTTAGTCATGCAATTCCAACTATCACGTAAAGATCGTATATTAATTTAAATTGCGTGACAACGAATTCCAGACTACAGGCAATCAAAATTGAAACCAGCTCACCTTGAAATAGTAATTTCAGTGCTTCCTCGAGTGATATCTATGAGGCCGTCTTCACAATCACTCAAAGAGCAACGATCAATCCATATATGTTTAGAATTAGGTTTGATCTGAATAGCATCAACATCATGTCCTCTACCTCCTTGAACCTCCAAATTACAAATGATCACATGTTCACATTGCTTCAGCTTAAAACCCTTTCCAGCCAGCTTAATCCTTTGCCCCCTCCCATCAACCGTCTTGTAAGACGACACACTCAAATAAGACAAAAGATGAATTGTACCCGAAACCTCAAACACAATCCACAAAGGTTCCTTTCGACGACAAGCCTCACGCAATGATCCCGGTCCATCATCTGCATCCATAACAATTAACAACCCAATCCATCAATGTTCCAACAAAAATATCTTTAAGAAATAACAAAGTAAACAAACCTAAGAGTGATGTAACATGATAAAGAGAACCATGGAGTCCGCCGATTGCGAAGCGGCCGTAGCCTTCAGCTTGAGCGGCGAGAGAACGGAGAGTGGCGTCGGCGTTGGCGTAAGGTAAAGAGATCATGTTGGTGTTGGAATAGGAACCACCTTGGTTTTGGTTTGGTAGATTATGAGGAGGATGAGAGGTAGGGCATTTATATGGAGGAGTAGGAACCGTGTTGTGAGGGAGGGGAAAACGGTGTTTGGGGTGACGTCGGTGCGCGTTACCCATTTTTGTGTGGTGGTAGATGTTTGGAGTTTGGATGTAACTTTCAGTTGCGTTGGATTGTTGGAACGGAAGCTGACAATACACTTGTGTGTTTGGTAACGAATCTCAGTTTAATTCTTATACTGGTTGACTTTACTTTTGCCACAGCGCTAATGTTACTTTTTTAAAACAAGTTATAAAACAATGGACATGGAATAAAATTGAGTGAAGTGGAATGTGGAATAGCATAGAAGGAATTTAAAAGCTCTGTTTCACTTGGTGATATTTGTTTTTTAAGGATTTCATATTCTACTTTATAGGATTGAAAAACACTCTTTATAATTTTAAAAATGTTTTTGAAAAATCAAAAATATATTTTTAGTACATACTCACACATATAATTTATTTGTTTTTGAGATTTGTTTTATTTTACAATGAATTTTATATCAAAAATATACTTTGGAAATATTCAAAGAAATGTATTTCTAGTAAAACCTTAAAATTGAAAAAACAAACCCAAACTATATATCACACTTCATATAAATCTCCATGAGTAGAAATTCAAACGAAAGATTGAAAAAATATATTTTTGAATTATGCAAGACTAATGTGGTGTATTAGTTTCTAGAAATAGTGCTTTTGGTTTGTTTTTTCAATTTTAAGGTTTTATCGGAAATACATTTTTGAGAATATTTTAGAAGTGTATTTTCGATATAAAAATAATTGTAAAATAGGGCAAATTTTAAAAATGAATTGATCTTATCGGTTGATCAGAATTTGAAGGTGGGTCTTGATGATGAAGTGTACTTGGTTGGAAATATGAGGAAAGGAGACAGTGTACCTGCAAGACACTCTGATGCTAAAGTCAGTAGGAGCTCAAAGAGATACAAGAAAGAGATTAGGATTTTTAGAGTCAATATTGGATAACTGGTCCTCATAAGTGTGAGAATTTATATAATGCCTCCGACGCATAGCAATTGGTTCCTATTTTCGGGCCTGAATATTCGGGTCCGCTAAAATAAGTAATTGTCAAGACTTGGTCAAAACGGGTTGTTGTACCCGTAACTAGTCGTTGCTCCGAGCAAGGATGAGATGACAGACAAATGCGTTATGAGCGCTAGTCTGGTTGTCTGCTCAGCATGTAACGAGCATGTCAGGAAGGAAGATGTCGTTAGGGCCAGGTGTAAGGCTCGAGGTCTGCTGGCGTTGCTGCGCTTGGGGAGCGATCGACCAAGCGTGCCCGACGGAGGACCAGAGATGATGGACCAGAGTTATTGGACCATGTTGGAGGTGGAAGTAGATTAGGCCAATTCTAGTTATTAGGCTAGTCCAGAACAGGAGCTCCCCCAAGTCATTGCTTTTGGTTAGAGGAGTGACGACTTAAGATATGCTCGTGATGGGGGACGTTTCGTGGGCAACTATGCACAAGAAGTTTGAGCGATGCTTGGTGTGCCCGTCTAACGAGGGGGTGAATAGTTGATTGGATCTTAAAGGGTTAGCGTGTTGCACTTGCATCGAGCCACGTGTTGTCATAAAGGTGTAATGATGACTAGTCTTGGAACTAGGACGCTATGATGACGCCTCTTAGGGTTCCTTAGGCGCGTGCCCACTCACGTGCCAGCAAGCTGCTTTATAAAAGGTGGAGAATGAGCATTTTTTTGTAATTTTCGTTTGCTCTTTTCCTACTCGTTGTTGTTAGTTTTGCCCGACACCGTTGTTCTCTGCCGAAGCTCTTGCTTGCTGATGGGGAAAATAACAAGTGTACTATTTTGCCTTGCAGTAATAATAGGGAATTTTTCCCTGGATATCGATCTCGAGGACTGCGTGTAGTACTGAGGATAATGTGTAGTTCAATTAAACAAAGCTTTACTTAGGGATAAGGTTTTGAAATTGTCACTTAATCAACAAAAAGATAAAATGGCTTTTTAACAGATATGAGGAGCATGCTAGGGTAAGTGTGTGATTTGACCTTGTATTAACCTTCATTCTTGATCTCTTCAACAAGTTCATTACTTTTAACTACCAAATCTTTAGTTTGTTTTCCCCTAAGTCCTTAGTGAGAAAACCTTTGGTCCTTCATCATAATACCTAAGTCCTTAGTGAGTTATGATGAAACCAAGCAGTTATGTTATCAAGATTTTAGCGGTGACCTATAAGGTATCCCTAGTCTTAGGTGATATCTACTATAGTCTAATTGTTCAAAAACCTTAACAATGGTGGTCCAACCCTAATTGTTAATTGTGGATCAATCCATATTTTTCCGATGGAAAAGGCATAAGAACATTGAACAATTAAATTGAAAAGTAACTATTGTATCAAAACCAAGAATTCAAAATCAATACATTTGCAAATCAGGGATGTAACGCCCGTTAATTTAATTAATTATTTAATTAAATTAATTACGGATTAATGGTTGAAAATGTTGTTGAAATTGTTGAAGTTGCGAAATGTCGAGAAATGTTGATTTCAGTTTCTAAGTTATCATTTGGTTGATATTTAATTGATTGATTGTTTAATATTAGCAATAATATTAATAATAACATTAGAATGGTTATAAGATTTATTGTTGGACTTAATTATATGGTTGTATGTAGTAAAGGTGAGGGTGTGAAACTTATGCCCAATAAGAATATTAATAATTATAAGGTTAAGCTAATTATGAGGATTAGGTTAATTGAACAAGTATTGGAGAATTTTGGTACGTGAGAAGTTGCAGAGTTGCAGAGAAAAGAGGAGAAGAGGCAAAGGTTGGAAACTTTGGCAAGACTAGGTTCGATCGAAGAATTATAGGGCGGTATCCAATCCAAGGTAAGGGTGGGGTTCTGACTCTATAATGGGAATTATGATGAATAGTATGTAGGAATTAGGTTGGTGTAATTGTTGTACATGTAATTGTAGTTTATGTGTTCCTGAATGATGTTGAATTCATCTACATAATTATTGATATTAACTGTTTGTGTTGGGATTTATCTATCGATGTAATTGTTATTAAGTCGCTATGTTACTGATGTATCATGTTATTGTGAAAGTACTGTCATTCGAAGGAAACTTTGGGAAAATTCTGGGTTAGTATCAGTATCATAATAAAGTGTGAAGAGACAACATGGAAAACAGTCTGTGCCAAGGGGTACAAAGGCTGTGGCGGATGACACAAAACTGATGGATGTGCCGAGGGGTACACAGGCATGCAGATCGCCATGATGTGAGTAATTGTTGTTCCAGGGGGGACAAGCATGTGTGCCGAGCGGAACCATGCCTTGTGTGCTGCTTATGTTGGTTCTTGATCCATGAAATTATAGTATGTTTCAACCAAAGATAATAATTATGTAGAATAATTATAATGGAAGTACATGTAGATTGAGGAAAACCAACTAATTGCATACTTTAGTAACAATAATAATAAGTAGATATCATAAGAAGACAAGTTAGCAGAAGAATATCACAGTAACTAATTAATTAGCATAGTAGTAAATTAGTAGAGTTGTTTTAGTAGCGGTAACTAATAGAGTATTAATACATAGCAGAATTGGTTTATAATAGAGATGATTAGTATAACAATTGTAGAGTTGATATTTAACAGAGCTAATTAGTTGGATACTTTAGCAGCAGTAACATAGAATTAATTATAGCATAGTTAATTTAATGGAGTTGGTATATGTATATAGCAGAATTGGATAGCAGTGTAGTATTAAGTTGTTAGAAAACTAACAAGGAATATTAGTATGAAGTATAAATAATGGGACATTTAGCCGATAATTAATTAGCAGGATTTGGTCAATTCGTCCGAATAATTATACGGAACAATTGTTGTGGTTAATTATGAAGTTGCAGGTGGTGAATTTTGTTGCATTGCCTCTAACTATTGGCAAGAATCAAGATGTAGGCTTGTTGCCAAAGTTGAATTGTTGTGGTTATGTTGTTGTTAATATTTGTTGTCGTTGTTGTTATGTTGCCTCTATTTATTGGAAATATAAAATTGTAGGCCTATGGCCAATGTTGATTCATTAATTAATTGTTGCTGAGCTGTTATGATTATTAAGTTATTGTTGAATTACCTCTATTTACTGGTAATAATGGTGATGTGGGCTTATGCCTTGCGATGGATGATGATTGTTGTGAGTATGTGATAGTGCATTCATTGAGTCACATACATTTGCATACTCTGTGATGGCCTGGTTTGGCAAACTATGAAGAAGGCTTATGCCTTGTTGATGCCTTTATTTATTGGCAGCTTTTTAAGATGGGAGCTCTACTCCAATGGTACCACATGTATGTGCATTGTAATTGAGTCGCAGTTGATGTTGCATCTTGAGTTATGGTGATGATATTTTTTGTTGCGTTGTTGTTGCTTTATGTTGTGGACTTGTTGTGACAGGTATTATCTAAAAGCTGTGAATTAGTAGTTATGTCTTGTTGATGTTTGTTGTGATTAAAGTTGTTTGTAAATTGTGAAATGGTGATTTTATACGATCTAATCTAATATATTATTTATCATATGACTTATTATATTATCCGATATCTCACCCCTTCTGTTTGAATGCTGCCCTCTGTTGGTAACGTGCAGGCAACCAAGAAGGGTAATGTTACCTTCGATAGCTTGATTCGATGTTGTATCTCTGATACGTAGCACTCAGGGGGATGAACGTTTGATGTTTAGTTGTTGATATTTATTTCAGTTGCTGAAATTTTAAGTTGATTACATAAAATAATTGTTGTCTTGAAGTTGTTTTAGTTGAATAAAAGATGTTAAGTGAATTGAAGTTGAGTATGTAGATTCTGCTGCTTATCAATAAAAAGTTGTTTGATTTTAAAGAATAAATCAGGTTGTTATCGGTTCATCCGAGTTAAGTGTTACGTATCTGTTTTATATGCGATTAAATGAAGTTTGATTTTTAAAGTTGTAAATGTAGCATCCTAATTGTGTTGAACTCTGATTTTACTATTATTTGTCGGGTAGAAATGAGGTGTTACATTAGTGGTATCAGAGCAAGTCGGTCTTGTTGTACCCCAATTTTTGCCCCTAAGATCCCTTCATCATACCATATTGTTTCAATCACAACAAAATCACATTAGGGTTTTTGGTTCTTCTCCCTATCTTTAGCCTTGCTATTTTGAGGAGTTACCAAGCACCTTGACTTGTTTTCTTTTGTAATCATGGATATTTTGCTTTGATTTGTTCTCTAATTGATAAAATTCAATATTGGTTTGTCTTACTTGTTAATAATGTAGGTAAAAGCAATGAGGTTTAACAAGTTGCTTCATGGGTTCATGAGTTTATTTCCATGCCTTAGTCAATAGCTTGAGAAATTAAAACCTCACCATTGAAGTTGTTTTGGAAGAATTAGTACGAAAGTGGTTTTGGTGGCCATGAGTCCTCATCATCATCCTCAACAACTTCTATTCACAAAGGAGGACTATTGGCACAAAAAGTTTGTTCAAACTTGGCAAATTTCCTCAAAGCATTCTCTTGATCTAGAGGCTAGGGTTTTGAACTTCAAAGGAACATATCTTGCTCATATTTTGATATTTTTGAGTGATTCAAAAAACATCCTTCTCTTCAAAGAGTTACCAACAAATCACTTCAAAAGTTCCAAGGAGTTTTCATGTGGAAGGAACTTGGTGAAGAAGAAAGATTACAAGGCACCTAGATGAATCCCCAATTTTCCATATGTGACTTAAAATGGTCATAACTTGGTAATTTTTTATCATCTTGAGCCCATTCTTTTTTCATGATGATCCTAAGGATGTGTGCTTCATGCCTTTTTTTATGTGCAAAGTAAGAAAATGGATGGAAGTTGCCTTGAGAATGCAAAAGATTATAGGTCATTTCATGATTTTTGGCCAACTTCAACAAGTCATAACTTGCTCAATTTTTTGATATTTTGAGTGGTTCAAATTGAAAAATGTCACTCAAGACGTCTACTTTATTCCATCTTTTTTGGTCAAGAGAAAATTCTAAGTGGAAGGCCATGTTTGGATGCAAAAGATTATAAGTCATTTTTAAAGAAGAATTTGAAATATTTCTAAGTATGGAAAGTCAACTCTTTTTCTTCAACTTTGACTCCGTGTAACTTTCAGATCAAGAATCCATTTGATTACATTATTTTTCCATTGCAAAGCTTGTAACCTCGTCTTTCCAAAGCATCAAGAATTATGCCCTAAGACCCCTTGAGGTGGAAATGCCATGGATTTGAATTTGGTAGTTTGAAACTGAATTTTGCACAAAGTCGGAATTTTGAAATCTTTGTTTTGGCTTCTAATCACAAGATTTTCACGTGTTTTTGTTTCTAATCATGCTTAGCAACTTGCCAGAAGTGATTAGCATCATGAAACACACGATTTGGATGAGTTTTGATCAAGTTTGAGTCACACTTTCTTCATGATGCAAACCCATATGAATTCCCTCCAAAATGCATCATTTGCTATTCCTTTTGATCCCATTTGCTTCCCTATAAATAGAGGGTCATCCCCCATTCAATTTCCTAAGCTTAGATAGCCAAAATCACCCTGCCAAACTTGCTTCACAACCCATAATTTAGATACTTCAAAATCTATTCTCAAGCCTTTTTCAATCCATTTTCCCCTAAATTCACCTTCCTTGATCTTCCCTGAAGCTAACCATATAATTACATTTAAGAATCGTGCCCTATATTGCTCCATAGAAGTCCAGTTTCAGAGCTATGCAACTCAACTTCAATAGGTAGATTCCTTCATCAATTCTTCAAAAATCTGATATCATTATATTGCTCTCATTGCCCTGGTTCTAGTTGCAACACTTACACTTTACTGGAAACACGTTTTGGCCATGAATTTTCAAATCCCTTTTCAAAACTTTCCTTCCAAATTGCTTGAGCTACAATTTATATGAATTTGGCGCGAGGGTGTGGTTGTCTTCGTCTTGAAGAGACGAAGCGAATGGCATAAGTACGAGCTTCTGATTTTACAGTTTGAGAGACCTGCAATTCGTGATGGCTGGAGGTTGAAGATGACCAACGTGTCATCTTCTAACCAATGAAGGCGCGCCATCTGTATTTTTCAAATTCTGATTTTATTATTGATTATGTACATTATTCATTAAAGACCATGATATGCACAGCGCACCAGATCCCTTGGATTTGATTACTAACGCGTTTTGACTCTCATCCAATGGTCCACATCTTTTACTTTTATTTTCTTTTTCTGATTTTTATATTTTAATTGTTTTAAATTTCAAAAAATCATAGAAAATTCATTTTTAGTCCAAAAAATCTGAAAAAATTATGAAAAATATTTTTGATTATTCTCTTTCTGATTTTTATTTTTTCACAATTTAATTTTGTTTTTTTTGGTATTTTTATAATTTTTACACTTATTTGATTTATTTTAAATGTTTAAAAATACTTTTATATATTTTTAAAATCTGAAAAAATTATGGAATGATCCAATGGTATTGTGACAAATATTGGTGACCTTATTTTATTTTTGTTTCTAACTTTACTATTTTTTACTATTTTTGTTTATTTTACCTATTTATTTTAATTTTTAAAAATAGTTTCTGACTTTTAAAAATTTCCAAAATTTTATATAATTACTTGGCCTCTTTTCTGATTTTTCTATGGTCTTATTTTTCATTTCTTGATTAATTTGAATATAATTGACATTTTCCTCATTATTTTCCATTTTTTTAAAACATTTTTAAACCTTTTAATGTATATATTAATTATATTATTATTTTGTGATTATTTTCTGGCTGTCTTGGGTTGATTTTTTTATCATGACTTTATTAACATCATTAGATCCATTGTGTTGAGTTTAACTCCACAAAAAATGGATAAATGATTTTAATAATTGTTTGATTAAATATTAATTCAAATGTGGTTTCTCTTTTTACCCTAATTCCTCTTCATCTCATCCCTTTCTCATTGCACTAAATGTTGTTGGAGCATGATCTCTATATCATGTCTCAAAACAAATGGTGCATAGATTGCTATTGACCAGCCTCAAAATAGGTGCGACTTCTATATAAGTCCACTTACGATTGCTTAACATAGCCCTAAATTTTGTCCCGATTCGAATAAATGATCATTCGTGGCCCAAACTTATGATTGCAAGTCCAAGTATGTTAATTTGATCTCTTTGATCCAATAACCTTGAGATTCATTGTGTGGGGGCTTTGGTTCTACCAATCCTATAATGGATCTACAACACCTTTGGTCAACGCGGATCACTTAAACACCGTTGATCATTAAATGGTACTTATGAGAATTCCAAATGGATGATATACTTGACAAAAAGCAAATGCAACTTGTTGTGTGGAGGCTTTGGTTCTACCAATCCTCTAATGAGTTCCAAATGCAAGTTTCAAGATGGTCATCCAACTAACCACTAATTATTGACTTGTTTATTTTATGCTTTTATGCTTTATGTACTTTTTTTTAGGATTTTTCATTTCATGCTATTTTCATCCTTGCTCATTTGAGCATTTATCTTCTTGCCATTTTTATTTTGCTCACTTGAGCTTTTATTTTTTTCCTTTCCTAAGATACTTAATAATCAACTTAAACCCTAAAAAACTCTTAATGGTACTTGGACTATTTAGTTACTATCCTTGGCATTATGGAGCATGGGACTTTTTCTTGGACTTAGGACTAGAAACCTTGGCCTATCTTGGAGACCTTGTGATTTTATCTGATTATTTTGTCTGGAGCTCTTGAGGTTTACCTCAAGACATTGGGTTGCTTGTTTGTTTTTGTATGCAGGTTTTTGTGATTACATCCTTTGTTTATAATCTGGAATTCACCCATATACAGCCGTTACTCTGCCCAATTTTTGTGAAGACTTAATACACTTGAAGTTTGGTTCTCTCAAGAGGTCTAGTATCTTTGCTTGCTTGGTTTTAATCCAAAGAATGGGAATTCTATCTTGGCTCATAATGTCAAGTTTCGGCTTCTTATTGGTTAGATGGTTCTTATCCTTAGCTTTTACCTTATGCTTTAGGATAGTCTCTTCTTCTCCTCCCATTTTCTTTAATTTCAAAAATCTTCTCCCTCCTTTTTAAACTCTTCTTGTTTTGAAACTTAAACTACTTTCATAATAAACTTGGACTTAGGTCCATGCATTTCCAAAATATTTTCATAAATAAACTTTAATCAATTTAATAATACCTTGACATTTTTTGTGAGAAGACTAAAAATAAATCAATCTCATTTCAAACCATTTTGCCACTTTGGCTCTTATCTTTAAACTATTTCTCAAAAGGTTAGACTCTCGTCAAACCTTGTAGTGATGCAAACAACTATACTTCTACAATATTTAGTGAAGTGAGATATTTTCCACTTGGGTGTTGAGTGAGGCATTGTTGATTTTAAAATCCAAGCCATTATCCTCCACTTTGAGATGATGCAAATTCTCCTTTCTCATGATTGTGGGTAGTAAGTATATTTTCCACACGGACAATGACGATGATGTCTTATCTTATAAAATTAACCAACACACTTGTGTTTCAAATTTTTAAAAGAGGAACTATGTGTACCCTGATCCCCTATTGCATGAAAGGTGGTACGTAGGCACTAAAGGTACGCAACCGCGGCGGGTGCAAAAATCATAAAAAAATATATTTCTTTTCTCACCATCCATTTTATATACAACACATTTTATAGCCAAAATATACAGATTTTTCAAAGAGGTTCCTGCGGAGTACCGTAGATGTTTAGGGTGCTAATACCTTCCCTTTGCATAACCAACCCCCTTACCTTGAATATTTCCCCCTTTTTTGGGTTATTCGCTCTTTTCCCATTCCTCTGGAAACAATAAAGCGCGGTGGCGATTTTTATTTTTGATTTGTATAAAGTCTAGTCAATCCAATGGCTTAGTCTTGAACATTTCTACCGCTACATAAAAATGGCGACTTCACTAGGGAAAGATTGACCTCTTGCTGGTCCATCCCTAAGTGGGTTGAGCCTATCTTTGTTTATATCTGTATATGTGTTATTGTGTTTATGTGTTATAATTTGTATATATGTTTGTCTGGATTTTTCTGGTTTTCAGGGTGCTTGGTGATTACTCATAAGTCCTATACCCGGACTTGGGCAAACTTTAAGAAAGGACGGGTGATATAGTCATGTTAACTTTGAGGGAGTAATCCCAAAAAGGAGGCATGAGATCCCCCACCCAGTGGAGGCCCATTTGATTGTAGTGTCGTTTAACGAGTAATCGGGAAGACGTACTGCTTTCGACCTGGGAGCCTGCTGAAACTGAGGACCGTAGAATACCAAACCCATCTTGGCCTTTTAGGTGTAGTGCGGAAGCTATGACAGAGTATTTTGGAAATAGTTGTCACACGATACTACACTCGAACGAGTCTTTCTTGAGAATATTACTAATTACCGAGTTAATTTGGAAGTTGGTAATATCCGAAGGAAGGATGTAGACTCTGGGAACCTCTAGAACCTTGTTCGGCAGGTGATAACTTTTTAGACCAACACCTTATGGGTAGTACCTTTGACCTCATGCTCCTGACGTTGAACGTATGAACCCTATATGTGTGATCTTGTGTGTGATTGTTGCATCATGCATCCATGCACTCATAATCATATTTTGAAGAAAATAACATTTCAATGGATTTAAAGGTTGATTATTTGTGAATATCTCAGGTACTATTAACCATGGATTCTGGAAAGAGAAAGACCGGGAAATACAGTTTCAAGGATCCCAATATAGATGAGTTGATCAGTCTAATTCCAGAGATCGAGTGTTTTGCAGACTTTCGGAAGAAGTGTAGATCCATTATTCCTCTCATGAAGCTGAAGATTAAGGAGGGTATTCTCTCGACCTTGGTCCAGTTCTATGATCCGGTGTATCACTGCTTTACTTTTCCCGATTATCAGTTGATGCTTACACTAGAGGAGTATTCTTATCTATTGGATTTACCTGTTACCGATCGTGTTCCTCTTACTGGTTTGGAGGGTGAGCCAAAACCACATGAGATAGCTGCTTTGATTCATCCGGGGAAGTCTGAGGTGGAAGCCCATATGACTACCAAAGGAGGGATTATAGTATTACCAACTCAGTTCTTATTGGAGAAAGCTCGTTACTTTGCCAGGATGAAGAGTATTGTTGCTTTCGAGGCCATCTTTTCTTTACTTGCTTATGGATTATTATTATTTCCTAATGTGGACAAGTTTGTCAACATTAACGCTATCAGGATTTTCATGATTGGAAACCCGGTTCCTACACTGTTGGGTGATACTTATTACTCTATTCATCTTCGGAGTTCTTATCATGAGGGAATGATTATCTGTTGCACGCCTCTGTTATACCAGTGGTTCATCTCTCATATGCCTAAGTCTGATGCTTTTTGGGATGTCAAGAAGGAACCCTGTTGGGCTCCTAAGATCATGGCTCTTACTCACTCGGATATTGATTGGTATCATCGAGCTTATCAGGATATAGAGATTATTGACAGTTGTGGTAGTTTCCCCAATGTACCTCTTCTTGGTACAAAAGGAGGAATTAACTATAACCCTGTTCTTGCACGACGGCAGCTTGGTTATCCGATGAGGGATAAAACAAATAGTATTCATTTGAGTAGTTTCTTTCTGAAGGAATGAGAAGACCACAGGGAAGCTAGGGAGCAGATTGCGAAGTCATGGCGTCACATTCATAAGAAGAGTATGAAGGATTTAGGACCTTGGGGTGCTGTTTCTTTGGAGCCATATCTTTAGTGGGTCCGATCGAGAGCCATTCAGTTGAAGATGCCGTATACTCGAGAGACACCCATGCCTGGTTTGTTTGTGAAGACCACTCCTCCCTTATTAGACGATCTAGAAGAGTTGCAGCTTGCTTTGGTTAGGATGTAAGAGGAAATGGATGCTTGGAAGAACAAGTTCCAGACTTTAGAGAGTTCCTACAGAGCAGACCTGAAGGAGAAAGATGATTTGATCGAGATCCTTGAGAGTCGAGCAGTAGAGTCTATGGAGAGGTAAGGGGATTTATTTACTCCTAGGCCTCAAACAGGTGCTGATTACTCACTTCCTACTTCAGATGATTTGAAGGAGGTTGCCGTCAGACACGTGGAAGAAAACCAGAGGTTGAGGGCTCAGATTGCCAGGCTCACAGGGAAGCGCCAGCATATAGATTGATCTCCATCAGTTCTTTTTCTTAGGATTTTAGATTGTATTTTCATCTTGTACTTGGGATCATTGAAACTTGTAATCCATTTTGAAGTTATTATAATAAAAAAATTTAGTATTTCAAATGCGTTATTACTTTGATATTTGCGATATGTCTATAAATGTTAAATCCCTTGAAATATTAAATGATAAAGTAAAAAAAAAGTAAAAATAATCATATGCATTACATATCATGCATCATATTGCATATATTTCTTGTATATCCAGGTGCCTTACCAAGCTTTTTACTTCGTTCAGCAAGCTCACTCATCACTACAACACTCAGGCTAATTTCAAAAAAAAGATGGACAACTTGGAACAGGAGAATCGCGAGCTGCGCGAAGAAGTTTCTGCTTTGAAGGCTGGCTTGGCCAACTTGACTACTCTGATGGAATCTCTGGTGGTTGCTCAGAATCAGCCACCGAGTGTTCAACCTCAACCAACAAGGGTAAATGCTGAAGTTCCTATTGTTCCTGTATCCGTTACTCCGGCTGTTGTTCAAAATCGTATGCCTCAGGGTTATCCGTGGGGAATGCCAGACAATTTTGCACCTGAAGGTTTCAATTTGGGCCCTCAAGATGCTCCAGTGGTTCAGAATGTTGTTACTCCAGCACCTCCTGTGGTGCATACTATTCCTACTGCACCTCCTTCGGTGAATTTGGTTCCGTTTGTTAATGAAGATGTGTGTCGTCCTTTCCCTCTGCCGAGTGAAGACTTGGGTCTTTATGACAGAATGGATGATTTCCAAGAGCAGTTTGATAAAATGAAAAGAGAGATGAAGGCTCTTAGGGGAAAAGAGCTATTTGGGCAGAATGTGAATGAGCTGTGTTTGGTCCCGAATGTTAAAGTGCCTGCTAAGTTCAAGGTCCCAGAGTTTGAGAAGTACAAGGGCAACACTTGCCCTCATGGTCACTTGGTGATGTACGTGAGGAGAATGTCTACCCACACCGATGATCAACGTCTGCTGATTCACTTTTTCCAAGATAGTCTGACCAGCGCAGCGTTGAAATGGTACATGAGTTTAGACAACACCAACATCCATACTTTTAATGATTTGGGAGAAGCATTCATTAAACAATACAAGTATAATGTGAACATGGCGCCCGATCATGACCATCTTAGGGCCATGGTTCAGAAAGACAGAGAATCGTTCAAAGAATATGCGCAGAGATGGCGCGAGGTGACTGCACAAGTGATTCCTCCCATGGAGGAGAAGGAAATGACTAAAAAATTTCTGAAGATCCTAGGTGCTTTCTACTACGAAAGAATGGTAGCAAGTGCCCCAAGTGATTTTACAGAGATGGTAGGAATGGGTGTCTGCCTAGAAGCGGCAGTAAGAGAAGGTTGTTTGACAAAGGGTGAAGGATCTGGAGGTGTGAAAAAGCCAGCTTATGGGTTTACAAAGAAGAAAGAGGGGGATACAAATATTGTCATACAAGAGAGGAGAGTGAACGCTCCTAGAAGGAATTATCAGCGTAACCAGCAAGTTGCCTCAGTTACTCCTGTTATAAATTCCGCTCCGACTACTGTTGCTTATCAAAGACAGTCCCAGCAGGGGAACCAAGGGAATAATCAGAGAAGGGAGAACTACGACCCTATTCCCATGAGTTATGCAGAGCTACTACCAGCATTGATTCATAATAAGTTGGTCCAGACACGACCACCTCCAGCCATACCATCACCATTGCCTTGGTATTACAAAGCAGACCAGACGTGTGCCTTTCATCAGGGAGCACCAGGGCATAGTGTTGAAAATTATTATCCTTTGAGGACTGAAGTGCAAAGGTTGGTGAAGTCTAGAATTCTATCTTTCAAAGACATGGGACCTAATGTGAAGGACAATCCTCTACCCAAGCACGGGAGAGTGAATTCTTTGAATATGGTGGCTGGTTGTCTAGGTGACTTCCAGATTTTTGACATTAATTTGGTTAGAGGGGATTTGGTGAAGATGCACACAGACCTCTATGAATTCAGTTATTATACACATGACCATGCCGGTTGTGCTATTTGTAGTACAAACATACAAGGTTGTGAGAAGATAAAGGCTGATTTACAGGAGATGATGGGTGAAGGTTTAATCCATATAATCAGGCCTAGGGCAGAATATGAAGAGGAAGTGAATATGGTTTCTGGATGTCCGGGTGAATTCAGAAATTTTGATGTGGAGCATTTGAATGAGGATCTCGTGCAGTTGCATGCTACCTTCTGCCGTACTGCTGGTCAGGTGAAAGACCAATATGGATCTTGCATAGTTTGCTGTCGAGACCCCCGAGGATGTTCTATTGTGAGATAGGGTGTTCAATTGCTGTTAGACAATGGAACTATCAAGATCACAGGTCAGGGAGATAATTATTACGAGATTGATATGGTTGAAGTTTGTTTGATGGAAGAAGAGTCAGAGGAAGAGTGTGCCTCCACAGATGAGTATTTCTCTTCAGACGAAGATTTGTTTGCCGAAAATGACCTTTTGATGGTTGATTGTGTTGAGGAAGGGGTAAACGTCATTGTACCTTGTTTTGGTGCACCCGCTCATCTTGAGGTGGAGTACCATAACAAACCAGTTGTTACCCCATTGGTAATTAGTTTTCCAGGCCCTGTTCCCTATAAATCAGATAAGGTTGTGCCTTACAAATACAACGCTACAATCTTAGAAGATGGGGTGGAGATTCCCATCCAACCAATGCCCGATGTTGGAAATATAGCTGATAATAGCAGGGGTGACCCGTAGTGGTCGTGTGCTTGCGCCAGTTATTCGAAGAGATGTTGCTGTTGGAAAGGAAATTGATGAGAACGATGCGCCTAAGAAGGCTGTAGGAGAGACTAGTGGAGCTACATTAGAGAAAGAAGTGGATGATATCTTGAAGATAATTAAGATGAGCGACTACAAAATTGTAGATCAGCTATTGCAGACTCTTTTAAAGATATCTGTGATCGGTGGATCTGGAACTGACTGTTTAACGCTGGTTCGCGAAATGTCGCGGAAGCAAGAGTCGCCACCGTCTTTTATTTTCTCCAAATGGAAAGGACAAAAGCACAGAAAAATTCCTTAAAGAGATTGCTCTCGGTTCGGGAGGTAGGTTATAGAAAGGGAAGGTGTTAGCACCCTCTCTATCCATGGTTATCCATGGGCTCTTAGATACTTGCTCAATGTGTTTTCAAAATTGTTTGTTTGCTTTTCAATTGTGGGTTTTAAAAAAGTTTCTTTGAAAAAATTCAGATCGACTCGTACGTCAGAGTGTTTGAAAAATTTGCTTTGAAAGCTTTTGAAAATGTGTTGGTGAAAAGTATTTTGATTTGTTTGAAATTAGAGCAAGTATCCTTGAGAACCTACCTACCCTAAGGAATTCGTCTGTGTAGATGTCCTTTAAAGTAGTGCCATCCCACCATTGAGAGGTAGGTAGCACCACCGTTGGAGGTGTTCGGGTCAATTCGGGTTTTAGGGACATGGTGATCACCGGAGTAATGGGAAGATACCTTAGAAGCTACCCTCATGCCAGGTTCCCGGATCATGAGGACTTACTAAGACGTCCTCTACTCGACGACCACCTTTCGAAAGGCAACAGTGAGGCGTACCCTAGGGGTGGTGTGTGAATTGTGTGTCATGCTTCAGTTATTTGTCTTGTCATGTTTGTTGTGTTCTACGCTTGATTTTATTTTTAAGGTCATACATTCTTTCATGCTTTTTAACAGTTATAAAGTTTGCGAGAAAAATAAATCTACGACTATTACAAATGGCGCGGGTCCACATCGCCAAAATTAAACCGGACCCGATTTAACGGAAAGTAAATGAAGCAATAAAATAAAAGTGCGAGAAATTTAAATTACAATGCTTTGGGAGAGATACAAAATTATAATAAATGACATAAAATAAATGCGCAAATTAAATAATTAAAGCGACGGGCGTTGGACCCTTTTGCAAAATATTAAAAGTTAATGAGAATTAAAATTAAAAAATTAAATGTTTTTTGGTATTTTGTGTTTTTTTAGATTTAAAAGAAAAAAAAAGAAGGAATTAATTATAATTGACTAACCCTAATTCTATTGTTTTTTAAGTTTATTGTGAAAATATTATATTAACCTAAATTAAACCCTAATTTTTATT
Source organism: Vicia faba (assembly GCA_948472305.1). NCBI lineage: Eukaryota > Viridiplantae > Streptophyta > Magnoliopsida > Fabales > Fabaceae > Vicia > Vicia faba. The sequence goes on along the minus strand of OX451738.1, from coordinate 333,661,313 downwards.
TATGTACATTTAATTATAAAAATAAAATAAATAAATAAATAATATTGTGATAAAAAAGGGAAAATTAAAAGGTATAAAAAATTATTAATTAACCTAATTCTATATTTTTGGATTTTTATTAAAAAGGAATTAAAGTTAAAAACCTAATTAAACTAAATAATTACATGTAATTTATTTATGGAGATAATAAAATAAAAATTATATTTTTTTGCCTTTTTCTGATTTTATGATATTTTAATATTTTGTAAAAATAATTAATTAATTAAAACAAATAAAAAATAAATAACATAAAAATTGAGAAAATAAAATATAAAAAAGAAAAGCAAACCAGGGGGGGGGGGGTAGCCCCAAAATTGGAGGTAAGGCCTAGCATTCTGGCCCATTAAGCATTGAACTTGTTGACTTTTCTGGATCAGGTATGATGCGTTTGACCAGGGTTTATTGTATTCATCCATCTTATGCCTTTGGATTGATTCCCAGGAGGACGTGTCATGCTTGATCTTGAGGCGTATGGTGAACCCTAGCGTGGAGCCTGCATAGGAATTGTTATACAAAAATAATATGGAATTTGTTCAGACCTGGGACTTGAACCCAGGTCTTGGAGGTTGTATGCATCACGTGTTGCCAACTGAGCCATTTGAACTATTTGATATATTAATAATGCACAAACAACAAAAAGAAAGAACAAGCGCACTAGCAATTAAAAGCGCGAAAATTTAAATCAGCGAATCACTGATGGACAACGCATCGTCTCCTTCGTTGTCCCTGTAAACAAAAGCATACGGCCACGGTTTTGCATGTGTTTTCTTAGGGGACTTTTGGAAAAATAGCGATTAGCGCTATAAGCTTCATAAATTGTTCGCGAAGGTTGGTTTATGTCCGTCTCAATGCACTGAATTCAATGGCCATGGTCTGAAGCTTTGATTTTTCTTCTTTGCAAAAGCCCTAAAATCACAACCTGAAAACCCTAGAATCTAAACATGGTGAAATCGCGTATGGTCAACGAAAATACAATCAAATGCGTTGGTTAGCTTAGAAACATCATTATGAGCATGAATCAATAAAGAAAAATGCAAAAAGATGCTGAAATCATGCTATACGATTTCAAGAATTTCGCTTTACAGTTTGAGTTCTAACTACCACTTCTTTGCGTTTTGGTTGATGTTAGGGATTGGCACACGTTCAGAGTTTGTCAAGGAAACTATTGAACCAAGTTTGGAGCCTTGAATTCACCTCTAGGATGCTTTTCAGTTTTTGAACTTTTAGGGAAAATTTTCAAGTTTGTGTATAGCTTCTGAGCGCAGCTTAGAGTGTAAGGCAATTAGGTTTTGATTCCTGAATATGTATAGAGCATATTAGGTTAAGAAAATTATACAAAATCTTTGAATTCAATGATTTGCAATATTTGATTGTATAAGATCTTTTTTGAATCTTTTTTCATGGTTCTTTTGTTCAATCAGCTCCAATCACACCAAAACTTTCCATAATCAAATAAGCACGAAATATTGAGAGTAGAATGTGCACAAAAAAGATTTTTTTAGGTCAAATTTATATTTTCTACATATTTAAATGATTTAAGTGAATTAATATTAATATAAATTCAAATAAATAATTAAAAATTGAGAAAATACTTCCCCTTGGGCTTAATGGTCGTGCATAGGCTTGGCATGAAGAAACTTGGAAGAAAAATGGGCCCATTTGCATTTTTGGATCATTTGCATCAATGTTGACTTTTCAAAATTCCCAAAAATTTCCCAACTTCCACAAGGCATAACTTGCTCAATTTTTAAGCTTTTCACATGTTCTTGGACATTTTGGAAAGGTCTTTGAGTCCTTTAACCAATGCCTTTGGTCCCATGTCATTTTGATTTACCAATCTCAAGTTATGGCCTTTGACTTAAAGTCCCTTTTTGTTGACTTTTGAAAATGACCTATAATGTTGAAATTGATAACTTTTTGTGAGAGCATTTCTTGGACTTGAAGTATGAAGATGAGTTGTAGGAAATGTCTTTCTCTTCAAAATGAGCTTTGGATGGAATTTTTCTGATAATCCATGTGAAAGTTATGCCCTGGTCAATTTCAGTTGACTTTTTCAGCTGTCCAAATATAGTAACTTTTGCATCTTTGATGATTTCTGAGCCAAACTTTGAGAATCATGATCAAGCATTGATCAAATGATGTTTGTGGCTTCAAAATGATATATTGACCAAAAATTTGAACTTTTGACTGTCAAATGACCATTTTGCCCCTACAGTTGACTGTAGTGCAATTTAGGGTTTTGACTGTGCAATTTTGAGCTGAATGCCTTGAAATTTGACATGAGGATACTTGACCATCTTTGTAAGCATATGATACTTGATTGGGCCTTTGAAAACTTCATCTTCTTGATCAGAACCCAAACCCTAGTTTTGACTGTATGGGAGACTGTTGAGCTATGCAACCCTTGGGGAATTTTGTGACTTGACTTGGCCATTTCTTGAAGAATATGGGAGGGCAAATTTTGGGGTACAACAGTTGACCCTGTTCAATCTTCTTAGGCCTGAGGATGCAGATTGGCTGACGTGCCTTTCGTAATCCGAAGGTAGAAGATGATTGGACACTAGAGTGCCCAGAAATTTGCGCTCACATAGTAGCAGTGATGGTGGAATGGGCTTATAGATGCCACTTGGAGATTGCTGGATAGGATGATGGGCTTATAGATGCCATCGGGATGTTGATCGCGGGGGAGATTCCTTAGCGAAAACCTGCATACCTGCAAAAGAAAAAATGAGTACCTGACACGTTGCAGGAGCTGATTTTAGATGCTTGGTATAGATATGTCCTGACTGGTTACAGGAGCTGAATCTGGAGCTTCAAACGCTGATGAATGAACCAGGGATGGTTACTGCCTTAGCATGAATGGTAAGAGAACCTTGGGCGACTTTAGCTTCAACAACGCTCGTTGAGAAAAATCTTGAGTGTCTTCTACTGGGATGAGAATCAGGGAGATCTTAGGGTCGATCTGACTGAACCAGAGAGGCCTTTGGCTGGGTAAGAATCAGGAAAATCTTAGGGTCGATTTAACTGAACCGGACAAGGTCTTGAAATATCTTCAACTGGATAAGCATCAGGGAGATCTTAGGGTCGATCTGACTGAACCAAGAGAAGGCCTTTGACTGGATAAGCATCAGGAAAATTTTAGGGTCGATTTAACTGAACCGGTCTAGGTCTTGAAACATCTTCAACTGGATAAGCATCAGGGAGATCTTAGGGTCGATCTGACTGAACCAGAGAAGGCCTTTGACTGGATAAGCATCAGAAAAATCTTGGGGTCGATTTAACTGAACCGGTCAAAGTCTTGAGACGTGATTGAGAATTTCAACTGTATCTTTCCTGAAAGGTAAAGGTCAGTCATATGCAATGCATGATATGGATCAAGCAATGATGTTCTCGATATAAATGAGACTTGTATGATGCAATGCGTTATGCATGCTATAATGATGTATGTGATGTTTTATGTATGTTTTCGTCTAGGAAAGTAAATCCTTGACGGGTGCCGGGAAGTCGTATCCTGGGCTGATATTGAGGAATAAATTTTGCTTCCGCTGGGGATGATAACTGCAAGAATACCGGTAGGAGAAGATGACTCCGTTGCGGAATAAACTTGGCAAATGGAAGATTCTGCGGGGAGAAAAGATACTCTAGCGACTATGCTGGGAAGCGGTACTCTGTGGGGAGAGAGATGCCTTGCTGAGTGTTGATAATAATTTGCTGAGGATACCCTTGTTGTTGGAAGTGTTGAAGGACTTCGCTGGGGTAAGAAGACTTTGTCGACGACGCTCTTTCCATGGCTTTTGGCTGGGGATAACCCAGTTATATCCTGTTATGGAAATAACTCTTTAAATAAAGCCGGACGACGCGTTCGTGCTCTGTGAGGATCAGCTTCCAGAACTTACTGGGGATAAGCTTACTGCTTGGGGAGATATGAATTCCAACTTTCCTGGGGAAACTGGGTTGGGCTGGACTCTTTGGGGAAGTTTTGGACTGCGGGGAAGTGATTCCTTTGAATGGTGGTATACCGCCGGGGAACAATCTTTAGACCAAGACTGCCGGGGATGCTTGTATATTGCTGCTGGGGAAGTATTTGAGATCTACGGGAGGATACTCAATTTCCTTTGATATTTGATGATAGCTTGGAGAAGAATGTATTGTTTTGTTGAACCACTCTCTGGGGATTTAAAATGTACCGGTTATGTTCTTTAGCTGAACCTATCTTGGTACCTTGGAGGATAGAACAATTAGACTGCTCAGACAACTCTTTATTGCCCCTGTTTCTAGTGTCACCTGCAATTAATTCCTTTGTTTCGTATGCAAATATTTATGAGTTAGCAAATTATTGTCAATGCATACATCACAAATTGAACCTTGGACGTTCTTCGCAAAACAAAACAGAAAAAAGAAAAACATTTGGCGCGTTTTAACTGAAAAATATATTTGTATTGATTTTGAATGGCCCATGAATAGGCGTTTTGTATACAAGAGGCTGACGCCCTAGTAAGAGGTACGTCGCCGAGCAAGAGTTTATACAAGTTTTGTGCAAAAGAAAATAAAACAGCTGTGTGAAAGATGAATGATCCACTGGGTTTCAACTCTGCTATTGTCTTTATGACTCCGAGCGTCTCATCACTTGATGACCTTGGTTGAGGGTGAAGCTGACTGATCGATGCCGTCTGAACTTGATGTAGATACCGGATTCTGGATGCAAAGTGATCCAATGAGACATAGTATTACGCTTTTATCCCTAATTTTGCCTGGACCGCCCTTTCGGGTTTTCAGTCCACCGGGATACCCATTTTTGCCCAAGCCGCCTTTTCAGGTTTTCGACTTGCCGGGTGTACAGATTTTTCATTTTCATCCCTTCATTTTGCTCGAACCCTTTTGGTTCGACGGGAAGCCCTAATTTTTGCCTAGGCATGTCAGCCTAGCGGGTCTTTTTCATGCGTAGTATTTTTTAACTATGTCTGCATTGGCGGGGTGAGGAAGGTCGTCACCATCCATGTTGGTTAATATCATTGCTCCTCCTGAGAACACATGCTTAACCACAAATGGCCCTTCATACGTAGGGGTCCATTTGCCCCTTGGATCACTCTGAGGAAGGATGATTCTCTTGATCACCAGATCCCCAACTTGATATTCCTGCGGCCTGACCTTTTTGTTAAATGCCCTGATCATCCGTTTCTGATACGTCTGACCATGACAGATAGCAGCAAGTCTCTTTTCGTCAATGAGGTTGAGTTGGTCAAGTCGTGTCTGGATCCAATCATCTTCGTTCAGATTTGCGTCCTTCATTATCCGGAGAGAGGGAATTTGCACTTCAATCGGCAAGACTGCCTCCATGCCATAAACCAGAGAGAAGGGAGTTGCCCCGGTTGACGTCCTAGCTGAGGTGCGGTACCCATGCAGAGCGAACGGTAACATCTCGTGCCAATCTTTATAGGTTACTGTCATTTTTTGCACGATCTTCTTGATGTTCTTGTTAGCTGCTTCTACAGCCCCATTCATCTTCGGTCTGTAAGGAGAAGAATTGTGGTGCTGTATTTTGAACTGTTCGCAGAGCTCAGCGATCATCTTATTGTTCAGATTGGTACCGTTGTCTGTAATAATCCGCTCAGGGACGCCATATCGACAGATCAGGTTGTGCCGAATGAACCGTGCCACCACAGTCTTGGTTACCGTAGCATAGGATGCTGCCTCAACCCACTTCGTAAAATAATCAATCGCCACTAGGATGAAGCGATGTCCATTAGATGCTGTAGGTTTGATCTCGCCGATCATGTCTATGCCCCACATTGCAAACGGCCAAGGCGCAGTCAGGACATTCAGGGGAACCGGAGGAACATGCAGCTTGTCTGCATAGATCTGGCACTTGTGGCATGTCCTGGAGTGTTGGTAGCAGTCAGCTTCCATTGTGGACCAATAATATCCTGCCCGTAGGATCTTTTTAGCCATAGTATGTCCACTGGAATGCGTACCAAAGGTCCCTTCATGTAGCTCTTCCATGATCCTTTCTGCTTCAATCTTGTCCACACAACGCAGTAAGGTTGAATCATGGTTTCTCTTGTGCAAGACGCCGTTGCTTAGGAAGAACTTGGCTGCGAACCTCCTCAGGAATTTCTTATCATTGACAGAGGCACCTTCAGGGTATTCCTGAGCTTCCAAATATCTCTTCACTTCGTGGTACCAAGGCTTCTCAGTTACCAATTCAGTTTCGAGATCACAACAGTATGCCGGTTCGTCCAGTTTCCAGATGATGATCCGGGGAGCTTCATTATCCCATTTGACCTTGAACATTGAAGACATTGTAGCTAACGCGTCCGCTAACTGATTCTCTTCTCTTGGAAAGTGCTCAAAGGTTATCTCTGTGAAGTGGGGGATCAAGGTCAACACACATTCTCTGTAAGGAATCAAGTTTGGATGTTTCGTATCCCACTCTCCTTTGATCTGATTGATCACAAGAGCGGAATCTCCGAAAACACTTAGAAATTTGATCCTTAGGTCAATCGCAGCTTGAAGACCCATGATACACGCCTCATACTCTGCCATGTTGTTGGTACAGTTGAAACACAGCCGGGAAGTGAGTGGAGTATGAGTACCTTGAGGGGATATGATTATGGCGCCGATACCATTTCCCAAAGCATTGGAAGCTCCGTCAAAGTGCATAGACCATCGGGATCCTGGTTCAGGTCCTTCATCCGGTCCAGGTACTTCGCAGTCAGTTACTATCATGATGCTTTCATCCGGAAACTCGAAGTTCATTGATTGATAGTCATCTACAGCTTGATGAGCTAAGTGGTCTGCCAGTACACTTCCCTTGATGGCTTTCTGGGTTGTATACTGAATGTCGTATTCCGTCAAGATCATTTGCCATCTTGCAATTCTCCCAGACAGAGCAGGCTTTTCGAATATGTACTTTATAGGATCCATCTTTGAGATCAACAAGGTAGTGTGAGTCAGCATATACTGTCTCAGCCGGCGAGCAGCCCATACCAAAGCGCAACAAGTTTTCTCGAGCAGTGAGTATCGGGTCTCACAGTCGGTAAACTTTTTGCTAAGGTAATAAATGGCATGCTCTTTTCGGCCAGACTCGTCATGCTGCCCCAGCACACACCCCATTGAATTGTCTAACACTGTCAGGTATAGTATCAGAGGTCTCCCTTCAACCGGTGGCATAAGGATGGGTGGTTCTTGGAGATACTCTTTGATTTTGTCGAAGGCGGCCTGACATTCATCGTTCCAACGTACTACCTGATCTTTCTTCAGCAGCTTGAAGATTGGCTCACAGGTAGCAGTCAGATGTGAGATGAATCGAGCGATGTAATTTAGGCGTCCTAAAAAGCCTCTGACTTCCTTCTCTGTCTTAGGAACTGGCATCTCTTGAATAGCTTTGACCTTAGCAGGGTCCACTTGAATTCCCTTGTCACTGACCACGAAGCCTAGCAACTTCCCAGATCTTACCCCGAAGGTGCACTTGTTCGGGTTCAATCTCAGCTTGTACAGTTTCAACCGATCGAACAACTTCTGTAGATGATCTAGATGTTCTTCCTCAGTCTGGGACCTAGCGATCATGTCGTCCACATACACTTCTATCTCATGATGGATCATGTCATGAAATAAGGCAACCATGGCACGTTGGTAGGTTGCCCCAGCATTCTTTAATCCGAACGGCATGACCTTGTAACAGAAGGTGCCCCACTGAGTAACAAATGTAGTCTTTTCCATGTCTTCAGGTGCCATCTTGATCTGATTGTAGCCTGAAAAACCATCCATGAAAGAGAACACTTTGTGCTGAGCCGTATTATCAACAAGGACATCAATGTGAGGTAAGGGGAAGTCATCCTTGGGGCTGGCCCTGTTCAGATCCCTGTAATCGACACACATTCTGACCTTGTCGTCCTTCTTAGGTACCGGCACCACGTTAGCAACCCACTGAGGATAAGAAGTCACTGCAAGGAACCCGGCATCAAACTGTTTCATGACTTCGGCTTTAATCTTCTCGGACATCTCTGGACGCATCCGACGAACCTTTTGTTTAACTGGAGGGCAGTCTTCCCTAGTCGGCAAATGATGGACGACAATATCTGTATCCAACCCTGGCATGTCTTCGTAGGACCAGGCAAAGATCTCCATATAGTCATGTAACATCTTGGTTAACCGTTGCTTCACGCTGAGCTCTAGGTTGGCACCAATCTTTACCTCTTTCCTGTCTGCTTCAGTACCCAGGTTTATGGTTTCCACTGGCTCTTCATGGGGTTGAATTGCCCTCTCTTCCTGAAGCAACAGTCTAGCAAGCTCGCCGGGCACTTCGCAATCATCTTCACCTTCGTCTTCGGCTAAGTTGATCGGATTTTCGAAGTCATAATTGGCAGTAGCAGAGCTGTTATCAGTGAGATCCAGAGTGGATTGGAACCTGTATGAGTGAGTGTGTGTGTAAATACAGCTGTTTTGAAAATTATGTAAGGGAAAGGAAAGATAGAAAAGGAACACAATATTTGCAATGCGAAAAACGTCCAAGATTTTCATTCATGATGTATAAAATGACAGTTCGTATGCCCTCATAAATAGAACCACGGTGCCTCGGGTAAGACACCGGGCCATAGAGTTTATCATTGTCTATTACAAAATATAATGAAACAAAGAAATTTATTACTGCGTCACAAAGGTAACGGGGGTATGGTCCTTTGCACTCCAATTGTTTAATCCGTCTTCGGCCGTCGGATAAATCCAGCTGTTGAATTCTGCTTCGTCTACTTCCTCTGCATCCCCAATAGCATTCACTTCTGAGCTTTTAATAAATACCGGAGGCCTTCCGATTTTCGCTTTCCTCATAGCCCTCTGACCTTCTGAGGTGAAACCCAGCCCAAGTTTATCAGTCTTCTGAGTGAAGTCTGGAAGTCTGCCCCAGTCGGCACATTCACCCTTCTGCACCACAGCCCTGGCATCCTTCAGGGAAGCCATCTTCAAAGGACCACTTGCTTCTGTAGTTTCTGCTGCAATTGGGAACACCTCCTCGAAGTGCTGAAAGGGGGTTTCAATAAACTCCCCATCCATCTCAATGTATCTGAATGAGTTTAGGTGACTCACCATATATTCTTCCTCTCCTTGCACGGTGACAATCTTCCCTCTGACGGGGTACTTCAGCTTTTGATGCAAGGTAGAGGTCACTGCCCCAGCCTTGTGTATCCAGGGTCGACCCAGCAGACAAGAGTAAGATGGACGGATGTCCATCACATAAAAAGTGGAGTCGAACACCTGAGAGCCCACCCGAATCGGAATGTCAACTTCTCCATGGACCATCCTCTTTGAACCGTCAAAGGCCCTGACGATAATGTTGCTGGGTTTCAAATCCAGGCCTTCACAATCTAGACGATCCAGAGCCTTCTTGGGTAGCACATTCAAAGATGACCCAGTATCAACCAACACATGTGCCAAGGTGGTGCCCCTGCATTCGATTGAGACATGCAGAGCATCATTATGATCTCTCCCCTTTGCGGTCAAATCAGCATCTGAGAAACCCAAGCCATTGTCTGCCGTTAGACTTGCCACGCAATCGGTGAACTGGATTGCAGAGGTTTCATGTGGCACATGGGCCGTCTTGAGGAATGAGATGAGGGCCTTTGCATGGGCCTCAGAGCACAACAGTAAAGAGAGCATGGAGATCTTGGAGGGCGTATGCCCCAACTGTTCCACAACATTAAAATCGCTCTTCTTTATAATCTTCAAAATCTCCTCCATCTCTTGTGGGGAGGCCTCAACAGCTATAGGTATGGGTGCCTCCATCTGGGCAGGCTCAGTTTCAATTCCCTTGCCCCGAGCACTGGATGACTCGGCAGCAGGAGAAACAATCGGATCAGCAGCAGGAATAACAACTTGATCAGCAACAGGAATAGGTGTACTTGTAGGAACTATCAGGAGCGGTCTTCGGGCAGCAGGTGGCGCAATGTCAGGCGAGAAGAGCCTGCCACTGCGGGTAACTTTGGCCGGGCCAGTGATGTCACAGATGCTGGCGCCAGCGTTGAGCTCTTGTTTAATCCCGTTTATATATACATCTGCCCCATAGTGCCAAGGGACAGCTTTATTAGATACATAGGGCAGGGGCCCAGGAACAGTGATAGTAACAGGTGCAACGGTCAGAATTTGGATGGGCTTCTTCTGGAGAGCCGGGATCGGATTATTGAAGATAGTCACCACTGAGACTTCTTCTATTGGAACCAAACGAACAACAGACTTCTTGAATAGAATCTCCTTGCTATCCATTAAGCTTTGGATGCCTAACTTTAGTAAGGGACAACCAGATGGGGACACGGCACAGAATAGGCAACCCTCACTACAACCCGGAAATAAACCGGCCTGCAGTAGGTTCTTCTTGACGATCTTTAGAGGAGTGGCTAGATCATCCACAGAAACAACATAGACGTCTTCATCAACAGCATTTACCCCGTGCTGAGGCATAGGGGCAGTGACTACATTTGGCTTTGCAGGCGCTTCGAATTGTATCTCCTTAGCATCGATAAGGTCTTGCACCTTATTCTTTAACGCCCAACAGTCATTAGTAGAGTGCCCCGGGCTTTCTGAATGGTAAGCACAACGAGCATTCGGGTTGTACTTGGGGGATGCAGTATTTGGAAACTTCGGCGCCTCCCTGACAGTCACTAAATTAGTTGCGAGCAACTGTGGTAGGATCTGCGACAAGGTCATGTTTAAGCGGGAGAATTCTCTCCGGGGTCTTTCCACCTTCTGAGTATTGTTTGGCCGGGGAGCGGCAGCAGGCTTAGCAATCATTACCGCACTGACAGATTGGCGGTGTTCATTTCTCTCTGATCTCCTGGAACCATATACGGCGCTAGACTCCTTCTTGAAGGGTTTCTTCTCAGCACTGGATGATGCACCCTTCGGAATTTTTCCAGATTTTAACCCAGCTTCAATCCTCTCTCCAGTCAAGATTAAATCAGTGAAACCAGCAGAAGAATTCCCAATGAGATGGTTGAAAAACGGCCCAGATAGGGTCCCCAAGAACATGTCAACCAGCTCTCGATCAGTCAATGGTGGCTGCACCCTGCCAGCCAGGTCTCTCCACTTCTGAGCGTACTCCTTAAAACCTTCGCTTGCACCTAACGCCATACCCTGGAGTTGGGTACGTGTGGGGGCAAGGTCGGCATTATACTGATACTGCTTGTAGAAAGCAGTAGCCAGCTCCTCCCAGTTACGAACTTTGGTCCCATCCAGCTGATAGAACCATTCGAGATGAGTCCCTGAAAGACTCTCCTGGAAGAAGTGGATCCATAGATTCTTGTCCGCAGAGTACGGCTGAATTTTCCGAACATAGGACCTTAAGTGCAGCTTGGGACAAGACGCCCCGTCATACTTCGAGAAGGATGGTGCTTTGAATTTATGCGGGATAATCACACCAGTCGACAAACCCAGATCTCCGAAATCCAGCCCAGGTGCCTGTTGCACCTCCATAGCCTTCAACCTGTCCTCTAGTTGTTTGTACCTGTCATCTGAAGGAGGGTACTGCTCTTCATCAAAATCTGTCTCGTTGTCGGAGACTTCTGGAGTAGGAACCTTTACTTCTGCCTGAGGAGGACTCTTGCCAACAGAAGAACCAGCCTCTTCATGTTGCAGAGTATTGCCGAACCTTCGGCCCGAGTTGAACATAACAGTTCTTCTCTTCTTCTTCTTCTCCTTCTTCAGGAGCATAGTCTTCAGTTCTTCTTGGCCTTTAGCCAGCCCCTTGATTAGTTCTTGAAACTGCGCATTCTGCGCCTGGAGAGCCTTGATTGATGTCTCTGTTGATTCAGATCCGGGATTCATGATGCTGAAATAAACAGCGAAGAACTGTAAGCAACCTGAAAAAGGGGAAAAACCTGCTATGCACATGATGTATGAAATGCGTATGAATTATGTTTTCAAAGACAATCGGGAATCAACTTTGTAAACAAAAAGGGAACACACTTTATTAGATTCAACTTTGCAACTGAAATTATTCAACGAGTTGCCCTTAGGCGTTTACATGAAATGAAACAACTGGAAAGGAAATAAAAACTGTAAGGGCACATTCAGAATTCCTCATTGATCCCATGGTCTCCTCTTCTCAGTACGGATATATGCATTCAGAGCTCTCTCATTCTCCAACTGCTTTGTCAACTTCTGGATCTTTGATTCCTGCTCGTTGAACTTTTCCCGGTAAGAATCCCGCTCTTCTTGCAGCTGCGACCAAGATCTCTTCAATGTCTCATAATCAGTAGGTATCTGAGGAGGAAGGACAGTTGGAGGAACACCATCTTTATCAGGGCACTCAAGAATGACGGGTCTGACAGCTTCATACGGCATACCTAACTTCTGAGCACGGATGCGGACCCATTTGTAGTAGGCTTCCATAGGTAAAGAAGTCTTTGGCCCTAGCTCTTGTGGGTCAGCTTTATGAACCTTGTCCCAAGCCTTGATGAACCTACGACGCAGCTCGTCACTATCCACCTGAAACTCGAAACTGATGTGAGGTACCAACATCTCATGGGGGCCTGTTCTTCTTGCTCTTCCAAACTGACGGAGTGCTAGACATGGATTGTACGAGATCCCTCCTTGAGTACCAATCAGAGGAACATTAGGATACTCCCCGCATCGATCAATAATAGCTATCTCATCCAAACCTCTGCAAGTCCAAATAATGTCTTTATCAGTGAGAGACATTAACCTATGAGCCCAACCTCTTCCTTCTTGGTTCTTCAGTACGAACTTAGGGAGGTGCGAAATAAACCACCTCACCAACAAAGGGATACAACACCATAGGGTTCCTCGTCTTCGGGTAGTACGGGCATGAAGTTGTTGCAAGATGTCACCCAAGAGAGTGGGCACTGGATTCTGAGACATAAAGATCCTTATGGCAGTGACATTGATGAAGTTGTCAGGATTAGGAAACAGGACTAACCCATAGATTAGGAGAGCCAAGATGTCTTCATATGCCCTAAAGTCCAGGTCATTCCAGAAATTGTTAGCTTTGCCAATTAGGAACTTTGCCAAGAAACCCTTAACTCCGCTTCTAGTTACCCAGTTGTCTGTTACCTCTTGATGGGTCAAAGGAAGAGCTGCAGCAATGTCCTCAAGCCTGAGGGTTTTTTCCCAACCAGTAAAGGGAGTCTGATCCAAGATAGGGATGCCAAGTAAATCAGAGAACTCTTCCAGGGTAGGGACCAGCTGGAAGTCTTGAAAGGTGAAGCACTGGTACTGAGGGTCATAGAACTGGGTCAGAACACTCATCAACTGTTGATCCCGCTTTGCAGTGACTAAACTGAGAAGAGAACCATGCCTCTGAATGAAGGAAGTGGTATTTGGAATTCTGCTAACCAACTCATCAAGCAACTCAGGTGAACGAACAAAGTTGAACCGGATAGTATTCTTTCGCACAGGCATCATAATGTCCTACAAAACAGAGCAAAGATGAAACCCTCTTGTCTTTGAAACGGTCAGTTCTTATGCAGGATGCATGCGATGCTCATGATGCTATGATGTTATGATAAAGCACACCACATACAGATACAAAGGCAAACATGGTAAGGCACACAAGTCACACAAGGCAAGCCCCTAAAGTTTAGGCCAGCATGAGGTCTAGGTACTACCCTCTTTCAGTTTGTTGGTTCATACCTGTCCTAATCAAAAGTAACCGGGTTCTTAGAGGATCCCAATATCATTGACTACCCTCAATCGGTCATAACTCCAGCATCGCAATCTTTTCTTGCGGCCAGAACCATCACGAGAGTTTAGCCTCAATGGGCGTAGCATACTGCTACAATTCTAAAGGCCAAGTTGTGTCAATTAAGGTTCTAAGGTTGTTGGTGCTTAATGACTCCTTAGAAGACCCATATTCTCCTCGTTGCGACACAAGGGATATCGGTACAGACTAAGGTGCCACACCAACGTAGCCACTGCTTCACCTGTGTCGGTCTACGCCGGACAGGTCCCTCACAGCTTATGCTACCTAAACAGGGTATCCCCAGATCCGGGTTAGGATCTATGTATCTCCGATGCAACCCACAATAGTAAAGCAAGCAAAACAATACAAGTGAAAACACAGTTATGACCTAGCCCTAAGGTACACCTCACTTTATAAAGGGTCCCCAGCAGAGTCGCCAGTTCTGTGATCGGTGGATCTGGAACTGACTGTTTAACGCTGGTTCGCGAAATGTCGCAGAAGCAAGAGTCGCCACCGTCTTTTATTTTCTCCAAATGGAAAGGACAAAAGCACAGAAAAATTCCTTAAAAAGATTGCTCTCGGTTCGGGAGGTAGGTTATAGAAAGGGAAGGTGTTAGCACCCTCTCTATCCATGGTTATCCATGGGCTCTTAGATACTTGCTCAATGTGTTTTCAAAATTGTTTGTTTGCTTTTCAATTGTGGGTTTTAAAAAAGTTTCTTTGAAAAAATTCAGATCGACTCGTACGTCAGAGTGTTTGAAAAATTTGCTTTGAAAGCTTTTGAAAATGTGTTGGTGAAAAGTATTTTGATTTGTTTGAAATTAGAGCAAGTATCCTTGAGAACCTACCTACCCTAAGGAATTCGTCTGTGTAGATGTCCTTTAAAGTAGTGCCATCCCACCATTGAGAGGTAGGTAGCACCACCGTTGGAGGTGTTCGGGTCAATTCGGGTTTTAGGGACATGGTGATCACCGGAGTAATGGGAAGATACCTTAGAAGCTACCCTCATGCCAGGTTCCCGGATCATGAGGACTTACTAAGACGTCCTCTACTCGACGACCACCTTTCGAAAGGCAACAGTGAGGCGTACCCTAGGGGTGGTGTGTGAATTGTGTGTCATGCTTCAGTTATTTGTCTTGTCATGTTTGTTGTGTTCTACGCTTGATTTTATTTTTAAGGTCATACATTCTTTCATGCTTTTTAACAGTTATAAAGTTTGCGAGAAAAATAAATCTACGACTATTACAAATGGCGCGGGTCCACATCGCCAAAATTAAACCGGACCCGATTTAACGGAAAGTAAATGAAGCAATAAAATAAAAGTGCGAGAAATTTAAATTACAATGCTTTGGGAGAGATACAAAATTATAATAAATGACATAAAATAAATGCGCAAATTAAATAATTAAAGCGACGGGCGTTGGACCCTTTTGCAAAATATTAAAAGTTAATGAGAATTAAAATTAAAAAATTAAATGTTTTTTGGTATTTTGTGTTTTTTTAGATTTAAAAGAAAAAAAAAGAAGGAATTAATTATAATTGACTAACCCTAATTCTATTGTTTTTTAAGTTTATTGTGAAAATATTATATTAACCTAAATTAAACCCTAATTTTTATTTATGTACATTTAATTATAAAAATAAAATAAATAAATAAATAATATTGTGATAAAAAAGGGAAAATTAAAAGGTATAAAAAATTATTAATTAACCTAATTCTATATTTTTGGATTTTTATTAAAAAGGAATTAAAGTTAAAAACCTAATTAAACTAAATAATTACATGTAATTTATTTATGGAGATAATAAAATAAAAATTATATTTTTTTGCCTTTTTCTGATTTTATGATATTTTAATATTTTGTAAAAATAATTAATTAATTAAAACAAATAAAAAATAAATAACATAAAAATTGAGAAAATAAAATATAAAAAAGAAAAGCAAACCAGGGGGGGGGGGGGTAGCCCCAAAATTGGAGGTAAGGCCTAGCATTCTGGCCCATTAAGCATTGAACTTGTTGACTTTTCTGGATCAGGTATGATGCGTTTGACCAGGGTTTATTGTATTCATCCATCTTATGCCTTTGGATTGATTCCCAGGAGGACGTGTCATGCTTGATCTTGAGGCGTATGGTGAACCCTAGCGTGGAGCCTGCATAGGAATTGTTATACAAAAATAATATGGAATTTGTTCAGACCTGGGACTTGAACCCAGGTCTTGGAGGTTGTATGCATCACGTGTTGCCAACTGAGCCATTTGAACTATTTGATATATTAATAATGCACAAACAACAAAAAGAAAGAACAAGCGCACTAGCAATTAAAAGCGCGAAAATTTAAATCAGCGAATCACTGATGGACAACGCATCGTCTCCTTCGTTGTCCCTGTAAACAAAAGCATACGGCCACGGTTTTGCATGTGTTTTCTTAGGGGACTTTTGGAAAAATAGCGATTAGCGCTATAAGCTTCATAAATTGTTCGCGAAGGTTGGTTTATGTCCGTCTCAATGCACTGAATTCAATGGCCATGGTCTGAAGCTTTGATTTTTCTTCTTTGCAAAAGCCCTAAAATCACAACCTGAAAACCCTAGAATCTAAACATGGTGAAATCGCGTATGGTCAACGAAAATACAATCAAATGCGTTGGTTAGCTTAGAAACATCATTATGAGCATGAATCAATAAAGAAAAATGCAAAAAGATGCTGAAATCATGCTATACGATTTCAAGAATTTCGCTTTACAGTTTGAGTTCTAACTACCACTTCTTTGCGTTTTGGTTGATGTTAGGGATTGGCACACGTTCAGAGTTTGTCAAGGAAACTATTGAACCAAGTTTGGAGCCTTGAATTCACCTCTAGGATGCTTTTCAGTTTTTGAACTTTTAGGGAAAATTTTCAAGTTTGTGTATAGCTTCTGAGCGCAGCTTAGAGTGTAAGGCAATTAGGTTTTGATTCCTGAATATGTATAGAGCATATTAGGTTAAGAAAATTATACAAAATCTTTGAATTCAATGATTTGCAATATTTGATTGTATAAGATCTTTTTTGAATCTTTTTTCATGGTTCTTTTGTTCAATCAGCTCCAATCACACCAAAACTTTCCATAATCAAATAAGCACGAAATATTGAGAGTAGAATGTGCACAAAAAAGATTTTTTTAGGTCAAATTTATATTTTCTACATATTTAAATGATTTAAGTGAATTAATATTAATATAAATTCAAATAAATAATTAAAAATTGAGAAAATACTTCCCCTTGGGCTTAATGGTCGTGCATAGGCTTGGCATGAAGAAACTTGGAAGAAAAATGGGCCCATTTGCATTTTTGGATCATTTGCATCAATGTTGACTTTTCAAAATTCCCAAAAATTTCCCAACTTCCACAAGGCATAACTTGCTCAATTTTTAAGCTTTTCACATGTTCTTGGACATTTTGGAAAGGTCTTTGAGTCCTTTAACCAATGCCTTTGGTCCCATGTCATTTTGATTTACCAATCTCAAGTTATGGCCTTTGACTTAAAGTCCCTTTTTGTTGACTTTTGAAAATGACCTATAATGTTGAAATTGATAACTTTTTGTGAGAGCATTTCTTGGACTTGAAGTATGAAGATGAGTTGTAGGAAATGTCTTTCTCTTCAAAATGAGCTTTGGATGGAATTTTTCTGATAATCCATGTGAAAGTTATGCCCTGGTCAATTTCAGTTGACTTTTTCAGCTGTCCAAATATAGTAACTTTTGCATCTTTGATGATTTCTGAGCCAAACTTTGAGAATCATGATCAAGCATTGATCAAATGATGTTTGTGGCTTCAAAATGATATATTGACCAAAAATTTGAACTTTTGACTGTCAAATGACCATTTTGCCCCTACAGTTGACTGTAGTGCAATTTAGGGTTTTGACTGTGCAATTTTGAGCTGAATGCCTTGAAATTTGACATGAGGATACTTGACCATCTTTGTAAGCATATGATACTTGATTGGGCCTTTGAAAACTTCATCTTCTTGATCAGAACCCAAACCCTAGTTTTGACTGTATGGGAGACTGTTGAGCTATGCAACCCTTGGGGAATTTTGTGACTTGACTTGGCCATTTCTTGAAGAATATGGGAGGGCAAATTTTGGGGTACAACAATATCCATCCTAGATTTATTGATGAATTCCTCCGCTCATAGAGAATTACTGATGAGAGTACTAGACCAAGCTTTTATGGAGAATGACATGCCGTTAGATCAATTCAGCAGCGTAATTGGAAACATTACGTCATGTAACAACTTAAGTTTTTGCAATGATGAATTACCAGATGAAGGGAGGAATCACAACCTGGCCCTCCATATATCTATGAAATGCAAGAATGACTCGCTATCCAATGTGCTAATTGATAACAGATCCGCGTTGAATGTTATACCGAGAAGTACCCTCATGAAGTTAAAGTATCATGGAACACCTATGCACCCAAGTGGCATCATTGTGAAGGCTTTTGATGGGTTGAGGAAATCTGTTATCGATGAAGTGGACTTGCCCATCCATATAGGACCATATTTGTTCCTGATAACCTTCCAGGTTATGGACATTATTCCCGCATATAACTGTTTGCTAGGACGACCATGGATACACGAAGTAGGGGTTGTCACTTCAACTCTACATCAGAAGCTAAAATTTGTGCGTGAAGGGAAGGTAGTGATCATAAATGGGGAGCAGGCGTTGTTGATATCCCATCTATCCTCTTTCAGTATTGTAGAAGCGGATGAGGCTGCTGTTGGAACCCAGTTCCAAGCCCTATCCATTGACAACATAAGGAAGAATGAGAATTCTGTGGTTTCCCTGAAGTACGCGCAATAGGTTGTGCGCAATGGTCATAATGCAGTTTGGGGACAACTTGTGGATCCACCCGTGAACAAAAACAGAGTTGGTCTGGGTTTCTCTTCAAGGATTGGCAAAGGCGAAAGTTTGAAGTAAAAGTCTTCTGTGAACAATTATCATGATGTTTTCCGTAGTGGAGGCTACCTTCATCCAATTGGTTCTGGAATTAATGCTGTTGAAGAGGATGAAGCAGAGCAGGAAGTACCGAATTATGTGACGCATGGAGTCCAAGTTCAGAACTGGTTCACCATTGATGTTTCTTCTTGCATACATGTTTCAAAGTAATTTGTTTTGTTAATCTGTTTCTTTCTTTTTAAAATCTTTCACTCTGCCCAAGGTGGAAGTATTAATGTTGTGGGGCTTATATGTTTGCTATAAATTTTAAGATCATTAATAAAAGTTGTCTTTGCTTCAAAAATTATGTCTTTTATTTTTTGCTTTTTTCTTGGGAAATGGTAATAAAAATAAAAATAAAAAATTTCAAAATAAATAATAACTGAAAATTAATCTGCATGATCACTTGTTATATGTGTCAGTTTCTAAAAGCAATCATAAATCATATGTGCAGATTAATTAAAAAACCTGTTGAATACAATGACCCTGCACCCTCTCCCAACTTTGATTGTCATGTGTTTGGGGCTGAAGAAGAAGATTATGATGAGATTCCAGAAGAGGTCTCACGGTTACTTGAGCACGAGGAAAATACCATTCAGCCATATAAGGAGCCTTTGGAAGTGATTAACTTGGGTTCAGAAGAAGATCCAAGGGAAGTTAAGATTGGAGCATCGTTGCATCCTGATGTAAAGAGCGGGTTGATTGAGCTGTTAAAAGAGTATGTGGATATTTTTTCTTGGTCTTATCAAGATATTCCTGGTCTAGATACATATATTGTCGAGCATCGTTTGCCGTTGAAGCCAGAGTGTTCGCTAGTTAAACAAAAGTTGAGAAGAACCCACCCGGATATGGCAGTAAAGATCAAAGAGGAGGTCCTAAAGCAGATTAATGCTGGTTTTCTTGTGACGTTAGTGTATCCTCAATGGATTTCCAATATTGTCCCAGTACCGAAAAAAGACGGAAAAGTCCGCATGCGCGTAGATTACAGAGATATAAATAAAGCTAGTCCAAAAGATGATTTTCCATTGCCTCACATTGACATGTTAGTGGACAGCACAACAAAATTCAAAGTATTTTCGTTCATGGACGGATTTTACGGGTATAATCAAATAAGAATGGCTTCAGAGGACATGGAAAAAACAACATTTATCACACCCTGGGGAACATTCTGTTACAGAGTGATGCCCTTCGGGTTGAAGAATGCTGGTGCAACGTACTAGAGGGCTATGACAACCCTATTCCATGATCTGATGCACAAAGAAATCGAAGTATATGTTGATGATATGATTGAAAATCCCAAACTGAAGAAGGGAATATAGAAGATTTGTTGAAGTTGTTTCAGCATTTGAGGAAGTATCGTCTCCGCTTGAATCCAAATAAATGCACCTTCGGAGTTAGATCGGGGAAATTGTTGGGTTTTATTGTTAGCCAGAAAGAAATTGAAGTTGACCCTGATAAAGTCAAAGCAATTTAAGAAATTCCAAAACCAAGAACTGAAAAGCAAGTCATAGGTTTCCTCGGGCGTTTGAATTATATTTCCAGATTTATTTCCCACATGACTGCAACGTGCGAACCGATCTTTAAGTTGTTAAAGAAAGATCAAGGTTGTGTATGGATGGATGACTGCCAAAGGACATTTGAGAGTATTAAAGAGTATCTTCTTGAACCTCCTATCTTGCTTCCTCCCGTAGAAGGAAGACCGTTGATTATGTATCTAACAGTGTTAGATAAGTCCATGGGTTGTATTCTGGAACAACAGGATGAAACAGGAAAGAAGGAGTTCGCCATTTATTATCTCAACAAAAAATTCACTGATTGTGAGTCACGGTATTCCACGCTAGAAAAAACATGTTGTGCTTTGGCCTGGGAGATAAAGCGTTTGCGGCAGTATATGTTGAATCATACCACTTGGTTGATCTCCAAAATGGATCCAATCAAGTATATTCTTAAAAAGCCTGCTCTTACCGGGAGAATTTCCCGCTGGCAGATGTTGTTATCTGAATATGATATCGAGTACCGCACTCAAAAGGCTATTAAAAGTAGTGTGTTGGCAGATTACCTTGCTCACCAGCCAATGGAGGATCATCAGTCTGCAGAGTATGAATTCCCCGATGAGGATGTGATGTTCCTGAAAGTGAAAGATTGTGATGAACCATTGCCTGAGGAGGGCCCCGACCCTGAATCTCGTTGGAGTATGATATTTGATGGAGCTGTGAATGCTTATGGTAAAGGAATTGGTGCTGTGATTGTTACTCCTCATGGATCACATATTCTTTTTACCGCAAGGTTAACATTTGATTGCAATAATAATATGGAAGAATATGAGGCTTGCATTATGGGTCTTGAGGAAGTTATTGATCTCAGAATCAAGATTCTAGATGTGTATGGTGATTCAGCTTTGGTAATAAATCAGATTAAAGGAGAATGGGACACTCGTCACCCTGGCTTGATCCCTTACAGAGATTATGCTAGAAGATTACTACCCTTCTTCAATAAAGTTGAATTCCATCACATTCCTAGAGATGAAAATCAAATGGCGGATGCTCTGGCAACTTTGGCTTCCATGTACCAAGTGAATACTTGGAATGATATACCCCGAATTACAGTTCGACGGCTGGATAGGCCCGCTCATGTGTTTGCGACAGAGGAGGTAGCAGATGAAAAACCTTGGTATTATGATATTAAGCATTTTATTTAGACTTAGGAATATCCGATTAGTGCGTCAAGGAAAGATAGAAAGACACTGAGAAGATTGGCAGGTAGCTTCTTCCTCAGTGAAAATGTGTTATACAAGAGAAATTATGACATGGTCTTGCTCAGATGCATGGATAGACACGAAGCAGACATGTTAATGCACGAGATTCATGAAGGTTCATTTGGCACTCATGCTAATGGACATTCGATGGATACAAAGATGCTAAGGGCAGGTTATTATTGGTTGATAATGGAATCTGACTGTTACAAATTTGCAAAGAAGTGCCATAAATGCTAGATTTATGCAAATAAGATCCATGTGCCTCCGACACTTCTCAATGTGATTTCCTCCCCATGGCCTTTCTCTATGTGGGGTATTGACATGATCAGGATGATAGAACCCAAAGCTTCAAATGGAAACCGTTTCATCTTGGTAGCAATTGACTACTTTACCAAATGGGTAGAGGTTGCTTCATATGCCAATGTTACCAAACAGGTGGTTGTGCGTTTCATCAAAAACAATCTTATATGCCGGTATGGTGTGCCGAGTAGAATCATCACTGACAATGGATCGAATTTGAACAACAAGATGATGACAGAACTGTGCGAAGAATTCAAGATTATTCATCACAATTCATCTCCATACAGGCCAAAGATGAATGGGGCTGTTGAAGCTGCTAATAAGAATATCAAGAGAATTATCCAGAAAATGGTTGTCACTTATAAGGATTGGCATGAAATGCTCCCTTTTTCTCTGCATGGATATCGAACATCTGTTCACACTTCAACAGGAGCAACCCCGTTCTCCCTAGTGTATGGAATGGTAGCCGTACTCCCTGTCGAGGTAGAGATTTCCTCGTTGCGTGTGATAATGGAAGCCAAGTTGACAGAGGCTGAATGGGTCCAGAGCAGGTTTGACAAATTGAATTTGATTGAAGAGAAGAGGATGAAAGCTTTATGTCATAGGAAATTATATCAGAAAAGAATGAAGAAAGCATTTGATAAAAGGGTCAAACCTCGTGAATTCAGAGAAGGCGACCTCATGCTCAGGAAGATCATGTCTTTCAATACTGATTCTAGGGGCAAGTGGACTCCCAATTTTGAAGGCCCGTATGTTGTCAAGAAAGCCTTCTCTGGTGGTGCGTTAATTCTTGAAACTATGGATGGCGAGGAGTTCCCACGTCCCATGAATGCTGACGCAGTCAAGAAATACTTGGCCTAAAGAAATAAAAGAACAACTCGCTAAGTTGAAAACCCGAAAGGGCGGCTTAGGAAAAAAGGAGCGTCTCGGTAGGGCGAAAACCCGAAAGGGCGGTCTAGGCAAAAATTAGAGACATAAACAGAATAAATTTCCCGCTAAGTTGAAAACCCGCAAGGGCAGCTTAAGCAAAAGTTAGGGATTTTTCTTGGCAAGTAACTACGTCAGACAAGACTTGATCGTTGAAGCAACAATCTTCTCAGATCCTCACCATACTTCAACAAAAGCTGTTGCTCATGATTTCAAAAGTTGTTAGGGGGAATAGTGGTCATTGTATCTCAATGTATCTTTTCCATTATGTATTACCATTTCCCAAACTTTGTAATCATCTATGGAGTCTCGCCATTCGCAGACTACCATTCTATTAATGAAATTCGAGCTTTTGCCCAATTCTTTGTGTTCTTATTTTTATTTAGCTTGCAAAGACATCATTTATTACTGATAATAACTGTTAAAGCAAAAAGATTAAAAAAGCAAAATTAACTTTTCAAAAAAAAGAAGAGATCTTTACAATTCAATTTACTTTGGGATTTGTGATGAAACAATGACAACAATAATGGTGATCCCAAGAATGAACAAACTTCGGTTGTTTTAAGAAGATTTACTTCCTTCATGAAGGTTTTCTCAGGTTATTTTGCTGGTATGTGCGTAATCTTTGTGTGTTTCTTAGATAGTTAAAGACGATATCAGTGGGTGCAAGGTACAATATTGGGTTTGTGATCCCATTATCCCCAGTCAAGTCTTGGTTCGCTTTTGATTTTGGGTTTGCATGGTCAGAAGCCTCCGTCCCAGATTCCCTAGCGAAGTCTTCCCTCATATAATGAAAGGTTTTATTCCCTTAGTGTGTTGAGATATCGCTCTTTTTGCAGTATTGGCACTAGTGTTGACTTCTTGATTTTCTCAGGAAGGTTATCCCAGTGCATCTTTTGTTGGAATGAGTGTTCGTGATGAAAATTTTCAATCCGCAGTTTTTTCTCCAAGGAGGTAGGCTTGAATCCCCCAGTGAGGTTTGGTTGTTTTGGCGCCGGTCTGCTTTATTTGAGGCTGGTCTTGCAATCTCCAGTAGGCATGTTGCTTTTGGAAAACTGCTTCTCTAATGAAACCGGAAGAAGGGTGTTCTATCCCAGTATCTGTTAGTTTTGTCTACATCCGAATTTTGTTTCTTCTCAGTGAAGTTAAGGCAGGCAATATGTTTGGTTTTCGCAGTTGCTTTTACCTTTCTTGGATCGATCTTTCTGGTTGAAGTTTAGCCCAATGTTGTTAGTACCTGAGGCAGTTTTGTTTGTTTGTATTGATTATGTATCCTTTTACCAGCATATGCATGATATCACTCATACATTCATACACGCATCATGCATGGCTAAAAACCATCGTTCATTGACATTGTGTTCTGATCTTCCTGCAACGCTCTTTGCTTAGTTGAATTTGGTTTTCCCTCTTGAGTTTATTTCTCAAAGGATGTATCTGCATCGGCCGTCTTGCTCCAGTTTATTTCTGAATTGGATTTATGGTTGCATGACAATATTATTTACTTTGGATTTCTGAGAACTTTGAGTTTTGGTTTGTGCATTTATTTTGCACGGGAAAACTTTATCTCTTCAGCAGGAATATCGTGGCATTTCCCCGGGAAGTCATATTTCTATCCCCAGAAAGTCATTTCTCTTTGCAATTCCCTTTTGACAATGAGTAACAAGTATCTTTATTTGAGACAGCTTATGTTTGATCCTTTCCAGGCAGATTTCCTTGGTTAAAGAAAAAGTTGAGACCCGTTCTAGGTGAAACACCAGAATTTTAGGGAAAACTTGATGATATATTTTCTCCTTCTACCTTCAGTGAACGTTGGTAGTACATCGGCAGTGAACGTCAGTGTTTGTTATCTTTTTGCTATCTTCAGTGAACGTTGATAGTTCATCATCAGTGAACGGCGGTGATATGATATATTTTCTCCTTCTACCTTCAGTGAACGTTGGTAGGACATCAGCAATGAACGTCGGTGTTTGTTATCTTTTTGCTATCTTCAACGAACGTTGATAGTTCATCGTCAGTGAATGGCGGTGATATGATATATTTTCTCCTTCTACCTTCAGTGAACATTGGTAGTACATCGGCAGTGAACGTTGGTGTTTGTTATCTTTTTGCTATCTGTTAGAACATAGTTTGATTCTACAACCCTTGATTAGAGTTTTGATGATAACAAAATACAAAGAATAATTAAATTCAAAGATATATACAAAGAACAATTATGCTCCTTAAAATTATGTTTTGTATATGCAGAAGTTCTGATGGAATCAGCATCAGAATGGAATCAGCATCAGAAGATCAGCAATATGTGCTACACGCTGAAGCTACCAGATTATACGCTGAAGCTTGATGACCATAATCTGCGCCTAAACAAGTACACTCTGACTCTGATCAAAGACATCTTTACCAAGTCATTAACACTCTGAAGCGTTATCAGCAGTTAAAGCAAAGAAGACTTTGAAGCGTTATTGATTATTCAAGACAGAATAAATGCTAACGGCTTTCTTCAGACAAGATCTTCTTCAAAAGGAAAGTGTGTTATTATCATTAAACTTGCTTTATGGACAACGTATCTTTGCCTTTCCTATATAAACAAATCTGCTTGTGAAAAGAAGCACGTAAATACGCACACAACAATTTGCCAAGCCTTCCAAACCACGCATATTCAAAGCTTTAGAAAATTCATTTTATTCCAAGCTTAATTTGTGTAACTATCACAGTTGTGATATACTGTTTTGTTAGAAAACAACAACACACTCTTGTTCAATTATTTGTAAAATATTTCCTTGAGATTAACCGGCTTGTGGTTGTACTCAAGAAGACTTTAACAGTTGTTAAAGTAGCTGTTGTAATCCTTTGAGAATAGTGGATTAAGACCTCATTGGAGAGAGGCAAAATCACCTTGACAGGTGGACTGGAGTAGTTTGAGATCAAACGAACCAGGATAAAAATACTGTGTCCTTAAGCTGTTAATATTTGATCCAAGTTTTTCAATTCAACCCCCCCTTCTTGTGTTTTTCACATCTTCAATTGACATCAGAGCTCCTGGTTCTGAGCTTATAACACTTAACCGTGTCAGTACAAGATCCAGCGTCGGAAAAACACAATGGCAGGACCAAGTCAAAACATCAACAATGACAACAATGAAGAAAGGGACAGATTCAGTGGCAAACCTCCAGTCTTTGATGGAGAAAACTTTGACTACTGGAAATACAAAATTGAGAGTTTCTTTCTGGCCCATGATGCTGATCTGTGGGACATGGTGACTGATGGATACACGCACCCAGTGGATGGACGTGGTCAGAAGATTGACAGGAAAATGATGTCTGATCAGCAAAAGCGTGATTTCAGAAATCATCACAAGGCCAGAACAATTCTTCTCAGCGCCATCTCATATTCAGAATATGAGAAAATATCAAACAGAGAAACTGCCAAGAATATGTTTGATTCTCTAAGAATGACGCATGAAGGCAACATTCAAGTCAAAGAAACCAAAGCCCCTGCGCTCATTCAGAAGTATGAGGCATTCAAGATGGAAGATAGTGAATCAATAGAAACTATGTTTTCAAGATTCCAAATTCTCGTTGCTGGTCTAAAAGTTCTTGACAAAGGATATTCCACTGCTGATCACGTTAAGAAGATCATCAGAAGCTTGCCAAAATAGTGGAGGCCAATGGTCACAACGCTTAAGCTAGACAAGGATCTCAACAAAATCTCTCTGGAGGAACTTGTCAGCTCCCTCAGAAGTCACGAGATAGAGCTAGAAGCAGATGAACCTCAAAAGCAAGGTAAGCCATTAGCTTTAAAATCTAACAGAAAATCCGACTCCAAAGTTTTGCAGGCTGTGGAAGAAACCTCTGATGGATCCTCATCAGAAGAAGATGAAATGTCTCTCCTCTCCAAAAGGGTGAACCAATTGTGGAAGCAGAGGCAAAGGAAGTTCAGGAATCCCAGAAGAACAGAAAATTAGAATGAATCTTCCTCCAGATACAGAAGGTCAGAATCCTCCTCTGGACACAGAAGATCTGAAGGTTCTCCAGGATATAGAAAGCCAAACAACAAAGACATCATATGCTATGAATGTAACGAGCAAGGGCACTACAAAAGTGATTGCCCAAAGCTTCAGAAGGAGAAGCCCAAGAAGAAGTTTATCAAAGAAAAGAAGAAAAGCCTCATGGCTACATGGGATGATTCTGACACATCTGAAGCTGACTCAGAATCAGATGATGAAAGAGCAAACATAGCTCTCATGGCAAACGTATCTAAAGACAGTGAAGCTTCTGGTTCAGACTCAGAATCAGATACAGAAGAGGTATTCCCTGACTTTACTATAAGCTTTACTAAGGCTGAACTAGCTGAAAGCCTTAATGAAATTCTGGAAAGGTATCAGCAGATCGGAGTCAAATTCAGAAACCTGAAAAGGAATCTTGCTTGACTCTGATAAGACTGAGAGTCTCAGATTGGAGAATTCTTAGTTAAAAGATAAAATTTCAAAACTAGAAAACCAATTGCAAAACTTTCAGAAGGGAACAATCCCTGAAACTCCCAACAATACTGATGAGATCATCAAAGAGTATGATCACAGCTTTCAGAAGTTTCTAGCTAAAAACATAGACAGAAGCAAAATGGCTTCAATGATCTATGGAGTTAGCAGAAATGGCAGAAAAGGGATAGGATATCAAGGTAAGGTACCTAGACCAAAAAATCCATGGATTTAGTTATAAAACGTACTCCACTTGATTCACACTTTATATATGGGCACACACATGACATAAAATATACAAGTAGTGATTACTCTGTCAAACCAAAATTCAACCAGAGTTTTGGTAAAACTAACAAATCAGGACCCAAGAAAATGTGGGTACCTAAGGATAAAATAATACATCTGGCATATATATTTAGCAGCAAAGCAAAGACACCAATCATGGTACCTGGACTCTGGCTACTCACGACACATGACGAGAAGAAGGCATATGTTCCAAATCCTGGAACTTAAGCCTGGAGGCCACGTAGGCTTTAGAGGCAATCAGAGAGGAAAGATCATTGGCTCTGGAATAGTAGGTAATGGAAATCTTCCCTCTATAAGTAATGTTTTATTAGTTGATGGATTAATGCATAAACTGTTATCCATAAGTCAATTAAGTGATAACGGTTATGATATAATCTTCAATCAAAATTCATGCAAAGATGTTAGTCAGAAAGATAGGACTATCCTATTTAATGGAAAGAGAAAAAACAACAGTTATAAAATCAAACTTTCTGAACTGAAAAGTCAGAATGTAAAATATCTTCTGTCTGTTAACAACGAGCAATGGATCTGGCACAGAAGATTGGGACATGTTAGTATGAGAAGAATATCTCAGATTAACAAACTCAATCTGGTCAGAGGACTTCCTAACCTGAAGTTCAATTCAGATGCTCTGTGTGAAGCATGTCAGAAATGCAAGTTTTCAAAACCTGCTTTCAAATCCAAAAATGTTGTTTCCACCTCTAAGCCATTAGAACTTCTGCATATTGACTTATTTGGACCAGTTAAAACTGCTTCAGTTAGTGGTAAGAAGTATGGGTTAATAATCGTAGATGACTATAGCAGATGGACATGGGTAAAGTTCTTAAGGCACAAGGACGAGTCACACTCTGTGTTTGTTACCTTCTGCAACCAAGTTCAGAATGAAAAGGATCTTAGAATCGTCAAAGTCAGAAGCGATCATGGTGGAGAATTTGAAAATAAATATTTTGAGTTATTATTTAATGAAAAAGGCATTTTGAATGATTTCTCTTGTCCTAGAACTCCCCAGCAAAATGGAGTTATAGAACGAAAGAACAAAACATTGCAAGAAATAGCCAGAACCATGATCAACGAGACTAACGTTGCTAAGATCTTCTGGGCAGAGGCAATAAACACAGCGTGTTACATTCAAAATAGAATCTCCATAAGACCTATTCTAGAAAAGACTCCATATGAATTATGGAAGAACAGAAAGCCCAACATTTCTTATTTTCACCCATTTGGATGTACATGTTTTATTTTGAATACAAAAAATTATTTGAACAAGTTTGACTCTAAAGCACAAAAGTGTATTATGTTAGGATACTCTGAATGCTCAAGAGGGTACAGAGTATACAATACAGAAACACAAATTGTTGAAGAGTCAATCAGTGTTCGGTTTGATGATAAGCTTGACTCTCAAAAGTCAAAGCAGAATGAATTCCTTGCAGGTATGGAAGTTGAACTCACAGGTACTGAAGACAAATCATCAGAAGCTCTCAACAGAGACACTCCCTCAACATCATAAAGAGTCACTGCAAGCAACCCAGCACCTTCTGTTGATCAACTCTAGAAAAGACCATCAGGAAGCAGCATTGATCACCTAGAAGAAACAATCTTAGGAAGGAAGGAAGATCCAATTAGAACAAGATCTACCTTCAGAAACTCTGAAGAATCCCTCATGGGACTAGTTTCTCTGATTGAACCAACAACAATTGATGAAGCACTTCTGGACAATGACTGGATTCTGGCAATGCAAGTAGAGCTAAATCAATTCACAAGAAATGACGTATGGGATCTGGTTCCCAAACCAAAAGGATTCAACGTCATTGGTACAAAATGGGTGTTCAGAAACAAACTGAACGAACAAGGTGAAGTCATCAGAAACAAAGCACAGCTGGTAGCACAAGGTTATAGTCAGCAAGAGGGGATAGACTATACATAAACCTTTGCTCCAGTCGCCAGGTTAGAATCTATCAGAGTTTTAATTTCATTTGATGTTAATAAAGGCATCACTCTGTATCAGATGGATGTCAAGAGTGCATTCTTAAATGGCTATATAGAAGAAGAGGTATATGTGAACCAACCCCCTGGTTTTGAAAGTTCCAAAAATCCAGAATATGTTTTCAAACTAAAGAAGTCACTCTATGGTCTGAAACAAGCTCCCAGAGCTTGGTATGAAAGACTAAGTAACTTCCTGTTAGAAAAGGAATTCACCAGAGGGAAAGTGGACACAACCTTTTTCTGTAAGACAGTTAAGAATGACATTTTAGTATGTCAGATTTATGTTGATGACATCATATTTGGATCCACTAAACCCTCTCTGGGAAGAGAGTTTGCTAAATGTATGCAGGCAGAGTTTGAAATGAGCCTAATGGGGGAACTAAAATTCTTTCTGGGCATTCAGATTAATCAAACTCTTGAAGGAACTTACATTCATCAGAGAAAATATGTCAGAGAACTTCTGAAGAAATTTGATCTCTCAGAATGTAAGCCATCAAGGATTCCAATGCATTCCACGTGCATTCTGGAAAAAGAAGAGGTAAGTAAAAAGGTAGAACAAAAGGTCTACAAAGTTATGATTGGCTCCCTTCTGTATCTGACGGCCTCAAGGCCTGACATTCTATTCAGTGTTTGCATTTGTGCTAGATTCCAATCAGATCCTAGAGAATCTCACTTAACAGCAGTTAAGCGAATTTTCAAGTATCTGAAAGGTACTGCTAATCTGGGTTTGTTTTATAGAAAATCAAGTGATTACAGCTTAGTAGGATACTGTGATGCTGATTTTGCTGGAGACATAGTAGAACGTAAAAGCACTTCTGAAAGCTGCCAGTTTCTGGGAGAAAATCTGATCTCATGGTCCAGCAAAAGATAATCCACAATAGCTCTATCAACAGCAGAAGCTGAATACATATCAGCAGCTGGATGTAGCACGCAAATGCTTTGGATGAAAAGCCAACTTGAGGACTTCAATATATTTGAGACTAACATTCTTATCCTCTGTGACAATACTTCTGTTATTTGTCTCAGTAGAAATCCTATCTTGCATTCTAGGGCTAAGCATATAGAAATAAAATATCATTTTATTAGGGACTATATTCAAAAAGGGATTCTCAATTTAAAATTCATTGACACAGACCATCAATGGGCTGATGTCTTTACAAAACCTCTTTCTGAAGATAGGTTTAACTTCATTATGAAACATCTCAGCATGAAGCTTTGCCCAGAATAAACTGTTTTATTTACTATCTTAATCTTCAGAATTTTTTATTTTCTGTGAACTGCTGATCAATCTGCCTTCAGAATTTTAGAAGTACAGATTGTATCAGAATCTATCCATGAAGATCTGAGCGTTTTATTTCAAGGATAGAAGTATGCTGTTCACGTAAGCAAACAGTTGTCATCCATTCATCAGCTACCTTCTGAGGCTGAACACGCGTTCACTTTTCTGAAAGGTCAAAAATGCTGATTGGGTGCATTGAGACACATGTCATGGGTAACCGTTCCAATATCTTTCTGAATCCCCTAAAATCAGCTGTAATTAATGCTTATAATCATTACAATTTATTTCTCTCTCTTGCAGTTTATGTTTTCAAAATCTATTTAAACGCATTTTTCACCCTTTACACTCTTTCACTTTCACTTTCTCTACAATCTAATTGTTTTCAGTTTGCATCTCTCAAAAACCCTTTCATTCTCTTCTCAAACTTTTCTATCTGAACATGGCTTCCTCAAGCATCCCTAATACCAGTACTCAGAGAACAGAATCCTCAGAACAATATGAAGAACCATTCAGAACTCTCCTCACGCCCATTGACAACTTAGAAGTGCTTTCAGAATTGATTGTGGATTTTGAAAGTCTTCAAGAAAATGGATTCAATCTTTCTAAAGAGGTAAAGGCTCAAGGATGGAACAGGTATTTTGACCGTCTTCTAGGTCCAATGTTTCCAGTCCTTGTGAAGGAATTTTGGATTCATGCTTCATCCTCCAACCATCAAGTCACTTCATATGTAATGGGGAAGAAGATAGTCATAACTGAAGACCTTATTGCAAGATTTATAAGTTACAGTGGTGGTGGCGTAAGGTGTATAGACATGGATGAAAGATATGTTGATGTCGCTTCAATTGCTAGAGAAATTTTGACTATGGGTCTTCCCTCCAGCAAGATAAGGGATCTGAAGGACCATCACATAATATGGGCTAAGATTATTCTGGGATGCATAAACCACAGGAAGCCAACCAGCTCTCCTGACTACATAAACATTGATCAGCAGTTTCTGATCTACTTTATCTCCCAGAAGACTAAGGTGAATCTGGCTCATTGGCTACTCAATCATCTGAGGACCAGTGTTAAGGAGACTAGAGAAGATGAGTGCACTAAAAGGGACTAGATACCCCTTGGAAGGCTCATATCAGATATTTTGACAGAGAATAGGCTGATAGAGCATCTAACAGAAGCACAAGAAATCAGCTCTCTAGAGGCAACTGCCGGAAAGCCTTTGAATGCGGAGAATCTAAAAAAGATGAAGATTATTGAGAACATCAAGAAGGAACCCAGTGTTACTTCTTTTGCAATAATCACCAGCAGAAGGATTCCTCTGGATGATTTTCCTATATTCTCAGAAATTGATTCCAAGCCTGATATTATCGTCAGATACTTGGATGCATGCAAAGCAGATGGCACTGCACCAGGGTTAAACATCCAGGACTTGCAACAAGCGGCTCCAAAAGTTGTGCTGAAGAAGAACAAGAAAAGGAAGGCAGCAACAGAAGGATCATCCCACCGGACTCCCAATGCTGCTAAAAAGAGAGGTAATCCTTCTTCTGTAACTGTTTTAGATTCAGTATCTTTATCAACATCTGGCCCCTTACCTACCCATTCAGAAATTCCTACCCCACAAACGTTTGATGATTTTGACATAGGGTTTGACCCCTCATAAACTTTAACTCTTAGAGAATCTCACTCCCTACCTATCAATCCAAATATTGAAACAACTCAACCAGAACTTGCAAAAGTTCTGTCAGATATTGAAACTTTAGACCAAAATATTTCTGCTCCCATACCAGAAAATCCAAACTCTGAAACCACTTCAGAAGCACCACAACCAGATATTCCCCTCTCTCCACAACCAGAAATACCACTACCTCCATCTCCTCAACAAGAAATTCATCCACCTTCTCCACAACCTGAACAATCACAACCAGAAGTTCAAACTTCTGAGGTCCAACCTTCTGAATCCTGTGAACCAAAACCTCATAACGTTCAATCCAACCAAACTGTTGATTCTGATACCATTCCAATTCCTGGAATCACTGAACCTCTGGCAATCCGTATGCCCCTGCCATTCTGGATATTCCCCAAATTCCCTCTTCACTAGAATCAACTCCACCAAATTCCCCAACTAGTCCAATAATTATTCCAGACTCTCCCACTCCCTCACCAAAGAACAATCCAGACGACAACGCCAAAACTGTCATTGATTTAACTGTTTTTGAACGTCTTGCTTCCATAACCCACAAAACAGCCATTCCAAAACCAAAACCATCTGGACCCTCACTAGATGTTGGTACTAGTTTATTGATGTTTGAAACAGAAATGCAAAAGTGGATAACTTCCCTGAAGCAAGCTAGTCTTGAGATGATTAATCCTACTGCTTCAAATTATCTTTGGACAAGTTTCAGAAAATGGATAAGTTTTGAAACTCATAAGATGCAAGAAAAGAGCTACGAACAAGTTCAACAGAATTTTAGTAATCTGCTAAAGGTAATTGAAGATTAAGTTCTGAGCCAACTGCTCAAGGAAGAAGTTCTCCCTCTAGACAATGCTCCCTGGTCAGAACATCGTCCAATAGACAAAGTTCAACCAGAGTCAGAAGGTCTCATTCTGACTGATACTCCAGAGCAGATGATTCCTGCAGAGGAACTGGTTCAAAAAGATGACGTTGCAGAATGCTTTGAGAAGCATCCAGTTACTGAAGATTCTCAAGCTTCCTCCTATGAAAGGCAGACTCTGGAAGAACTGAAGAGAGCAGATATTGTTATGCAGGAAAGAATGGATAAACAGGATGATAAAATTTCGGAAATCAAGAGCATGTTAACCAAACAAGAGGAAACCAACACCCAGATCAAGGGCTTGTTGAAAGCTTTGTTCACGTGCCTTCCTCCTCCATCTTAGATTTTCCTTTGTTTTAAAATTTGTTTATCTGTAATATTTTCTACATTGCTGCTGTTCTGAACTTCTTATCGTTGCTTCTAATTTTAATATAAATCCTTTTTGGCTCTGATTATATGTTCTTTTTGATAACTGACAAAAAGGGGGAGAAAGAATAAGATATTTTCAATAACGGATTACTGAGACATAAGTCTCAAATATTCTGATCTACTCAATTTCTTTCTTCTGAAAAGCTTGAACAGGTACAAAATTCTGATGAAAGACGTAGTCAAATTATGATGCTCAAGGACTCAAAGAATTTAAGGAAAGTAACAACTCAGGGGGAGTCTTTCTTCTTAATTCTATACTTTTTACTCTTTATTTCTAATTGAAAAATCTGGTTTTTGTCATCATCAAAAAGGGGGAGATTGTTAGAACATAGTTTGATTCTACAACCCTTGATTAGAGTTTTGATGATAACAAAATACAAAGAATAATTAAATTCAAAGATATATACAAAGAACAATTATGCTCCTTAAAGTTATGTTTTGTATATGCAGAAGTTCTGATGGAATCAGCATCAGAAGATCAGCAATATGTGCTACACGCTGAAGCTACCAGATTATACGCTGAAACTTGATGACCATAATCTGCACCTAAACAAGTACACTCTGACTCTTATCAAAGACATCTTTACCAAGTCATCAACACTCTGAAGCGTTATCAACAATTAAAGCAAAGAAGACTCTGAAGCGTTATTAATTATTCAAGACAAAATTAAATGCTAACGGCTTTCTTCAGACAAGATCTTCTTCAAAAGGAAAGTGTGTTATTATCATTAAACTTGCTTTATGGACAACGTATATTTGCCTTGCCTATATAAACAAACCTGCTTGTGAAAAGAAGCACGTACGTACGCACACAACAATTTGCCAAGCCTTCCAAAGCACGCATATTCAAAGCTTTAGCAAATTCATTTTATTCCAAGCTTAATTTATGTAACTATCACAGTTGTGATATACTGTTTTGTTAGAAAACAACAACACACTCTTTTTCAATTATTTGTAAAAGATTTCCTTGAGATTAACCGGCTTGTGGTTGTACTTAAGAAAACTTTAACAGTTAAAGTAGATGTTGTAATCCTTTGAGAATAGTGGATTAAGACCTCGTTGGAGAGAGGCGAAATCACCTTGATGGGTGGACTGGAGTAGTTTGAGATCAAACGAACCAAGATAAAAATACTGTGTCCTTAAGCTGTTAATATTTGATCCAAGTTATTCAATTCAACCCCCCCTTCTTGTGTTTTTCACATCTTCACTATCTTCAGTGAACGTTGATAGTTCATCGTTAGTGAACGGCGGTGATATGATATATTTTCTCCTTCTACCTTCAGTGAACGTTGGTAGGACATCGGCAATGAACGTCGATGTTTGTTATCTTTTTGCTATCTTCAGTGAATGTTGATAGTTCATCATCAGTGAACGACAGTGATATGATATATTTTCTCCTTCTACCTTCAGTGAACATTGGTAGGACATCGGCAGTGAACGTCGATGCTTGTTATCTTCCTCTCTGATTTTGTTCTTGTGGTTCACCAGTGATTTATTTTCTTGGCGGAGTTGCTCCTTTGTTTCTTCATTTTTGTTGCATCCCCAATGTTACTTTGCGTCTCTTTGGTTCTGTTCATATGCATTCATATGCATAAGCATTTGCATGGCATCTTAGGGCCAAAAATAGGATTTGTTTTATATTTAAGTATCTTCGATCACGTCCACACAAAGATTTTTTAACCTTCGTATCTCTGGATAGAAGAAACTTAAATAAGGGCAGTTGTTGTACCCCAATTTTTGCCCCTAATATCCATTCATCATACCATATTGTTTCAATCACAACAAAATCACATTAGGGTTTTTGGTTCTTCTCCATATCTTTAGCCTTGCTATTTTGAGGAGTTACCAAGCACCTTGACTTGTTTTCTTTTGTAATCATGGATATTTTGCTTTTATTTGTTCTCTAATTAATAAAATACAATATTAGTTTGTCTTACTTGTTAATAATGTAGGTAAAGGCAGTGAGGTTTAACAAGTTGCTTCATGGGTTCATGAGTTTATTTCCATGCCCTAGTCAATAGCTGGAGAAATTCAAACCTCACCATTGAATTTGTTTTGGAAGAATTAGTACGAAAGTGGTTTTGGTGGCCATGAGTCCTCATCATCATCCTCAACAACTTCTATTCACAAAGGAGGACTATTGGCACAAAAGGTTTGTTCAAACTTGGCAAATTTCCTCAAAGCATTCTCTTGATCTAGAGGCTAGGGTTTTAAACTTCAAAGGAACATATCTTGCTCATCTTTTGATATTTTTGAGTGATTCTAAAAACATCCTTCTATTCAAATAGTTACCAACAAATCACTTCAAAATTTCCAAGGAGTTTTCATGTGGAAGGAACTTGGTGAAGAAGAAAGATTACAAGGCACCCAGATGAATCCCCAATTTCCATATGTGACTTCAAATGGTCATAACTTGGTCAATTTTTATCACCTTGAGCCCATTCTTTTTTCATGATTATTCTAAGGATGTGTGCTTCATGCCTTATTTTATGTGCAAAGTAAGAAAATGGATGGAAGTTTCTTTGAGAATGCAAAAGATTATAGGCCATTTCATGATTTTTGGCAACTTTAACAAGTCATAACTTGCTCAATTTTCGGATATTTTGAGTGGTTCAAATTGCAAAATGTCATTCAAGAGGTCTACTTCATTCTATATTTTTTGGTCAAGAGAAAATTCTAAGTGGAAGGCCATGTTTGGATGCAAAAGATTATAGGTCATTCTTAAAGAAGAATTTGAAATATTTCTAAGTAAGGAAAGTCAACTCTTTTTCTTCAACTTTGACTCCATTTAACTTTCAGCTCAAGCATCCATTTGATTCCATTCTTTTTCCATTTCAAAGCTTGTAACCTCACCTTTCTAAAGCATCAAGAATTATGCCCTAAGACCCCTTGAGGTGGAAATGCCATGGATTTGAATTTGGTAGTTTGAAACTGAATTTTGCACAAAGTCAAAATTTTGAAATCTTTGTTTTGGATTCTAATCACAAGATTTCCATGCGTTTTTGTTTCTAATCATGTTTAGCAACTTTCCAAAAGTGATTAGCATCATGAAATGCACAATTTGGCTGAGTTTTGATCAAGTTTGAGTCACACTTTCTATATGATGCAAACCCAAACGAATTCCCTCCAAAATGCATCAGTTGCCACTTCTTTTGATCCCATTTGCTTTCCTATAAATAGAGGGTCATCCCCCATTCAATTTCCCAAGCTTAGATAGCCAGAATCACCCAGCCAAACTTGCTTCACAACCCAGAATTCAGCTACTTTGAAATCTATTCTGAAGCCTTTTTCAATCCATTTTTCCCTCAATTCACCTTCCTTGATCTTCCCTGAAGCTAACCATATAATTACATTTAAGAATCGTGCCATATACTGCTCCATAAAAGTCCAGTTTTAGAGCTCTTCAAATCAACTTCAATAGGTAGATTCC
Organism: Vicia faba; assembly: GCA_948472305.1. Lineage (NCBI taxonomy): Eukaryota > Viridiplantae > Streptophyta > Magnoliopsida > Fabales > Fabaceae > Vicia > Vicia faba. The sequence continues at coordinate 333,624,179 of OX451738.1, read as the reverse complement.
TTCATCAATTCTTCAAAACTATGATATCATTGTATTGATCTCATTGTCCTGGTTCTAGTTGCAACGCTTACACTTTACTGGAAACACATTTTGGCCATGAATTTTCAAATCCCTTTTCAAAACTTTCCTTCCAAATTGCTTGAGCTACAATTTATATAAATTTGGCGCGAGGGTGTGGTTGTCTTCGTCTTGAAGAGACGAAGAGAATGACATAGGTATGAGCTTCTGATTTTATTGTTTGAGAGACCTACAATTCGTGATGGCTGGAGGTTGAAGATGACCAACGTGTCATCTTCTAACCAATGAAGGCGCGCCATCTCTATTTTTCAAATTCTGATTTTATTGTTGATTCTGTACATTATTCATTAAAGGCCATGATATGCACAGCGCGCCAGATCCCTTGGATTTGTTACTAACGCGTTTTGACTCTCATCCAATGGTCCACATCTTTTACTTTTATTTTCTTTTTCTTATTTTTATATTTTAATTGTTTTAAATTTCAAAAAATCATAGAAAAATTCATTTTTAGTCCAAAAAATCTGAAAAAATTATGAAAAATATTTTTGATTATTCTCTTTCTGATTATTATTTTTTCACAATTTAATTTTGTGTTTTGGTATTTTTTTATAATTTTTACACTTATTTGATTTATTTTAAATGTTTAAAAATACTTTTATACATTTTTAAAATCTAAAAAAATTATGGAATGATCCAATGATATTGTGAAAAATATTGGTGACCTTATTTTATTTTTGTTTCTGACTTTACTATTTTTTACTATTTTTGTTTATTTTACCTATTTATTTTAATTTTTAAAAATAGTTTCTGACTTTTAAAAATTCCTAAAATTTTTATAAAATTACTTGGCCTCTTTTCCGATTTTTCTATGGTATTATTTTTCATTTCTTGATTAATTTGAATATAATTTACATTTTCCTCATTATTTTCCATTTTTATTAAACATTTTTAAACCTTTTAATGTATATATTAAATATATTATTATTTTGTGATTATTTTCTGGCTGTCTTGGGTTGATTTTTTGATCATGGCTTTATTAACATCATTGGATCCATGGTGTTGAGTTTAACTCCACAAAAAATGGATGAATGATTTTAATAATAGTTTGATTAAATATTAATTCAAATGTGGTTTCTCTTTTTACCCTAATTCCTCTTCATCTCATCCCCTTCTCATTGCACTAAATGTTGTTGGAGCATGATCTCTATATCATGTCTCAAAACAAATGGTGCATAGATTGCTATTGACCGGCCTCAAAATAGGTGCGGCTTCTATATAAGTCCACTTACAATTGCTTAACATAGATCATCCATGTCAAGTTTCAAGCCTTGCAGAAGAAGTTTGCTCAGTCAATTGCTCAAATGCCTGAAAATCAACTATACTAGGTCAAAAGTCAACTGTGGCCCACATACAGTCAAACTTCAAGTTTTTTGGTCAACATCCTCATTTTGAAGTATTATCCATCATTTGATCAAGGATTGATCATGATTCCTCAAGGATTGCTCACAATTTATCAAAACCCAAAAGTTGCTAAATTAGGGTTTTATAGGAAAAGTCAACTCAACTTTGACCAAGCATAACTTTCTCATACTTTATCATAAATGACCCATCAAAAGCTCATTTTGAATAGGATGCAATTCCCTACAATTCATCTTCAGCTCCTAAGTCCATAATATGCACTCACAAAAAGATATGAATTTTTACATTATAGGTCATTTTCAAAAGTCAACAAAAACACCTTTTGGGTCAGAGCTTCATACATGAACATGGAAGACTCAATTGAGATGAGACCAAAAGGATTGTTTAGAGGACATCCTAATATTTCTGAAAAGTCAAAGAACACCTCTCTAGGGTCAAAATTGAGAGAGTTATGCATTGGCCAAGTTGACCATTTTTTGCAAAATTGCCAAAAGTCCAATGTGCTCAAATTTGCATTTTTTTGCTAAATGGGCCCAACTTTTTATGCTTGCACCTCAATTATAATGTGTTCCACGACTCAAATGTTCACTCACCCATTATGTGCTTCATTTTTCAATTTATTTTGATTTTTCATTAATTAAAAAGTGAATTAAATCAAATAAATGGTGAAAATTAACAAAGATATGATTTGATTTGTTTTTTGACAGATTGGCAATCAAGATATGCTGAGTTAACAAGATCAAATCGCATCAAGGGCAAGGCATGATTTGGCTCAAAATAGCAACATATCATATAGCTTGCAAATCAAATCAAATCTTGGATAAATGCAAAGATTTAGTCAAAGTTTGATAACCTAATCCACTCTAGGTTATATAGTGAACAATTCCAGATCAAAAGACAAGGGTTAGAGGTCGTGAGAGGCATATAAAAAACTCAAAAAAAATGGGCAAAAAGTGTGATTCGATTTTTAGGTTAGGGGACAATTCAAAGCAATTTAAGGCCAACAATCTATTCCTGGAGATCCCAGGAAGCTATTCCACCTATCCTCAGGCTTCAAAACGCCAGGAATCGTGCCCACCATCAACCACGATTTTCCTAAAAACTCGATTCTGGTTTCCTTGATTTTGACAACATTATCATGTTTTGATTATACATTCTTGTGCATTATCTTGTTTGCAAGTTATTGGCATTATTTAATTGCATTTCCAGCGCATGAATCATAATATGCCATTGCTAGGGTTTACAAGTTCGTTTTAGGGGTTTTTAATGCAGGAACAATTGGGCCTTGAATCAGGTACCATGATGCTCGTGAGGATGAGACGAGTTGATTGGTACCATTACCTTTCATTTATATTGCATGTACATGATTTTTGAATGTTATAGGCTTATAGTTACAGCAAAACTGCTGTAGGTAAAAGTCCCTTCGTCTAAAACGATGGAGAAGGGAAGAAGAAGATGCGTGTCAAGCAGCCATTGGGACATTTGAATCTCGCGCGCTTTGGAATAAACTCTTTTGTTTTTCTTATATTATGTTTTATTGTTATTATAATAACAAGTTAACCACGCAGCTCAATTGGCAACGCTTCATTGGTAGGGAATACAAGGACCTGGGTTTGATCCCAGGTCCCAACAAAATGCATTTTCTTGTTTTACCTTTACAGATCCAATGCAACACTCCCTCACACGCCTTCCATACACCCTCAACATCTGGCCACTAGATGCCCAGCTAGTCAGATCCAACATGCCAGCAATGAAGGACCATGGTATTCCTCAAAGTCAACGATGCACCAGATCCAGCGCTGACCTGGCCTGGAGCTTAATGGGCCTTACAAAATTCAGGTTTTGACACCCCACACATTCCTAACAACACAGGCCCATTTTTTTTATTCTTTCTTATTTTTTTATTTCCTTATTTAATTATCTTGCTTAATTATTTTTTTTTTACAAAAATTAATCATTTTTTATTTAATCATAAAATCAATAAATCACAAAATACCAAAAAAGCATTTTTTAATAAATTATTTAATTTAATTAGAAATCTAGGTTAATTTAATTTCTTTTCTATAATTAAAATCAAATAGGAATTAGGTTTAACTTTACATTTATATTTCTTTTCTCAAATAAAAAAACCAAAAAATACAAAAATCTTTTTGTACAAAATATTTTATTTTTCTTGAAATTATTTAATTAGAAAATTAGGCTAATTTAATTTCTTTCATAATTTAAAAACAATTAGAAATTAGGTTTAATTAATTTTCAATTAATTTTTTTCTCAAATAAAAATCCACAAGAACACAAATCTTTTTTTCTCAATTAGAGTTTTAGGTTATCTTTTCAACCGTCCTCGTATTTAATTCGCCGCGCGCTTGTTAATTATTTTGCCATTATTTTGTAACTGTTCAGGGTTTGTAATAGTTAACTTAGGGTTTTTATTTACCATTTAAATCCCCGATTTTTGGTTATGTAATTTATCCCCCTCCCCGAAGCCTTGTAATAGCTAGGTTTTTTTTCTCACATTTTTAATTCCCGCAAATACTTAACTGTTAGATGTATGTTTAGGATTGTATGTCAAGAATGCATGACAAAATTAAAATGGTTAGAAAACCCTAATGTGCAATGATAATAAACTGAAAATAAATCACTCGCACATATTCACTCTTAGGGTATACTCTCACTTCGGCTGCCTTTGGTAAACAACCATTAAGCATAGGAGATTTTAGTGGTTTCCCTCCAGTCTAAAAGATCAAATTGTCCCATTCGAATGTTGCCTCGGAAATGTTGCCTCGAAAATGTTATCTCGGAAAGATCTTAAGACTCTAGGGTTACTACTAAAATTTTCTAACTATTGCTTTATTGATTGTACTTGTCCCTTTCAAATTGACCCTTACAAATTCCAACGACGGTGCTACCTATTTCTCAATAGTAGGATAGCGCTGTCTAAAGGAAACGAGAATAGAAACGATCTTTTTTCGAGTAGGTAGATGCTAGTAGGTACTTGCTCAAATCAAAACTTTTCACACTTACACTTTTCAAACAAATGTTCAAAACAACTTCATCACACCCTTGAGGACTGATACAAGGGTTATCACGAAGTAAAACATTTTCAAAGCAAGCACAAACACAAGCAATTTAAACATGAGCAAGTACCTAAGAGCCCATGGGAAACCATGGATATAAAGGATGCTAACACCTTCCCTTTCTATAATCTACCCCCTGTACTCAAAATCTAAAAAAAAAGGATTTTTTTTTGTACTTTTTTCCTTTCCGGTTGGATGAAATAAAAGTCGGTGGTGACCCTTGCTTACCGCGACATTTTGAAAACAATAAACGCAAAACACAAACCAGTATTAAATAGTCGGTTCTGCCACCGTATCACAACATGGATCCAAGATTCTATTGTTAATCAAGTTGGAGCGTATTGAGGGAGGGAGGTCAGACAATATTGATGTCTACTTCTCGAAGGATGAGGAGCTATGTAACGGTTGTTGACATATGAGTAGAGTGTAAATCCCTGATATTTCTGAAGGTGATTGTTAAGTAATAAGTATAATTTTTAGAAGATGGAATTTATAAAGTTGTGATGTTTCAACACTATTGGTGGACTGTGAAGTTTTCGGTTTGAGGATCCCTTGCATAAGATGTCAACAGTTGAATGGTGATAGAGTGACAGATTACTGTCGACCGAGTCGTTGAATCCTTGTAAGTGATTGTAAAAGTAGTTGAAGTTATTGGAATATTTTGAATCGTGAGTCAGAGTCAGAAATGCAAGGAGATGAGTACGATTTCAATAATGGTAAGTGTTGGTACTGGTACAAAGAAATTTTTCTCTGAAGTTATCGTAAGGTGTGTAATGGTATGTCACTGCATGACGTCGGTGTTCGGATTTTCGGATAACTTTAGAAATTCATATATTGTGTTCCATGTACCAAATTGGTGTTCCGTTTGAATCTATGAGGAGATAGAAATATATTCTTTCATATGAAAGTGTTTTCAAATATGGTTGATACATTCCCACATGGAGGAACTCTGAAGTCATTTACAGAACTAGAGGATTTTTGGGCATAAATGTTTATTATCGCAGTTGTTCGAGACGAGGTCAAGCATAATATGTTGTTGGCGAATCAGTGGAGAGACGAGTTGTTCGGCATTAAAAAGAATAGTCGTTTATCATTTCAAATATGGATGTTTCACGTGAAGAAAGTTTTGTAGAATTAAAGAAAAGATTGACGACTGCTCCGGTATTGGTTTTGCCTAATCCGAGTGAGTCATTTGTAGTGTATTATGAATGCGTCTAAGATGGGACTTAGTAGTGTACTAATGTTGAAGGGACAAGTTGTTTCTTGTGCTTCTAGACGACTCATAGTTCATGAGAGTAACTATCCTACGTGAGACTTAGAGTTAGCAGCGGTGGTGTTTATGTTGAAGATTTGGAGACATTGTCTTTTTGGTTCTATATTTGAAGTATTTAGTGACTATAAGAGTTTAAAGTATTTATTTGATCAGAAGGAATTGAATATGAGACAACGAAGATGGTTGGAGTGGTTGAAAGATTATGATTTCGGTTTGAATTATCATCCAAGTAAAGCTAATGTCGTGGCTGCAGCTTTAGGTTGGGAGACTTTACATATGCCGACAATAATGGTTAAAGAATTGGAATTAATTAAACAGTTCAGAGAAATGAGCTTAGTTTGTGAAGTAACACCGAAGAGTGTTATGTTGGGGATGTTGAAGATTAACAATGATTTTCTGGATAGTATCAAAGAAGCTCAAAAGTTAGATGTGAAATTGGTAGTTTCGATGGTTGGACTCGATCAGTCTGAGAATGATGATTTCAAGTTAGATGTGTAGGGTGTGTTAAGATTCCGTAATCGAATTTGTATTCCTGATGATGCAGAGATGAAGAAAGGAATTCTTGATTTGGAGGATACTTAACCTTTGTGTGAGGCTAAATGAGTGTAATATGGACCGTGTAAAATGTGGAGCATTGGTGTCTCATCGACAAAATAGAATGAGAGGGAAATTGTGGGAGTATTTGTAAACCTCATTGGAAATTATTGGATTATGGTGCTTTAGGTTACTTGAGTATAAGTTCTAAAGGAACACTATTGTAGTTTGATAATAATGGTTTATACTCTAATATGGTTGTCGTCTATCTATTGACAAATTGATGAATTGATAACCCTTAATCTCTTGTTGATAGTAGATGAGATCGTGTTTGATGGTATAGACTTGTCTTGCTATCTTAATGGTGAGTGAAGTGGTTGATGTTATATCATGAGGTAGTCGTTCACCAATTTGTGTGAAGAGTGGCTAAGAAAGAATTGAGACGTATTGAACAAGTCGGAGTAGCAGGTTTATATGCGAGCTAACATTGCAAAGTGAAAGATTGAGAATATCAAGTGAACAACGATTTTATGATGGATGTTAACGAAATTCCAAAACTAGATTGAAACTTGTAAACCATATAGTTGATGGAAATTTTAATGAGGACGATGATGTAAGATGGATGATAAGAGTTGCGCAGCTGAAGCGTGATGTGGCGCAGTTGCTATGCTTGTACGAATCGTTAGAAGTGAAGACTATATATCAGGAGCATATGGGAATGATATGTCCTGATCTTCATGTTTTAATTGGATGATTGTTGATATAAAGATGATGTGCCAGAGTACTGTGTTTTTTCGTAAGTATTTGCATATTTTATAAGGGTATTATTGTGGTTGTTGGTTGATGGTGAGTTGTGTGTATAATTGTTAAGTTATACTATTAAGTTGATGTTATAATAATTTTGTTCTCGTTGTCGTGATGTTGTTGTTGGTTACCGTATAGGATGAATAATACTCCATAATATGACGAAGTTGATTATGTTGACTATGTTGATGTCACTATAAGGGTGATACGACAATATGAATAAAGTTGTTGATAATTGACATATATATATATATATATATATATATATATATATATATATATATATATATATATATATATATATATATATATATATATATATATATATATATATATATATATATATATATATATATATATATATATATATATATATATATATATATATATATATATATATATATATATATATATATATATATATATATATATATATATATATATATATATATATATATATGGGAATGAAATTGTGCATGTTTTTGGTGTTGAAGATGTTGTTAAGATGATATTGTGATGTTGTATATCCAAGTATAAGTGTGTTACTACTTTAAAATGTTGATATGTCAAGATATTGTTTAAGTGGTTGATAAGTTGTTAATGATTATGTCGCGGAGGTGTTTAATGATTAGCATGTGTGTATTTCATTTAAATCATGTTGAGTTATTATTGTGTCGAGAAGTAGTGGTCGAAGTGTTGCCAAACGCGACTTGGAAATCAACGAGTTGGATGCGAAGCTCGTGCTAAGAGTGGTAATATCAAATAGATTTTCGAGGACGAAAATATTCTAAGTGGGAGAGAGTTGTAACGCCCGTTAATTTAATTAATTATTTAATTAAATTAATTTTAGATTAATGGTTGAAAATGTTGTTGAAATTGTTGAAGTTGCGAAATGTCGAGAAATGTTGATTTAAGTTGCTAAGTTGTCATTTGGTTGATATTTAATTGATTGATTGATTAATATTAGTAATAATATTAATAATAACATTAGAATGATTATAAGATTTATTGTTGGACTTAATTATATGGTTGTATGTAGTAAAGATGGGGGTGTGAAAGTTAGGCCCAATAAGAATATTAATAATTATAAGGTTAAGTTAATTATGAGGATTAGGTTAATTGAACAAGTCTTGGAGAATTTTAGTACGTGAGAAGTTGCAAAGTTGCAGAGAAAAGAGGAGAAGAGGCAAAGGTTGGAAACTTTGACAAGGCTAGGTTCGACCGAAGAATTATAGGACAGTCTCCAATCCAAGGTAAGAGTGGGGTTCTGACTCTATAATGTGAATTATCATGAATAGTATGTAGGAATTGGGTTGGTGTAATTGTTGTACATATAATTGTTGTACATGTAATTGTTGTACATGTAATTGTTGTTTATGTGTTCCTGAATGATGTTGAATTCGTCTGCATAATTATTGATATTAACTGTTTGTGTTGGGATTTATCTATCGATGTAATTATTATTAAGTCGCTATGTTACTGATGTATCATGTTATTATGAAAATACTGTTAATCTAAGAAAATTTTGGGAAAATTATGGGTTAGTATCAATATCAGAATAAAGTCTGTGAAGAGACGGTGTGGAAAACAGTCTGTGCCGAGGGGCACAAAGGTTGTGCCGTACGGCACAAAACTTATGGATGTGCCGAGGGGCACACAAGCATGAAATCAGCATGTTGTGAGTAATTGTTATGCCGGGGAGACAAGCATGTGTGCCGAGCAGCACCATGCCTTGTGTGTTGCTTATGTTGGTTCCTGATCCATGAAATTTTAGTATGTTTCGACCCAAGATAATAATTATGTAGAATGATTATAATGGAAGTACATGTAGATTGAGGAAAACCATTTAATTGCATACTTTAGTAATAGTAATAATAAGTAGATATCAGAAGAAGACAAGTTAGCAGAAGAATATCACAGTAACTAATTAATTAGTAGAGTAGTAAATTAGTAGAGTTGTTTTATTAATAGTAATTAATAGAGTATTAATACATAGCAAAATTGGTTTATAATAGAGATGGTTAGTATAACAATCGTAGAGTTGATATTTAACAGAGATAATTAGTTGGATACTTTAGTAGCAGTAACAGAGAATTAATTATAGCAGAGTTAATTTAATGGAGTTGGTATATGTATATAGCAGAATAGGATATCAGTGTAGTATTAAGTTGTCAGAAAACTAATAAGGAATATTAGTATAAAGTATGAATAATGGGACGTTTAGCCGGTAATTAATTAGCACGATTTGGTCGATTTGTCCGAATAATTATATGGAACAATTGTTGTGGTTAATTATGAAGTTGCGGGTGGTGAATTTTGTTGCATTGCCTCTAACTATTGGCAAGAATCAAGTTGTAGGCTTGTTGCCAAAGTTGAATTGTTGTGGTTATGTTGTTGTTAATATTTGTTGGTGTTGTTGTTATGTTGCCTCTATTTATTGGCAATATAAAGTTGTAGGCCTATGGGCAATGTTGGTACGTTGATTAATTGTTGCTGAGCTGTTGTTATTATTAAGTTATTGTCGAATTACCTCTATTTACTAGTAATAATGGTTATGTGGGCTTATGTCTTGCGATGGATGATGATTTCTGTGAGTATGTGATCACGCATTCATTGAGTCACATATATTTGCATACTCTGTGATGGCCTAGATTGGCAAACTGCAAAGAAGGCTTATGCCTTGTTGATGCCTCTATTTATTGACAGATTTTTAAGATGGGAGTTCTGCTCTAATGGTACCACATGCATGTGCATTGTAATTGAGTAGCAGTTGATGTTGCATCTTGAGTTGTGGTGATGATATTTGTTGTTGCGTTGTTGTTGCTTTATGTTATGGACTTATTGTGACAGGTATTATCTAAAAGTTGTGAATTAGTAGTTATGTCTTATTGATGTTTGTTGTGATTACAATTGTTTGTAAGTTATAAAGTAGTGATTTTATATGATCTGATCTAATATATTATTTATCATACGACTTATTATATTGTCCGATATCTCACCCCTTTTGTTTGAATGTTTCCCTCTGATGGTAACATGTAGGCAATCAAGAAGGATAATGTTACCTTCGATAGCTCAAGTCGGTGTTGTCGCTCTGATACATAGCACTCGGGGGGATGAACGCTTGATGTTTAGTTGTTGATATTTATTTCAGTTGCTGAATTTTTAAGTTTATTACATAAAATAATTGTTGTCTTGAAGTTGTTTTAGTTGAATAAAAGATGTTAAGTGAATTGAAGTTGAGTATGTAGATTCCGTTGCTTATCAATAAAAAGTTTGATTTTAAAGAATAAATCAGGTTGTTATCGGTTCATCTGAGTTAAGTGTTATGTATCTGTTTTATATGCGATTAAATGAAGTTTGATTTTTAAAGTTGTAAATGTAGCATCCTAATTGTGTTGAACTCTTATTTTACTATTATTCGCCGGGTAGAAATGGGGTGTTACAAGGGACATCCCCTAGCATTGGGGGGTTTAGCCTCTCATAGTATTAAAAAGAAAATCAATAATAAAATTAGACATTACAAAAGGTGAGGATTCTTCGATCTTCAATTAATGTTGCTCATGAAGGAATCTTCGTCTCCAAATCTCTTGAAAGCACCAATCTTTATCGTTCCAAATCTTCTCTGGTCAAAAAGTTCCTTCATTCATCGTGGAAAGTCGTATAAATAGAAAAATCTCTTTTAGGTCGGTTGGAAGTAGCCAAAACACCCCCACAACTTAACATATGAACAAAATAGAGAAAAATTATAAATCAGTGTCATAGTCCAACACGACCGCCCGTGTTAGCCTTCTGGATTTTAAGTTTCAACTTCAACTCCCAGGGGTTGCAACACAGCCCGTGTTCGAAAACACGGCCGCCCGTGTTGCACCCCTGACTTCCCTCTTTATTCACTCGCACATCCTGACACGGCCTATGTTAGGAAACACGGGTGGCAGTGTCAGGCCTCTTGTAGGTGGATTTTTTACTTTCTCTGAAACTCTAAATTTTTTGCACTTTTTTGCCATGAATTGTCCTGTTTTATTCCTCTGACTCTGAAAACACTAAAACATGCAACCAAAGCATAAAATACAGTAAAATGAAATAAAAAAACTCGTCAATTAAAAGAAACGATAACTAAAATAAATGCTAAATACCTGTGTAAAAACCACTGATCACTTGCTCTATCGTTAATCTTCACAAACCAGTAAGTTTCTCGAGTTTTCCCTGTTTCAGTGGAATTTTCCTCTGTTCTAGGTTAGATTTTTTATGTTTATTCTTCTAGAGATGCATGTGGCTAGGGTTTTAAGTAGCTTAGTGTGGGGATTCCGGATGTTTGGACGTCGTCTAACGGCGGTTTCATTGACTGAGGACGACGGCTTCTCTGTGAGCTTGTTAGAGATGTTTTGAACATAGGGCTAGTGACGGTGGTTCGTGATGAACTTTTTGGTGATATTAGGGCCGTTTATGGGTTTCTGCTATGACCCTCATGAGAAACGACGAATCTCTAGGAGTAGTCGAAAATAGAAGCATTGGGGAGGTAGCTGCCCACGTGGCATATGCTCTTGCTCGGCGTATATACGCCTGATGAGAAAGAGGGTCGTGGTGCCTACTTTTGGCTTCCGAGTGAGGGCTCTGTTGGGGACAGGGTCCTCGTTCCTTTGAACGCCCTTTCACTTGATTAGTGGTGGAAGGGTGGATTTGATTCTGATATCGAATTCACTTTTGTCCTCTGTTTTTCAAGTACCATGGCTAGCAGCACCAAGGATGAGCTTATGAGTGAGCACAACAATTCTGTACCAAGTAGATATGGGAGCACATCTACCAAAGGGAGCACCTCGGGAGCGTATGATTCTGAGCCGGGTACACCGGAGTAGGGTGCAGTTGTGCAGGATGCGCCTGTGCCCCCTACAAGTCTTTTGGCCTAGGTCACGTTGGGTCCTCGGGAGTGGGCCTCTTATTTTATGGAGAATCCTAACGAAGTGTTCACGATGGTAGCTCTGGGGATGGAGCATGAAGACGTTGAGGAGGAATGGAAGATTTACGTCCCCGGGAAGGACCACCACATATGCTCAAAATTTAATTTGAACAACCTTGCCATGTATGAGATTCTCTTTCAGGAGTTGGGTTTTTGGATTTCTTTCATCGATCTCCAGGTGGTCGTCTTTCAACATCTTCGTGTTTCTCCCTCCAAGCTTCATCCTAACTCGATCGCCTTCTTGCGGGATTTTGAGATAGTGTGTGACTACTTGACAATATGGACCATTATTCCTTTGTTCTTCTACTGCTTCCATATCTAGAGAGACTTTTGGCACCCAGTTCAGATGGGTCTCTCTCAAGCAGGCGATAGGGAAGTTGTTCAAAGCCTATCTTGAATTAGTCCGAGATTTTAAGGGCAGGTATATGTTGATCCAGCCGGTGTTAGAGAGGGCGTTGTTGAATGTTTTTAGGAGTGTCCCACTGGTCGACGAAGTCGGGGGACCCGTGCTTAGCGGAGAAGAGAACCCGGTGGTGAAAGAGGTTCCGAAGTTTCATTTTCATTGGTAGAAATAACATTATGCTGAAGAGGCCGACCATTACATCTGGAAGAAGGGTCAGTTGGATCCTGAGGACCAGGCTAGCCATGACCATTTGTCGGCCTTTGTTGCGGGGATTCCCCTAGTTCAGCATTTGGGAAAAGGGGGGAGACCACTAGCTGATGAAGATGGGAATTTGATTTTTGAACTTGGTCAATGTCAATGATATCCTTGAAAGCGAGGATCCTGTGGTGTACTTAGGTAGTTGTCTTGTATCTTGACCTGATTTGTATGCGAGGTTATTTATTTGTATTCGCCAACTCTAATTTGTTATTATGGAGGAAAAATAAATGCTTCCCAGGAGTGCATTTCCAAATTGTTAGTTTAGAAGGCGAAGAAGGGACAAAAGTACGTTAGAGGTTCTCAAATTGAGGCGGGGACGGCTCCCTAGCCGGGCTCTGGAACATCGTCGACTAGCCAGGTTGTCGGGTATCTTTCTCTTCAGCAGGTGTCTTTGAGGTTCAAGAGGTTGCATACCGAGGGTATCATCGATTTGACTGGTGAACAGAACAAGGGGAAGTTTGTGTTACCTCCTTGCTTTCACGACAAGGCTTTCTTCGAAGGTTCTGCCTTGCAACTTCCCCGGGTTGAGTCCCTTAGGCTTGGAGAGATAGATCATCCGAGAAAAATGGAGATGTTGGATGGGGAGATTATGGAAGGAATGGCTTTGATTATAAGAGGTTGGAGACAATGTTTTTCTCTTTCCCTAATTTTGACAAATTATGGAATTTTGGAATATTGATCTTGTAAGGGTTTTTTCGTGCCTTGTCTTGTCTGAATGCGTGCAATATATAGAAGAGAATTTAGGTCAAATGTTGGGCTTGGAATCTTGTAACAAGCCTTGATCTTATTTTTTTTATTTTTACCTTTAAATGAATAAAAATAAAAAATAAAAAAAAATAAATCAAAGGGAGGTGTATGAACCAGTCTTGAGGTGCACATAGAGTGTAGAACACGCTCGAACTCTAAAACAATAGCCCATTAACCCAAAAAATCAATTTTGTCCAATTTGAAATTCATGAATTTGTTCAAAGTTTCCCAACTTGCACTGGTCATAACTCTCTCAATGTTGACCATTTTTGCATTTGAAGACTTTATCTTGATGTAAGTTGCCTTGACAAAAAGTGTTTTTTTGTTGACTTTTGAAATGACCTATAATGTATTGGCTCATATCTCTCAAATGAAGCATTTTTTGGACTTGAGCTTAGAGAGACAAGGTTGTAGAGAATTGAATTTCCTTCAAAATGAGCTTTGGTTGAAGAAGATATGATGAAGCATGTGAAATTTATTCCTGGTCAAAGTTCAGTTGACTTCTCCTAAGGAAAACCCTAATTTGGCAACTTTTGACTTTTGATGATTTGAGAGTTTTTCTTGATGAATCATGATCAATGCTTGATCAAATGATGAATATAACTTCAAAACCTTGATGTTAACCAAAAATCTTGAAGTTTGATTGTATGTTGACCATAATTGACTTTTTACCCAATACAATTGATTTTTAGTCATCTGAGCAATTGACTGAGAAAACTTGTGATGCAAGGCATGAAAATTGGTATGAGAATACTTGGAGACATATAAGGGACCATGAAATCCCTTTGAGGCCTTAGAAATCCAATCTTCCTTGTGAGAAGTGAAACCCTAGTTTTGGACCCATTGCTTAGGAGGAGAATTTTATCTGACAATTCTTGAGCCACCTTGAGCATTTGAGAACCCTAGGAGAGTGTCTTGAAGAAATGGGAGGGAAAATTTTAGGGTACACCAACTGACCATGTTTAATCTTCTTAAACCTAAGGAGTTTGATTGGCATGTCTGCCATTCGTGACCTGAAGGCAGAAAAGGATTGAACACTAAAGTGCCCATAAGTAACTGTTGAATACTTGAATGGGCTTAAATATGCCTTTCAAAGAGATGACGAGATGTCATCGGAGATGGGCTTATAGATGCCATCCAACGTGATTGTTGATAAGAGTATCAGAATGAGTCCATTCTTGACTATATATGAAGAATATTTTCTAGAATAAACCTTTGGGGAAGGTGCTTAAGTAGCTGCTCATCATATTTAGTCTCTGAGGGAAACGCTTGTCAGATTTAGTCTCTTAGGGAAACACTTGTCATGTAGATAGTCGCCCCATCCTATTTCGGGAATTGATCTGCAGTCTGTCTTTGCTGGTAAACTTATCCTGTTTCGAGAATTCATACCACCTGGCCTTGTTGATAGTTTCCTGTCCTGTTTCGGGAGTTAATCTTTCCATGATTATAAAGATAGTTTCCCCGTCCTATTTCGGGAGTCAATCTTTGCTTGTTCATAAAGATAATTTCCCTGTCCTGTTTTGAGAGTTGATCTTTTCCTGGTTATAAAGATAGTTCCCCTTTCCTGTTTTGGGAGTTAATATTTGACCTTGTTTCTATTGGCGCATCCGTCCTATTTTGGGAATTCATATCGCCTGTTCGTACAAATAGTTACCCCGTCTTGTTTCGGGAATTAATCTTGGCCCTGTTTTGCAAGTTGTTGATGATATTCATCTGTTTGTAGACATTTACCTGAAAAACAAAGTTAGTCTTTATGCAATGTCATGATGTATGTAATACAGTGCATAATGATGTTCTCAAAATAAATGAGAGCGTGTTATATGCGTTTTGTAAGCATATGCTATGTTACTTGTAAATGGCGTATGAATATAAGATGTTGTTGAAGCGTATTTGTAGCTTTGTATAACATCTCTGGCTGGGGAAAATAAATCCCTGACTGTTGTTAGGGATGAAGAATATGAATCTTCAATCTTGTTTAGAATGTCTTCGCCTGGGGATTCCTACTTTCTATTTTTGAGGATATTCCGCATGAGATGTTTGACCTCTGCTTGGGGGATGGAAGAGTTCTGGAACATTGGTTGTTTGTCGCTTTACTGGGAATTTAGTTCTTATATGCCCTGACTAGGGATAAAAGAGATGGATAATCTTCAGATATGTCGTATGAATGAGTTTCAAATATGGATGCCAACTCTTTTGGGGAGGACATCTGGCGTGATTTCAGATTCCATAGCAACTTTCTAGAGATAGTAGCCTTGACTACATTTTGCTGGAGAGGGGAATTTTGTCGATGATTTGTAGCAGTCGGAGGAGTGAATTTTGCCTGGGAAATTAAATTCCGTTGGGGAAATAAACCCTGCTAGAGAAATATACTCTGCTAAGGAAATGAGCCCTGCTGGAGAAGGGAATTATGTAAGGGTTATACAGTGTTAGAGAAATAAACTCCGATTGGGAATTAAGTTCTTGTGAACTATGCTGAGGAAGTTTCTGCTGTATGCTGGGGAAATGATCAAACTCCTTTATTCTCTAGGGGGATCTGTTGGGGAGTATGATTAGGTTAATTGTTGGAGGATGCCTCAATTTCTTCTCTTGAAGGCATATTAGACTTGTGGGGGAATGCATCTCCATCTGGGATGAGCTTATGAAGGTAACTCTATGGGGATAATCCCATGGAGGTTTACTTTGTGGGGATTTGTGGATGACTTGGATGCTATCCCAACTCCTAGAGTCTTTAGTAATTGCTTATTCCTGTTTTTTGCATGTATTTGTTAACAGTAATCATATTCGTATGCATATGTTCATTCAATTTAGTCATTGGACATTTTTGCAAACAAAACTGAAAAAGAAAAAAATTGAATTTTTGAAATTGTATTTGCATTGAAAGCTTGCCTATAAAGGAGGTTTTGTACAAAGGGACATAAATCCTAGTAAAATTAGAAGAGTACAAAGAAAAAACAAAACATAGAGCTATGTGTAAATGATCCCATCAAGTTTCAACTCTGCTATTGCCTCTATGTCTTCAAGCATCTTATCCTTTTCTATTGGAAGAAGTTGACTGAATTGATCTGTATCATTTGAACTTGACATCGGTAACAAAGCTTGTTGTAAGTAGATGATCCAACAGGACATAGTCGCATGCTTTAATCCCTAACTTTTTCCTGGACAACCCTTTCGGGTTTTCAGTCCACTGGGATACCCTTTTTTACCCAAGCCGCCTTTTTAGGTTTTCGACTTGCCGGGTGTAAAATCTTTATATATGTACCTAATTTTTTCCTGAACCCTTTTGGTTCGCTGGGATGCCCTTATTTTTGCCTAGGCCAGTCAACCTAGCGGGTCATATTCATGTGTAGTATTTTTTGACTATGTCCACGTTCACAGGGTGCAGAAAATCTTTACCGTCCATGGTGGTAAGTATCATAGCACCACCAGAAAATATCTTCTTGATCACAAATGTTCTTTCGTAGGTGGGAGTCCATTTTCCCCTGGGATCACCTTGCAGTAGAATGATGCGCTTTATTACCAAGTCACCAACCTGATATACTTGATGCTTGGCTTTCTTGTTGAAGGCTTTGATCATATGCTTCTGATACATCTGACCATGACAAACAACCATGAGCCTCTTCTCGTTAATCAAATTCAACTGGTCAAGCCTAGTCTAAATACACCTGTCTTCATCTAGATCTGCGTCTTTCATAATCCTTAGAGAAGGAATTTGGACTTCAACCGGTAAGACAACTTCCATACCGTAGACTAGAGAGAATGGATTTTCCCCAGTCGATGTTTGTAATGAATTGCGATAGCCATGAATAGAAAATGGTATCATCTTATTCCAATATTTATATGTCACAATAATCTTCTATATAATCTTCTTAATATTCTTATTAGCGGTTTTCACTGCGCCGTTCATCTTTTGGTCGATACGGAGAAGAATTGTGGTGCTTGATCTTGAACTGCATGCAGAGTTCTGTGATCATAGTGTTGTTGAGATTGGTACCATTGTCTGTGATAATCCTTTGGGGATGCCATACCAACAGATAAGGTTATGCTTAATGAACATGGCGATAACATTATTGGTAACAAAGGCAAACGAGGCTGATTCAACCCACTTCGTGAAGTAATCAATGGCAACGAGGATGAAATGATGCCTGTTAGATGGAGTGAGCTTAATCTCTCCAATCATATCAATGCCCCACATTGCAAATGGCCAAGGATCAGTCAAGGCGTTCAAAGGAACCAGAGGCACATGTACTATGTCAGCATAGATCTGGCATTTGTGGCAGGTTCTAGAGTGGTGATGGCAATCAATTTCCATGGTTGACCCATAGTAACCTGCTCTCAGAATTATTTTAGCCATCGTATGTCCGCTCGAGTGAGTACCAAAGACACCTTCGTGCATATCTTCCATAATTTTCTCAGCTTCCTTCTTGTCCATACAACAAGGCAGAGTCAAATAGTGATTGCATTTGTATAGGATCTTGTTTCTCAGAAAGAACTTGGAAGAGAACCTCCGTAGGAATTTATTGTCATTGATAGATGCTCCCTTAGGGTATTCTTGAGCCTCAAGGTATCTTCTTACTTCGTGAAACCAAGGCTTTTCTTCTACTTCATCAGTATCAACTTCATAGTAGTGTGCTGGTTCATCTAGTCTTTCAATAGTGATTCGAGGAGCCTGTTGTCCCATATGACTTTGAACATAGATGACATGGTAGATAATGCATCTGCCAATTGATTTTCTTCTCATGGAATATGTTCAAAAGTGATTTTGTCGAAGTACGAAATTAGTGTCAGTACATGCCCCCGATAAGGGATGAGATTCAGGTGCTTCATATCCCATTCTCCCTTAATCTAATTGATCACTAGGGATGAGTCCCCATATACATTTAAGAACTTGATTCTCAGGTCAATAGCAACTTTAATACCTATGATGCACGCTTCATATTCGGCCATGTTGTTGGTATAATCAAAACATAATCTAGCGGTGAAGGGCGTATGGAAACCCTGGGGAGAGATAATCACAACCCCGATTCTGTTACCAAGCGCATTGGAAGCTCCATCAAAAACCACAGTCCATCACGGTCCTGGCTCAGGTCCTTCATACGGTCCATGTTCTTCATAATTTGTAAATAGCATAATATTCTCATCCGGGAACTCGAAATTCATAGATTGCTAGTCGTCTACGGCTTGATGCACCAAATGATCTGCCATTACACTTCCTTTAGTAGCCTTCTAAGTGGTGTACTGAATGTCGTATTTTGTCAAGACCATTTTCCATCTGGTTATTCTTCCGGAGAGAGCGGGCTTCTCGAATATGTATTTGATGGGATCCATTTTAGAGATCAACAAAGTAGTATGGGTCAACATATACTGTCTTAGTCAGCGAGCAACCTATGCCAAAACACATCAAGTTTTCTCGAGCAGTGAGTATCTTATTTCACAGTCGGTAAACTTTTTTCTAACTTAGTATATTGCATGCTCTTTTCGACCAGACTCGTCATGTTGGCCCATTACATACCCCATTGAGTTCTATAGCACTATTAGATACATGATTAGAGGTCTTTCTTCAACTGGAGGCATCAGAATCGGAGGTTCTTGAAGGTACTCCTTAATTTTGTCAAAGGTTGTTTGGTAGTCGTCGTTCCACTTCACTACCTGATCTTTCTTCAACAACTTGAAGATCATCTCACAAGTAGTGGTCAAATGAGAAATAAATCCGGTAATATAGTTTAATCGTCCTAGGAAACCTCTAACTTCCTTCTCAGTACGGGGAGCGGGAATTTCTTGAATAGCTTTGACCTTGGCGGGATCAACTTGAATACCTTTACCACTAACGACAAAACCCAGGAGTTTACCAGATCTCACCCCAAAAGCGCACTTGTTCGGATTCAATCTCAGCTTGTATTTCTTCAATATTTCAAACACCTTATGTAGATGGTCAAGATGTTCTTCTTCAGTCTGAGATCTGGATATCATGACATCGACATAAACCTCTATCTCATGATGAATCATGTCATATAACAAAGCTACAATGGCACGCTGATATGTGGCATTTACGTTTTTTAACCCAAAAGGCACAACCTTGTAACAGGAAGTGCCCCACTACGTGAAGAAGGTGGTTTTCTCCATGTCTTCAGGTGCCATCTTGATCTGATTATAACCCGAGAAACCATCCATGAAGGATAATACTTTATGTTGAGGGGTGTTGTCGACCAGAACATCAATATGTGGAAGCGGAAACTTATCCTTGGGGCTTTCCCTGTTCAGATCTCTGTAATCTACACACATACGCACCTTGCCATCCTTTTTAGGTACTGGCACCACATTTGCAACCCATTAAGGATATGATGTAATAGCTAAGAACCCTGTGTTGAATTGCTTCATAACCTCAACCTTGATCTTCTTGGACATCTTGGGACGCATACGACGAACCTTCTGCTTTATCGGAGAACAACCCTCATTTATTGGTAGACGGTGAACCACAATATCAGTCTCTAGTCCTGGCATGTCTTTGTATGACCAAGCAAAAATCTTAACATAATCATGCAACATCTGGATTAACCTATTCTTGATATCGTATTCTAGGTTGGCACCTATCTTGACTTTTTCCTGTCTTCTTCAGTACCCAAGTTTACAACCTCGACCGAATCTTCATGCGGTTGTATATCCTTTTCCTCTTGCACTAATAGTCTAGAAAGTTCTCCATGTATTTCACAATCTTCCTCACCTTCGTCCTCGACTTGGTAGATCAGATTTTAAAAGTCATAAGTGGAAATAGCATAATCGTTACCAACAGGATCCAGAGTGGACGTGGATCTGCAATTTATTGTGTATGTGTGTGTAAGAACACATAGATATTTTGAAAGTGATAAAAGAAAGACAAAGAGCACAAAATTTAAATGCAAAATGTCCAATGCTTTATTAAATGAAGATATGTTTATGAAATGACAACCCTTAGCAAATGGACCATTGTGTCCCGAGTAAGATACAAGGCTTAAAGTCATTGTTTAAAATTACATAACCAAAACTTTAAAAGCAATAATAAATAGAAAATGGCATTTACTCCTAACTAAAGGAGATTGAGATAAGGTCTTCAGTCTTCTAGTTGCTGAGTCTGTTGCCGATAGTAGGAAATATCTAACTGTTGAGGTCATAATCATTGTCAGCATCTTCTATAGTGTTGACTCCATCAATAACATTAACGCCTTTTTCGTGCTTAGGAATTGGTGCTGTAATCACATTTGGGGTCTCGGGAGGATCGAACTTAATTTCCTTATTGTCAATCATGTCTTGAATTTTATTCTTCAAAGCCCAACAACTATTGGTGTTGTGCCTGAGACTATTGGAATGGTAAGCACACTTCACATTTGGATTATAGCGAGGAGAAGAGGTTTTGGGATTCTGAGGAGGATCCCTTAATGTTATCAGCTCTGCTTTTAAAAGATGTTGCAATGCCTGAGACAGTGGCATGCTGGTCTTAGTAAACTGTCTTCTCAGTGCATCTATTCTATGCTGATTATTTTGCTGTTGTTGTTGAATAGGCGCAATATTAGAAATTAACACAGCTCCTACAAATGGATTGTGATTACCTCTAGTACGACTCTTTTGGCCATAAATAGTAGTTGTCTCCTTCTTACCATTGAATGTCTTCTTTACCATACTTGAAGACGCAACCACTTGAATCTTTCCACTTCTGATACCACATTTGACATGTTCCCCAGTTAGAATCAGCTCGGTAAAACCAGATGAGGAGCTTCCAATCAGATGGTTAAAGGAAGGACCCGTCAAAGTTCTCATGAACATATCAACCAGCTCCCTGTAAAATAAAGGAGGTTGCACTCTTCCAGCCAGATCTCTCCACTTTTGGGCATACTCTTTAAACCCTTCATGTGAGCCCATGGTCATGCTTTGTAGTTGCACACGAGTTGGTGCAAGGTCAACATTATATTGATACTGCCTATAAAAATCAGCAACCAGATCTTCCCAAGTACGTATATTGGTTCCTTCCAGCTTATAGAACCATTCCAGTTGTGTCCCAGATAAACTTTCTTGAAAGAAGTGAACCCATAACTTTCTGTCAACAGTATGGGGTTGGATCTTCCAGACATAGGACTGAAGATGAAGCTTTGGACAAGAAAAACCATCATATTTGGAAAAGGTAGGGACCTTGAACTTGTGAGGGATAACCACCCTCGAAATAAGACCCAAATCTTCAAAATCCAGCCCAGACACTTTTTGTATCTCCATAGCATTAAGTCGATCTTCCAGCTGCATGTATTTGTCATCAACGGGAGGATACTGTTCAAAATAATAGTCTTCATCAGAATCGTGGCCAGAACCAAGGTTGTTATTCTCTTCAGCTTTCAAACTATTGTCATCTTCTTATTAGTTATCGTCTTCATTTAGGGGGACCACAAAATCTAGAGCCCTTCTGACCGGACCTTTGAATCTTCTATCCATATTAAGAAAGACAGTTGACTTCTTAGTCTTATTTTTATTCCCTTTTATGATGAGGGTCTTTAATTCGTCTTTTCCCTTAGCTAAGTCTAGGAACATTTGCTGAAACTAAGTGTTTTGAGCTTGAAGTTATTTCACGGTTTTTTTGAGAGCCATCTTTTACTGAAATAAGCAGCAAGAAGATGAGAAAACCTGTCTAGAAAGTACCTGTTATGTGATGACATGCATGATATGTAAATTCAAGTGCAATGTTTTCAAGGACCTTTGCAAGATATAAATTTATTTAAATAAAAGGAAACAAAAGAAATTTTATTAAGAAGCTCAAATTACAATTGCCTTCTAGGCTTATAATGACAACAAAAGAGTTACAAATAAACAAAATATGAAATCAAGTCTCCCATGGACGCTGCCTCTTTATGATGACATCTGCATTAAGGCTTTGTTCTTCGTGGAGGTCTTTCGACGGATCCAGTACTTTCTTCTCACTAGCATAGAACTGAGTCTCAAAGGTATCCCTTTCTTCCTTGAGTTGAATCCAGGACTTTTGTAGTTCTTCGAAGTCAGTAGGCATATCAGGATGAAGAATGGTATGAGGAACATATCCTTCAATAATAGGTTATAAGATCATTAGTAGAATAGCAGGATATGGAATCATAAGATTTTGAGCACGAGATCGCGCCCATCTGAGGTAAGGCTCCAGAGGAATGGAATTCTTATGCCCCAAAGTCATGCTATCAATCTTATTGGTCATTCCCCAAGCACGTATAAATCTTTGATGGTAACTCTGAGGATCGTTCTCAAAGTTGAATACTATACCTTGGATGAGCATATCGCGAGGACCGTCTCTTCGAGCATAACCAAACTGACATAGAGATAGGGAAGGGTTGTAAGTGATACCTCCCCTTATACCAAGGAGTGGCACATTAGGGAATTATCCACAACATTCAATAATAGTGATGTCCTCCTGAGATCGGGAACACCAATGGATATCTGATTGGGTGAGTGACATCACCCTTTGAGACCACCTCAAGCCTTGTTCATTCTTCATTACTGATTGGGGGAGGTGCGAAATAAACCACCTGGAAAGTAGAGGTATGCAACACATGAGAGTCCCTCGCTTCTTCATAGTACGAGTGTGAAGAGAATGCAGAATATCTCCAAGCAAAGTAGGCACCGGGTTATGGGTAAGAAATATTTTGGTGGCGTTTATGTCTATGAGTTGGTCTGGATTAGGGAAAAGCACCAAACCATAGATCAGCAAAGCCAAAATACCTCAAAATCATGAAAACTCATAGCATCTAGAAACCACTGAGCCTTCTCTATCAGAAATTTAGGAAGATATCCCTTGAATCCATTTCTTGTTTCCCAATTAGATATGATGTCCAGTCTTTTTAGATGTAAGGTTGTTGCAATGTCTTCAAGTTTTGGAACTTGCTCTATACCAGTGAAATGTATTTGATCAAGAATAGGCACTCCGAATAACTTAGAGAATTCTTCCATTATGGGCACCAACTGATAATCCAGGAAGGTAAAGTAGTGATGCTTGGGATCAAAGAACTAGAACATAACACTCATCATGTCTTCTTTGAAACAGGTAGTAACCAAATTGAGTAGATGACCACGTCTCTTGGTGAATTGATAATTATCAGGAACCCTTGAGGTTGATTCCCCAAGCTTGGAAGGTACCTTTACAAATTTGATTCGGATAGTATTTATGCGATTGGAAGTCATGACCCTGCAACAAAGAATAAAGATAAATCCCCTAGATCCTTGAAATGGTTAGTGAAAATGTCATGATATGATGTTATGATGTCATGTTTAAACAAATAACAAACACAAACAAAGCATACAAGCGCCTTATGTTTATGGCTTGTATGGGGTTCATAGGTGAGTACCCTCTTGAAGTTTAGTTGGCTAACCTGTCCTAAAATAGTAATTGGGTTCTAGGGATCTCAATATCACTGATTTTTCTCACGGGTTTTGTTTAGCACGGCAACTGACTTGCCACCAAAAAAACCGAGAGTCGAATCTCAATGAGCGTAGCATCGAGTATCAACCAACTTCAGACTGCACCAAAGTCGGCTATCTCACTACCTTCTAATGGCTAAGTTGGGTCAATTAAAGGTTCTAAAGGTTAATTAGTGCTTATGACACCATGCGACAACCTAGTATTTGTTAGAACATAATCCCAACAAGAGTTTTGATGATAACAAACACATGATATAAAGAACAAAAATTAAAAGGAAGGCTCCCCCTGAGTAGAGTACTCAGCTAACGAGAAAATAAAATACTTCCCTGAAGATCTTCTGATTATGAGTCAAAATATTCTTCATTCTCCCCCTTTTTGTCAAGAATCAAAAAGTGGAAAAGACTCTGTTTGGCTTTCTCTGGCAGAAGTTGCATGAAAAGGTCTGACATCTTCTCCTGAAGATCTTCTGATTATGAGTCAAAATATGATCTTCTGATTATGAGTCTGAATATTCTTCATTCTCCCCCTTTTTGTCAAGAATCAAAAAGTGGTAAAGACTCTGATTGGCTTGCTCTGACAGAAGTGCTTGAAACAGCGTGACATCCTCTTCTGGATACATCTGAGATTCTTTAGAGAGCTTCTGATGTTGTATTTCCATTCCTGTTTCAAATAGTTTCAGAGCCAGTAATCTTCTGTTTCTGATTACCTCTGAAATCTGCGAATCTTTTAAATTCCAGGTTTTGGAACATATACTTTCTTTCCTCCATGTGTAGAGAGCATCCAGAGTCTAGGTGTTAATACTGGAGTTTCAACCTTGCTGTTAAAAATATCTGTAACATAGATGATTTTGTCTTTTGGTACCCATATCTTTCCGGGTCCGTGACTGTTAGAGTTTCCAAAATTCTGTTTGAATTTTGGTTTAGTATAAAACGCCTTACCAACATGTTTTATATCATGTGTTTGCTCAGTGGTGAAGTGAGAATATAGATGAGTGCGTTTGATAACCATATTCTTAACTTTCTTAGGTTGGGATACTTTGACTTTGTATCCTATACCTATTCTGTCGTTCTTACTAACTCCATAGATCATTGAAGCCATTTTGCTTCTATCTATGTTTTTAGCCAGAAACTTCTGAAAGCTTTGATCATATTCCTTTATGATCTTATCAGCATTACTGGGATCCTCTGAGATTATTTCCTTCCGAGAGTTTTGTAAATCATTTTCTAGTTTTGAAATATTTTCTTTTAACTGAGAGTTTTCTAATCTCAGACTCTCAGTTTCTTCAGAGTCAGAAGCAAGATCCTTTTTCAAGTTCTTGAATTTGATTCTGAGCTGCTGATATCTTTCCAGAATTTCACTCAGACTTTCTCCTAGTTCAGCTTTAGTAAAATTAACAGTAAAGTCAGGAGATACCTCTTCAGCGTCTGATTCTGATTCTGACCCTGATTCCGATTCAGAAGATTCAAAGGCATTTAATAAGTTATCTGTTTGGGCTATATTGGCTTGTTCATCTTCTTATTCTGTTCTGTCTTCAGAAGATTCAGATTCATCCCATGTTGCCATAAGACTTTTCTTCTTCTCCTTAATGAACTTCCTTTTATATTTCTCCTTCTGAAGCCTTGGACAATCACTTTTGTAGTGACCTTGTTTATTGTATTCATAGCAGGTAATGATTCTGTTAATTGATTTTCTATATCCAGAGGATTGTTCAGAGTCATTTCCTGTTCTTCTGGAGTTTCTGAAATTCTTTTGCCTGTGCTTCCACAGCTGATTGATTCTTCTGGATAGAAGGAACAATTCGTCTTCTTTTGACGACGATTCTCCAGAGTTTTCTGCTTCTGCTTCTGCCTGCAAAATTTTGGTTTCATATTGATTAGATTTCAGAGTGAGAGACTTACATTGCTTCTGAGGCTCATCATCTTCTAACTCTATCTCATGGATTCTGAGGGAGCTGAAAAGTTCTTCTAGAGATATTATGTTCAGATCTTTTGCCAGTTTGAGAGTCGTGACCATTGGTCTCCATTGTTTTGGTAAACTTCTGATGATCTTCTTTGCGTGATCAGCAGTTGAGTACCCTTTGTCCATCACCTTTAGCCTTGCCACCAAAGTTTGGAATCTAGAGAACATTGTTTCAATGGTTTCGTCTTCTTCCATTCTGAAGGCTTCATACTTCTGAATGCGCGTAAGGGCTTTGGTTTCTTTTACTTGCAAGTTTCCTTCATGCGTCATTCTCAGAGAATCAAACATCTTCTTAGTTGTTTCTCTGTTTGTGATCTTCTCATATTCTGAATATGAGATGGCGCTGAGGAGTATTATTCTGGCCTTGTGGTGGTTTCTGAAATCACGCTTTTGCTGGTCAGACATCATTTTTCTGTCTATCTTTTGACCACTTCCATCCACTGGGTGTGTGTATCCATCAGTTACCACATCCCAGAGGTCAGCATCATAGGCTAGGAAGAAACTTCTGATCATATCCTTCCAATAGTCAAAATTTTCACCGTTAAATATTGGAGGGCTGCTGCTGATGTTCTGACTTGTTACCATCATAGGGTTTTTCCCCCTTGGATCTTTATCTGACACGGTTAAGTGTTTGCACCCAGATCCAGGAGCTCTGATACCAATTGAAGAAGTGAAAAACATAAGAAAGGGGGGGGGGGGGGGTTGAATTGAAAACTTGAAATCAAATGCGCAGTAGACACGGTATTTTTATCCTAGTTCGTTCGATCTCAAACTACTTCAGTCCACCCGCCAAGGTGATTTCTCCTCTTTCTAACAAGGACTTAATCCACTAATCAAACTGATTACAAATCTACTTTAACAACTGTTGAAGTCTTCTTGAGTCCAAAACTACAACCCAGTTTTCTCAAGGAATTTCACTAAATAATTAATTGAATAAAAGTGTACAATAATGTTTCTAAATAAACAGTATCACAAACTTGTGATGTATTACACAGTTTAATATTGAATCGTTGAAGATGAAGAATGAAAGTTGCGTTGATTACTTTTTCACGTGAGTTTCTCTTTTTGAGCGCAGTACTTCATCATCTTGAAATCTTCTTATAGTCTGCTTTATATAGGCCTTGCAATAGAGATATAAGAAGATACTTTTGGTATGTCCATAACACGCGTTAATGAGCTTTCTAAATCAGGAGATCCTTGTCTGCTTGTATCCGTTACTTATGATCTTGCATTGATGGATTTGTAACGCTTCAGAGCTTCTCACATCAGAGGATGAATATTACCGTTGAGAGTTCTTTACAGCTTGATAAGAACTTTGCACACCAGAGTATTAGAGATTCTGTTTCGTAGCGCTGGTGCATTCAGAAGTTCAAACAAAACTTTTTCATATAAGCGTGTCATGTATATTTGATGCATCTGAATCTTTCATTGTCCTCTCAACTTCTGTGCTTGGATAATAAGAACTTCTGGTGATGTTCTGGCAAAACTTCCAGTTGCCTCAGAACATCTTTTTAACATCAGAACATCTTGCATGTAAACATACT
Source organism: Vicia faba (assembly GCA_948472305.1). Classification (NCBI taxonomy): domain Eukaryota; kingdom Viridiplantae; phylum Streptophyta; class Magnoliopsida; order Fabales; family Fabaceae; genus Vicia; species Vicia faba. The sequence goes on along the minus strand of OX451738.1, from coordinate 333,596,772 downwards.
TTTATTAGCGAGCATATTTGTTCTTTATATTCCATCAAAATATACTAGTTGTTGTCATCATCAAAAAGGGGGAGATTGTTAGAACATAATCCCAGCAAGAGTTTTGATGATAACAAACACATGATATAAAGAACAAATATGCTCGCTAATAAAAGTATGTTTACATGCAAGATGTTATGATGTTAAAAAGATGTTCTGAGGCAACTGGACTATTACATTGCTTTGGGAGAAGTACAAAAATAATAAAATGCAAAAAATAAAACCCTAATTACTATTACAAACCGTGAGCAGTTACAATAATCGTAAAACATGAGAGAAAAGAAAACTATGCTAACTGTAAGACTAAGAAAATAGAAAAGAAAATTGTCTTTGGTGATTTTTTGATAAATTTTTTTTAATGATGATTAACCTTAAAAATTCTAATTGATTTTAAAATTGCAAAAAAGTTAATTAATTAAATAAATGGGTTAATAAAAAACCTAAGAAATTAATTAATTTTAATTAGTAAAAAGTTAATGTAAAAATTTATTAAAAACCTAAAACCTAATTTAATTAGGATTTGTAAAAATATTAGGTTAATTAAAATAATTAGGGTTAATCAACTAAAAGAAAATAATTGAAAAAAAAATGAGATAATAAGGTTTAGTGAAAAATCAATGAAAAAGAATGTTGGGGGTGGGTGTTGAACCCACGCCCCCTGCCTCTCCAGCATGCCTCTTTACCACTGTAGCCTACGCTTATTGGTGTCAAGAATACAAACGCGCTACAATACATATGAAACCTACAAAAAATATGAAAAAGCAAAGAAATTTTGCAAAAGGCAGGAATAGAACCCACGCCCTAGTGCATTAATGCCTTAACGCACACACTTCTACCACTGGGGTGGCCATACATCTGTTTATTTATTCAAATCAAAATATATATAAAATAACTCTGATCAGGATGGCTGGAGAAGCACCGGAGCCCTAACTCCATCCGTCTTCTCCGGCTAGGTGCTTTTTCAAACCTGCAAAATAGAAATTGTTAGAAAGAGAGAAGGACCATGTCCCCCTAAATCTACCCCCCCCCCCCTGAATCCAATGGTGAGGTCATTTTGGCATAAAAGTGGCTGTATTAGGAGTTTCGAAGCAAATATTTGATTATGCCCAAACAATGGCACTTTGTTATTCCTGTGTTAGAGCTCACATGTTATGCATAAAACCTGTTCTAATGATGGATATGAACACATGTAAATACACCAGGTTAGTTAATAATGCATAAATTAAAAGTTTGGATTTGAAAAACAATACCAAAATCGGTGAGGATGAAACATGGTGTTTCTGCGTGCTTTAGGCTTTAAAGAGGGTAGGGATGACCTCCTGGGATCTTCAGGGAGATGATGGAAGGTCTGGCTTCGATTATAAGAGGTTGGAGATAAGGTTTTTATCTTTCCCTAAATTTGACAACTTTTGGAATTTTGGAATATTGATCTTGTAAGGGTTTTTTCGTGCCTTATCTTGTCTGAATACATGCAATATATAGAAGAGAATTTATGTCAAATGTTGGGCTTGGACTCCTGTAACAAGCCTTGATCTTATCTTGTTTTATTTTGACCTTTAAATGAATAAAAATAAAAAATAAAAAATAAAAAATAAAAGGGAGGTGTATGAACAAGTCTTGAGGTGCACGTCGAGTTTAGAACACGCTTGAACTCTAAAACAATAGCCCATTAGCCCAAAAAATCAAGTTTTCTCAATTTGAACTTCATGCATTTGTTCAAAATGTCCCAACTTGAATTGGTCATAACTCTCTCAATTTTAATCATTTGAAGGTGATCTAGGATTTTTTGGAAAGCTGAAGATTTCCTCTACAATCTCTATGTTGACCATTTTTGTATTTGAAGAATTTATCTTGATGTAAGTTACCTTGACAAAAAGTGTCTTTTTGATGACTTTTGAAATGACCTATAATGTATTGGCTCATATCTCTCAAATGAAGCATTTTTTTGACTTGAGCTTAGAGAGGTAAAGTTGTAGAGAATTTAATTTGATTCAAAATGAGCATTGGTTAAGGAATATCTGATGAAGCATGTGAAAGTTATGCCTAGTCAAAGTTCAGTTGACTTCTCCTAAGGAAAACTCTAATTTGGCAACTTTTGACTTTTGATGATTTGAGAGTTTTTCTTGATGAATCATGATCAACCTTGATGTTGACCAAAAATATTGAAGTTTGAGGTTATGTTGACCACAGTTGAGTTTTTACCTAATATAGTTAATTTTTAGTCATCTGAAGAATTGACTGAGCAAACTTGTAATGCAAGGCATGAAACTTGGTATGAGCATTCTTGGAGACATATAAGGGACCATGAAATCCCTTTGAGGCCTTAGAAATCCAATTTTCCTTGTGAGAAGTGAAACCCTAGTTGTGGACCCATTGCTTAGGAGGAGAATTTTGTCTGATAATTCTTAAGCCACCTTGAGCATTTGAGAACCCTAAGAGAGTGTCTTGAAGAAATGGGAAGGATAATTTTGGGGCTCAATAGTAATATTCAGACAATTGTGGTCCTCGTGGCCACATGTTCATCTTTTTTGGCAAGGGGCCTTAGGCCTTATTTATGTAATATCTTTGACAATGGCAGCCCTTGTGGTATCCTTTTAAATTTTCCGACCGTGGTGGTCGCTTATTTAAAATTGCATCGCTCAAGTGTTTTTAACTTTGCTCAGTGCATGATTTATTGATTATTTACTATAAAAATGTTTTCATGTTTTGTATGCTTGTCTGTTTGAAACTTTTTATTTTGATTAAGAGTTTTGGCGGTTTGCTCATGATTTTTTGAGTTCGCCAGTGTGGGGAACTGGTCAAACGACCATGGTAATTTTCGGGTGTTGTACCCCAAAATTTTCCCTCTTATTTCTCAAGACATTTCCTCATAAGGATTTTCAAAATGTTCAAATCTGCACAAGTACAATTAGGCTTTCAAACATCAAATTAAAAAAGAGTATGTCTGCTTTGATTTCGCATCCTTCGATTGCACCATTAGCCTTACATATTTGTTGGATTCACAAGTACAATGGTTTCCTACATGCAAGTTTCCTATGGGAATTTAGTTTCCCTGCATACATCCTTCGATTGAGCGTTGGTCCCTGACATGTTTGTTTTGATTCACAAAGTAATGGCCATCTGCATGCAGCCTTCGATTGAGTAATGGCCTCTTTCTTGCAAGCTTCGATTCACAAAGCCAGGGGCTCCCACCATGCTAGCGTACACAAAGGTAAATACTTCCCTATGCATTCAGGATAGCACCCAAAGGGCTTTGGATGTCTTCATGCTAGCTCTAACTGGGGAAAGTCTCCCTTTGAAACAACTTTCTTTCAACCTACAAGGGCAATGCCTATATTTATACAAGTCTCATTGGGACAAGAAGAGACCTCCTGCATGTAAGCTTCGATTACAATAGTGACTCCTTACAAGTTGGTGGCCTTTGGTGCACATGGAAAAGCCTCATGTAGCCTCCTTCGATTCAAAGGGGAAAAGCCTCTTATAGCCTCCTTCGATTTAAAGGGGAAAAACCTCTTGTAGTCGCCTTCTATTCAAAGGGGAAAAACTTCCTGTTGATGTACTTCGATTCAGAAGTTGGTGGCTTCCTACCGGCCTCCTACAATTCAGAAGACAAGTGCCTTCTTTACGCTTGCCCCCAATTCACAAGGCAAGGACCTTCTTCAATCCAGCAGGCACAAGGCAATGGCCTCCTGTAGCTATCTTTCGACTCAGAAGCCAATGGTCTTGCATGTCTTCCAAATTCACAAGGCGGAAATTTCCCTTCATGCTAGCGCTCACAAAGCAAGGGACCTCCTGCACATAAGCTTCGATCCCCTCTTAAAAACCCTCAACACGCATAGTCTTTACACTATGACATATATGGGTGTCCTAATCAAAGGTTATACTTGTGGACCATCTGAAGAATTGCAAGTTGTGATCGGTGGAAATAGAACTGACTGTTTTTTAGCTGGTTTCGCGAAATGTCGCGGTAAGCAAGAGTCGCCACCGTCTTTTATGTTCTCCAACATGGAAAGGACAAAAGCACAGCAAAATTCCTTATTCGAGAATGTTTCTCGGTTCGGGAGGTAGATTTATAGAAAGGGAAGGTGTTAGCACCCTTTCTATCCGTGGTTATCCACGGGCTCTTAGGTACTTGCTCTTATGTTTTCAAAAATTGTTTTCTTCTTAAGTGTGTGTGGGTTTTGAAAAAAAGTTTCGTTTGAAAACTTCTAGGTAACTCTTGTATCAGTCCTCAAGAGTGTATGAAGTGTTTTGTTTGAAAACTTTTTGAAAGTGTGGGGTGCGAAAAGATGTTTTTGTTTGTTAGAAAAAGAGCAAGTACCCAGGAGAATCTACCTACTCTAAGGAATTAGGCTGTGTAAGAGTCCTTTAGATAGTGCTATCCCACCATTGAGAGGTAGGTAGCACCATCGTTGGAGGTATTCGGGTCAATTCGATGATCGGGACAGTGTGGTCACCGAAGCAATAGTAGGACACCTTAGAAGTAACCCTAATGTCCTAGATCCTTTTTTATCCGAGGTAACCGTTTTGAGGCAACTGGATCTTTTGGACAGAAGGGAGACCTCTAAGACACCCTATACCTGATGACCACGTTCGAGGCAACCAAGTGAGGTGTACCCTAAGAGTGGCATGTGCAAGTGTGTCAATTTTCAATTATTTTACTCTTGCATGTCATGGTGAGTTATTGTTGATTTTTTAAGTTTAAGAGTTAATCTTGTCATACAATCCTAGTTAGCATACATCTAAGCAGTTAATATATGTACAGGAATTTAAAGTGCGGGAATTGTAAATCCTACGCTATTACAAGGCTTTCGGGGAGGGGGATTATTTACATGTCCAAAAATATTGGGGGAATAAAGCAGTAAAGCGTAAAAAGGTATCAGCTAAGCTATTACAAACCAGTAAAAATAAACGCGCGCGAATCTAAAAAAATCCTAATAATAAGAACTCTTTTTGTTGTTTTATCTTATTTTGGGAAAAAAATAATCTAAATCTATTTAATTTTAGTTTTGGAAAAATGTTAAGATAATTTAAAGGTTAATTAACAAAATTAATTTAATAGAAAAAGAACTAGCCTAATGTTTTTTGTGGTTTTTTTGATTTTAATGTTAATTAAAAGGAAGTCTATGAAAACAAAAATAAAATACAACGGGAATCCTTCGATCCAAGGAGAAAACGGGAGTTTCGACCCAGGGAGAGAAATAGAAGCTTCGATCTAGAGGGGGTCAGGGTCCTTTCGATTGGGCCAAACAACAAGGCGTGAGTAGCCTTCGATCCAGGGAAGAGGACTGTCTTTTGATCATGGAGGTCATGGCTTTCGATCCAGGAATGAGATGCCTCCTTCGATCCAGCAGGCTAATGGGTTCGATCCAGAGAAGGGCTCTCCTTCGATCTGGGATGTTATACCTGCAAAAGCATGTTAGCGAAATAAAATGCAGGGCCTGGGTATTGAATCCCAGGCCCTTCGATCCTGCACTCGTTGGGGTCTCTTCAGGCTAAATCTGCAGCAAGTGTTAGCAAACAAAAAAAAATGACCTGGGTGCCAAACCCAGGCCCTTTGATCCTGTCTAGGATTGCAAATCGAAAGTAACAACAAGTATGAATGTATTATGCAAATATGAGGTTGGATAGTTTACCCTTTCTTACCAACAGATTGGACTTTTAATTTGGGCTCTTCCTGGATGTAGGAACCTTCGATCTGGGCACTTCCTGGATGTAGGAACTTTTGATTTGAGGGCTTCAGGGCGTGGGCACCTTCGATCTGAGGGACTGCTTTGGCTTGGAAAATTCTGGGCAGCGTCTCTCCAATGTTTTGTTCTCCTGCAGATTTTTTTTGAAGAAGTGTGTATAATTTTCGTTCTATGATTTCCGTGTGATTTTTCGTGTAATTTTTTTTTTGTCTTTTCTTTGTAATGTGTCACTGGCCTCCTATTTATAGGAGTGTGGGAGTGCACGAAAATGGCAAGGGACAACCATTAAAATAGGCCTTTAACGCTCTGGACAAAAATCAAACACATTAAATCATTTCCTTTTTTGAAACATTCGTGTCCCCTTGAATGAACCTGGACGCTTGGATTTCGAGTGCTTTCAGGCCATGCTCTTCGATTAGTCCTGATTTGCCTCTTTCGAATGGACTTCCTGCGTACCCTTTGAATGGGCCTGGCCCAAATATCAATCGAAGGATTCCAATCGAAATGCTTTGCTAACAGGCCAATCAAAAGGTGTTGTTCATGCCAAATGAAGGACATGGTTGACATGCCTGTCGACATTGCCTTGACATAATTCCAATCGAATTCTTGTCCATAATGCCAATCGAAATACTCCTTCAGAATGCCAATCGAAATACTCCTTCAGAATGCCAATCGAAAGGTATTTGAAGTACCACTCAAAAATCTTCTTTTTCCTTAGGCAAGAGTTTGTGATCAACCAGGCAGGGGGAAGACTTTGGAAAACATGAGAGGGAAAATTTTGGGGTGCATCAGTTGCCCATGTTCAATCTTCTTAGACCTGAGGATGTAGATTGGCTTGCGTGCCTTTCGTGATCCAAAGGTGGAAGATGATTGAACACTAGAGTGCCCAGAAATTTGCACTCACATAGTAGGATATCAGCAGTATGATGGCGGGAATGGGCTTATAGATGCCATTTGGAAAGATGGTGGATGGGCGGATGGGCTTATAGATGCCATTTGGAGATTGTTGGTAGGAGGATGGGCTTATGGATGCCATCTTGAGATGTGACAAAATCTTGTCGGGAATGGCCCATTTGGAAATGTAATGGATAGTTGTGGAGATGGGCTTATAGATGCCATCGGGGTGTCGATCGCGTAAGAGATTCCTTAGCGAGAACTTGCGTACCTGAGAAAGAAAGATAATTACCTGGCCTGTTACAGGGGTTGATCTTCAAATTCTTCATGTAGATGTGCCCTGGCTAGATACAGGTGTCGAATCTACAATCAGTTGCTCACAGATGTGCCCTGGCTAGATACAGGAATCGAATCCGGAACTTCAAAAGGTTGCTTACAGACGTGCCCTGGCTGGATACAGGAATCAAATCTCTAAATTCTTCATGCAGACATGCCCTGGCTGGATACAGGTATCGAATCTACAATCAGTCACTTACAGATGTGCCCTGGCTGGATACAGGAATCGAATCTGGAATTCTTCGTCTACAGATATGCCCTGGCTGGATACAGGAATTGAATCTCTAAACTCTTCATGCAGACATGCCCTGGCTGGATATAGGTATCGAATCTACAATCAATCACTCACAGATATGCCCTGGCTAGATACAGGAATCGAATCTGGAATTAGTCATCTACAGATATGCCCTGGCTAGATACAAGAGTCGAATCTGGAATTAGTCATCTACAGATATGCCCTGGCTGGATACAGGTATCGAATCTTCAAACTCTTCAGATATGCCCTGGCTAGATACAGGAATTGAATCTGGAATTAGTCATCTACAGATATGCCCTGGCCGGATACAGGTATCGAATCTTCAAACTCTTCAGATATGCCCTGGCTAGATATAGGAATCGAATCTGGGATTAGTCATCTACAGATATGCCCTGGCTGGATACAGGTATCGAATCTTCAAACTCTTCAGATATGCCCTGGCTAGATACAGGAATCAAATCTGGAATTAGTCATCTACAGATATGCCCTGGCTGGATACAGGTATCGAATCTTCAAACTCTTCAGATATGCCCTGGCTAGATACAGGAATCGAATCTGGAATTAGTCATCTACAGATATGCCCTGGATGGATACAGGTATCGAATCTTCAAACTCTTCAGATATGCCCTGGCTAGATACAGGAATCGAATATGAAATTAGTCATCTACAGATATGCCCTGGCTGGATACAAGTATCGAATCTTCAAACTCTTCAGATATGCCCTGGCTAGATACAGGAATCGAATCTGGAATTAGTCATCTACAGATATGCCCTGGCTGGATACAGGTATCGAATCTTCAAACTCTTCAGATATGCCCTGGCTAGATACAGGAATCGAATCTGGAATTAGTCATCTACAGATATGCCCTGGCTGGATACAGGTATCGAATCTTCAAACTCTTCAGATATGCCCTGGCTAGATACAGGAATCGAATCTGGGATTAGTCATCTACAAATATGCCCTGGCTGGATACAGGTATTGAATCTTCAAACTCTTCAGATATGCCCTGGCTAGATACAGGAATCGAATCTGGAATTAGTCATCTACAGATATGCCCTGGCTGGATACAGGTATCGAATCTTCAAACTCTTCAGATATGCCCTGGCTAGATACAGGAATCGAATATGGAATTAGTCATCTACAGATATGCCCTGGCTGGATACAGGTATCGAATCTTCAAACTCTTCAGATATGCCCTGGCTAGATACAGGAATCGAATCTGGGATTAGTCATCTGCATATATGCCCTGGCTGGATACATGTATCGAATCTTCAAACTCTTCAGATATGCCCTGGCTAGATACAGGAATCGAATCTGGAATTAGTCATCTACAGATATGCCCTGGCTGGATTCAGGTATCGAATCTTCAAACTCTTCAGATATGCCCTGTCTAGATACAGGAATCGAATCTGGAATTGCAACGGTTGATAGTAATTATCTTTGGATTGACCTTTTCCCTGAAAAGGCAAAACATCAGTTGTATGCAATGTCATGATGTATGAAATGCATGATGTCATGATGTTCTTAAAAATAAATGAGATTGTGTGATATGATGTGTATATGCATGCATATGGTGTATGATAATGTGATGTTTATGAATGTATTTTCGTCTAGGAAAATAAATCCTTGACGAATGTCGGGAAGATAACTCCTGGGATGATGCTGAAGATTAGAGTTCTTCGTTTCCGCTGGGGATGTTGATTATAAGAATAAACCGGTAGGAGAAGATGACTCCGTTGGGGAATAAACTTGTTGGAGAGATTACTCTGTGGGGAATTACTCTGTGGGGAGAGATACTTCGCTGAGGTTTTAATGAGAACTCCACTGGGGATTCCAGTTGATCTGTTATGCTGGGGAATTGATGAACTCTGCTGGGGGATAGGAAGAACCTCGCTGAGGACGATCTTTCCGTGGTAATTGGCTGAGGATAACCCAGTTATAAGCTCTGGTGGAGAATAACCTTTGAATAAAGTCGGGGAGACGCATTCGTATTCTGCAGGGGACAAGCTTCCAGAATCTACTGGGGAGATGGTTCAACTCTCCTGGGGAGACTTTTGAGATTGCACTGGGGAGTGGCTCCACTGGGTGTCTGGATTCCGCCGGGGAACAATCTTATATTAAGACTGCCGGGGATGCTTGTTTAAGGAATATCTGCATACTCCGCTGGGGAATGTTGAGATTTTCTGGGGATACCCAACTTCCTTAAGGCTGACAGTAGACTGACTCTGCTTGGGGAGAGTGTTGACTTGCTGGAGATACTGTGCCTTTTGGGGGCTGCTGGGAGACCAACTCTGCTTGAGGAGAATTGTTGAATCTTGTCTTACTCTGTGGGGAGTGAAGGTATCTTGGTCATGTTCTTCAGCTGAACTTACCTTGGTACCTCGGCGGACAGAGCGACTAGGTCGCTCAGACAACTCTTATTGCCCCAGTTTCTAAGAGAGAAGGTACCTGTGGAGGTGTTTGACAACTGCCGTTTGACAAATCTTCTTCTGGTAGGCAAGTGACGAGGTGACGGGACATAGTCGTACGCTTTAATCCCTAACTTTTGCCTGGACCGCCCTTTCGGGTTTTCAGTCCACCGGGATACCCATTTTTGCCCAAGCCGCCTTTTCAGGTTTTCGACTTGCCGGGTGTACAAATTTTTCATTTTCATCCCTCATTTTTTCCGAACCCTTTTGGTTCGCCGGGAAGCCCTTATTTTTTCCTAGGTGTGTCAACCTAGCGGGTCTTTGATTTTGCGTATTTTTTTCCGACTATGTCCGTGCTCTTAGGATGTAGGGAGGTGCCCCTGTCAGTAGTGTTGCGTTGCCCTACTACCAGAAGATATTTGTTTGATCGTCCAATGCTCCAAGTGATCCAGATGGAGATTTGCCCCAAGTTGGTTGGCCTTTTGAGAGATTCTTCGAATCTTGACTTAACTGCCCCAGATGATAGACCATGATCACGTCTGCCCCTTGGTTGGAAGTACTTTTGTTCGCTTAGATATTCGTCGTGCGAATTTCTCTGCTGTTCGAACAAATAGTCATATGCAAACAGTGTTATATCAAGAATGCAAAGCTTATGTCTGTCTTGAAGTTTTTGAAAATGCATTTTTTTTATAAAAACAAGTGAATTTTTTGTAAACTGTGATGTCAACTCGTTATTTTACCGCAAGCCTTAAGGAGTCAGGATACCTTTCGTAACAGTATGCTTTCGAAATAACCCATGCTTCAGCTAGGACTTTTAAAGGTTGTAGCGTGGCCCGGTTCACGGTTTAAGAAACAAAGGATAAAGGCTCAAATTTTATTTGTACCCACCCGTTCTTCGTGATGTTCTTCAAACCTAAACTCATCTAATTGTGCATTAGACTTTGTTTGAGTCTTTGCCTTGATATTTCGGTGGTGGTTCGGATGTTGACAATTTATTTTGAATAGGCAGTCATTTCCTTTTGTCGAGGGTTTGTAGGGCCTCTTTCTTTTTTTGATTTTTGTTATCCCTGTTTTTTACCTGAACTGTTTCCTTTTTTGGAATTACAGTCAGCGGGATGCCCCAGCTTTGTAAGTCTCCTTCATAGGTTTTGACTTATTGGGTTTTTATTTCTGAGGGATAATGACTGCCTGTCTTTATGATTATTTGGAGCCATCACTGTCTTTTATTTTGTAAGGACTCCTCTGGTGCCATTCGTCGTGCACTTGGATCAGCTGAGAGAACTACCTTGCCCCAGGTTATGATTAAGGGTTTTAATTTTCGAAAAGAAAAACTCCTACTTCTTTGGCTCAAAGGGGGTTGACGAGGGATTATCTTCCTTATAACTCCAGTGTTTAGGAATTGAAACAATGCTTGTACCTCATCAGCGGGGTCTGTTCAAAAGCATACTGTAGATTGTGGTATCGTTTTCGTCATCCTCCCTCAAGAGCTTTAGAATTTTCAATCGAGAGTTAAACATCAAGAAAAAATAAAAGCAATTTTGAATATAGAGAACACAATTACTTCAAAACAGACACGTGTAATGCATTAATGAAATAATAGAGTTTGACATGATAATTGTTTGAATAAGCAAAGAAAATACAACTTGAACATTCGAATGAACACAAAGTCTTCTAGTCTCAGGACTCGTCACTTCAAATGGTGAATCTCGCAGGGATAGTAGAAGAACTCGACTTGACCATCTTGGGTGAATTCCACTACTCCTTCATCAATTAGGTTTTGGATTTTGTACCTCAACTTCCAACAGTCGTCGGTATCATGCCCCGGGCTACCAGAATGATAAGCACACCTTGCATCTGGGTTGTAGCTTGGAGAAGAAGTCTTAGGATTAGGGTGAGGTCTTATCAACGTCACCAGATTCAACTTCAACAGGTGTTACAAAGCTTGGGACAATGATATGTTGAGCTGGGTGAATTGCCTCCTGGGCTTGCTCTGATCAACCCGTTGCTCTGGGCGAGGTTGTGGTTGGACCTGTGAAGTGGTAGCAATTTAGAGAGGTCTATTCTTCACCATACCAGACCCTTGTCCTTTTGGAAGATGATTAATGACCTGGTCCCTGACTTGGACTGTTTGCTTCATGTTGTATCTCTCTTGGCGAAGCTGGTTGACCATGGATTTCAACTCTTCTTGCTCCCGAGCCAAGCCTTGGATAAGGGCCATCTGCCCCAGCATCTGAGTCCTCATTGCATCTACCTCAGCTTGCAGATGTTTCAGTCGTTCATCCTTACTGCCCTCAGAACTATTCCCGACCAAAGTCCCCATGAGGAGCGTTCTCAGCTCTTCCTGCCCCTTGGATAGATTTAGGAGGATGTCCCCGAACCGAGTCTCTTGAGCATGAAGATCCTGGTTGCCTTGTTGGGAAGCCATTGCTGAAATAAACAGCGAAGAAGGTAAGTGACCCGTCAAGGGTACCTGTTATGCAATAATATGTATGTATGCATGCAATGTTTTCAAGGATCTCGTGGGGTAAACAAGAAAATTGTTAGAACTTGAATTTTGTAGCTTGATTGAAGGAACTTCATGTTGTTGAGAGTCCTTCTTCAAGAGTCAAGGCTCACCATATCGAGTGGGTCATAGCCCCTGACTCAAGTCATTAACCTTGGCTAGAGGAAAATAAATCCCCTTTGCCCCTTGCTAGACTTTTGATTCAGCATGACCTGCATCACAAACCCTTGAGATCCTTGAAATGGATTAGTCCTTATGCAGGATGCATGCAATGGTATGATGTTATGCTATGCATGAAGTGATGTAAGTAGGCCCTGTAATGAGTCCCAATTAAGGACTGTGAACAAAACCTGCAAGGAAACTCATGTGTCAGATAACAAGCATGCAAGTAGTCAAGTTTGAAGGCACACAAGTCACACAAGACAGCCCTTAGAGTTTAGGCCAGCATGAAGTTTGGGGTACTACCCTCTTGAAGTTGGTGGGCTCAAAACCTGTCCTATCAAAAGTAACCGAGTTCTAAGGAGCTCAATATCATTGGGTTATTTTCTGTGTTCATTGTTTTGATTTAGCCACTGAACTGGCGATCAAAATATTCCAAGAAAACAACCCTCAATGAGTGTAGTATCGAGTATCAACCAACTTCGGACTGCACCAAAGTCAGTCATCTCACTACCCCTAAAGAGGCCAGGATGGTTCAGTTAAGGTTCCTAAGGTCAGTTGATGCTTCACGACACCACGCGGCGGCCCCGTACTCTCCTTGACTTGACTCAAGGGTTACCGGTACTCACCAAAGTGCTACATCAACGTAGCAAACTGCTTCAACCGTGTCGGTATACCCCGCACAGTTCCCTCACAGTTTGTTGCTACTTTCTAAGAAGGTATCCCCCAGATCCGGGTTAGGATCTATGAAACTCCCAAAACAGGCCCACAATATTAAAGCAAACAGATCAAGCAATTGAAAACATGATGATGAACTATTCCTAAGGTACACCTCACTTTTATAGTCCCCAGCAGAGTCGCCAGTTCTGTGATCGGTGGAAATAGAACTGACTGTTTTTTAGCTGGTTTCGCAAAATGTTACGGTAAGCAAGAGTCGCCACCGTCTTTTATGTTCTCCAACATGGAAAGGACAAAAGCATAGCAAAATTCCTTATTCGAGAATGTTTCTCGGTTCGGGAGGTAGATTTATAGAAAGGGAAGGTGTTAGCACCCTTTCTATCTGTGGTTATCCACGGGCTCTTAGGTACTTGCTCTTATGTTTTCAAATATTGTTTGCTTCTTAAGTGTGTGTGGGTTTTGAAAAAAAGTTTCGTTTGAAAACTTCTAGGTAACTCTTGTATCAGTCCTCAAGAGTGTATGAAGTGTTTTGTTTGAAAACTTTTTGAAATTGTGGGGTGCGAAAAGATGTTTTTGTTTGTTTGAAAAAGAGCAAGTACCCAGGAGAATCTACCTACTCTAAGGAATTAGGCTGTGTAAGAGTCCTTTAGATAGTGCTATCCCACCATTGAGAGGTAGGTAGCACCATCGTTGGAGGTATTCGGGTCAATTCGATGATCGGGACAGTGTGGTCACTGAAGCAATAGTAGGACACCTTAGAAGTAACCCTAATGTCCTAGATCCTTTTTTATCTGAGGTAACCGTTTTGAGGCAACTGGATCTTTTGGACAGAAGGGCGACCTCTAAGACACCCTATACCTGATGACCACGTTCGAGGCAACCAAGTGAGGTGTACCCTAAGAGTGGCATGTGCAAGTGCGTCAATTTTCAATTATTTTACTCTTGCATGTCATGGTGAATTATTGTTGATTTTTTAAGTTTAAGAGTTAATCTTGTCATACAATCCTAGTTAGCATACATCTAAGCAGTTAATATATGTACAGGAATTTAAAGTGCGGGAATTGTAAATCCTACGCTATTACAAGGCTTTCGGGGAGGGGGATTATTTACATGTCCAAAAATATTGGGGGAATAAAGCAGTAAAGCGTAAAAAGGTATCAGCTAAGCTATTACAAACCAGTAAAAATAAACGCGCGCGAATCTAAAAAAATCCTAATAATAAGAACTCTTTTTGTTGTTTTATCTTATTTTGGGAAAAAAATAATCTAAATCTATTTAATTTTAGTTTTGGAAAAATGTTAAGATAATTTAAAGGTTAATTAACAAAATTAATTTAATAGAAAAAGAACTAGCCTAATGTTTTTTGTGGTTTTTTTGATTTTAATGTTAATTAAAAGGAAATCTATGAAAACAAAAATAAAATACAAGGGGAATCCTTCAATCCAAGGAGAAAACGGGAGTTTCGACCCAGGGAGAGAAATAGAAGCTTCGATCCAGAGGGGGTCAGGGTCCTTTCGATTGGGCCAAACAGCAAGGCGTGAGTAGCCTTCGATCCAGAGAAGAGGACTGTCTTTTGATCATGGAGGTCATGGCTTTCGATCCAGGAATGAGATGCCTCCTTCGATCCAGCAGGATAATGGGTTTGATCCAGAGAAGGGCTCTCCTTCGATCTGGGATGTTATACCTGCAAAAGCATGTTAGCGAAATAAAATGCAGGGCCTGGGTATTGAATCCCAGGCCCTTCGATCCTGCACTCGTTGGGGTCTCTTCAGGCTAAATCTGCAGCAAGTGTTAGCAAACGAAAAAAAATGACCTGGGTGCCAAACCCAGGCCCTTTGATCCTGTCTAGGATTGCAAATCGAAAGTAAGAACAAGTATGAATGTATTATGCAAATATGAGGTTGGATAGTTTACCCTTTCTTACCAACAGATTGGACTTTTAATTTGGGCTCTTCCTGGATGTAGGAACCTTCGATCTGGGCACTTCCTGGATGTAGGAACTTTTTATTTGAGGGCTTCTGGGCGTGGGCACCTTCGATCTGAGGGACTGCTTTGGCTTGGAAAATTCTGGGCAACGTCTCTCCAATGTTTTGTTCTCCTGCAGTTTTTTTTTGAAGAAGTGTGTATAATTTTCGTTCTATGATTTCCGTGTGATTTTTCGTGTAATTTTTCTTTTGTCTTTTCTTTGTAATGTGTCACTGGCCTCCTATTTATAGGAGTGTGGGAGTGCACGAAAATGGCAAGGGACAACCATTAAAATAGGCCTTTAACGCTCTGGACAAAAATCAAACACATTAAATCATTTCCTTTTTTGAAACATTTGTGTCCCCTTGAATGAACCTGGACGCTTGGATTTCGAGTGCTTTCAGGCCATGCTCTTCGATTAGTCCTGATTTGCCTCTTTCGAATGGACTCCCTGCGTACCCTTCGAATGGGCCTGGCCCAAATATCAATCGAAGGATTCCAATCGAAATGCTTTGCTAACAGGCCAATCAAAAGGTGTTGTTCATGCCAAATGAAGGACATGGTTGACATGCCTGTCGACATTGCCTTGACATAATTCCAATCGAATGTTTGTCCATAATACCAATCGAAATACTCCTTCAGAATGCCAATCGAAAGGTATTTGAAGTACCACTCAAAAATCTTCTTTTTCCTTAGGCAAGAGTTTGTGATCAACCAGGCAGGGGGAAGACTTTGGAAAACATGAGAGGGCAAATTTTGGGGTGCAACACAAGTGATGCACACAAGTGATACATGTGGTCTCTTTAAAAGGACACATACACGTTTCAAATCGAAGAACACCCATTTGGCCCCCTTCGAAGGATGCACAAAAAGGGTCCATTAGAAAGACAAATGCTATTTGGAAACAAATATTATTGTCTAAAGAAAGGACCTGGTCGAAGATTGGAATTATGAAGTCAAAATAAAAGGTTGAAATATCAAAAGATGCTTGCTGGCCAGAGTCCTATGTGCTGCCAAGTACAAGCCTGTTGCACTGGCCACAACACTCCAAAACTGCTACAAAGCAGTCCTGCCACGCTTCTCCCATACTTGCACCAAATTGGCATACAAAAGCTTCACCTTAAAGGCTACAAAAATAGTATACCCAATTTGTTCAAATATCATTTATTTTCTCTCCCAAACCTCAACCAAACTCATCTATAAATAAGAGCCTCCATCACACATCTTAGGGCCCCTGGTAGTTGCAAAAATTCTTGTTGTGAGAAAATTATCAATTTCTCAAAACTCTCAAACACTATCAAATGTTCTCAAACATTCCTAAACACTCCAACTCTAAAAACTTAGATCCCTTCATACACTAAGTGAACCTTTTGACTCACTCCTCAAACTGCCAGATAACAAACCTTCGACTCATTCCCCAACTACAACACAATAGTCTTTTGATTCACTCCCTATACTGTTATAGAACAACCTTCGATTCACTCACCACTATCACATACCCTTCTTTAATTCAGTGACTTCCCAAACAAAACAATAACTGAACTAGCTTCAGGAAGATTCCAGCAAAGTTACATTCACCACCAAGGAAGTCACCTGCATCTCCTTCGATTAAGCGCTTCAAGAGGTAAGTTTTTTCTCCAAACTTGGAACTTGTTCATTTAAATATCATTTGTACATATAAATAAAAGGAAAATGTAGATATCCCATCTAAGAAGTTGACCATGCCTTAACTTTCGATTCTCACTGCATGTATGTTGAAAATCTCAACCCTGACTAGTTAGACTTTAGATTTTGGGATCCCAATGATCTTGTGCTAACCCATGGCTTGTAGCTTTCGAAATTTGCATTTGTTAGTTTCATTTTCAAGTTTAGACAGGTTTTCTGTACCCTTCAATTGGCTAAACATTGAAGCCTTTCGAATCTCAACTTGGGAGCCTTGCATTCCTACAATTGAAGGAAGCAACAAGGAGTTTGAAACTAGGAGTGTACACTCATGCTAACTCCCAGACCAATTTAAAGGAGCAAAAAAGGACAAAATCAAAAGCTGCTCACACTGATTCTCAGCCCCAATCGAAAGGAGCCAAAGAATGGGGAATCAAAAGAGCCTACTGCCTGGATCGAAGGACTCACTTTTTTCTATCTTTTTATTTTATTTTTATTTTATCTTTATATTTTCTTGCTATTTAATATGGTTGTAATAATTAGGATATTTATTTTCTGCATTTTTATTGCTTTATACAAATGTTAGTAATTAGGATGTATGGCAAGATAAAACCAACAAGTAGACAACCCAAAAATATCAAAGACAAAAAGGCATGTAATAAAGCACACCATGCACACACATGTACCTCTAGGGTGATCTCACTTGTTGCCTCGGAAAAATAATCATGTTCCTCGAATATAGGCATTTTAGCAAAGACCCTTGATAAAAGATCGTAGTCCCTCGATGACCCTCGATGTTGCCTCCGGTAAACGATCTAGTCCCTAACGAAATTGCTAAAACGTCTCATAGGTTTCCTTCTATGACTATACAAATGACCCACGCCCGTCCCTTCACATCCAACGATGGGGCTTCTTATCAATCAATGGTAAGATAGAAACATATAAAGGTGGAGGAAAAGAACACTAGACCTTTTTGAGTAGGTAGGATGCTCATAATTGTTCGCTTGCTCACAACAAAAAAATCATTTTCACACCAACATTTTCCATTGAAACATTTTCAAAAGACAAAGCTCTTTGTACGCATTCTTATAGAGACGAGAATCATTACAAAGGCACTTTTCAAAATCACTTTCAAAAACATCTTCCACAAACACCTCTTTGAACTATTTTCAAAACCAACACTTTGTACACACTCTTATAGAGACGAGAATCATTACAAAGACGTTTTCAAAAATATTTTCAAACCTACATCACAAAGCACATTTTCAAACAAAGCAAGTGATCTAGCAAGCAACTCAGAGCCCATAGATAACTGCAGATGAAAAGGGTGATAACACCTTCCCTTTTCATAACCTACCCCTCGAACTCAAGAAAATAATCTCAAAGGTATTTCTTGTTCTTTTCACCCTTAGTGATCTAGCAAGCAACTCAGAGCCCATAGATAACTGCAGATGAAAAGGGTGCGAACACCTTCCCTTTTCATAACCTACCCCTCGAACTCAAGAAAATAATCTCAAACGTATTTCTTGTTCTTTTCACCCTTTCCTTATTGGATAAAAGAAAAGTTGATGGAGACTCTTGCTATCCGCAACAATTGCGATCCAACGCAAAACACCCAAGTCAGTTCTCCCACCGTATTACAGAACTGGCGAATCTGCTGGGGAATTACTTAAAAATGGGGTTACCTTAGGGCTAGATCACCTTTATTTGATTTCTTTGTTTGGCTTGCATGCTTTACATTATGGTTCCTTATTTGGGTTTGTTTTGATCCTCCACCTGGATCTGGGGCACCTTTTAGGTAAGTAGCAATAAATTATGGAAACTGTGTGGGGTATACTGATATGGTCAAAGCAATAGCTACGTTAGTGTGGAACATTTGTTGGTACCGATATCCCTTGAGTAATCAAGGAGAATACATGGACGTTGTGTAGTGTCATGAAGCACTAACTAACCTTAGAACATTAATTAAACAACTTGGCCATTAGGAAGTAGTGAGGTAGCCGACTTTGGTGCAGTCCGAAGTTGGTTGATACTCGATACTACGGCCATTGAGATTGGACTTTCGGGATATTTCGGTCGCCAATAGAGAGGCTTGCGCTGAAACAATGCCCGATGAAGAAAGATTAGTGATATTGAGATCCCCTAGAACCCGATTACTTTCTAGGACAGGTTGAACCAACTAAACTTCAAGAGGGCACTTACCTATGAACCTCATGCAATCCTAAACCTAAGGACTTGTTTGCTTTTCTTGTGTATATACTTGTACATGACATCATGACATCATGACATCATACCATAGCATTTTACACTAACCATTTCAAGGATTTCGAGATTCATCTTTGTTTTGTTTTGTAGGACATGACTCCCACTTGCAGGAATATGATCCTAGTCGATCTCGTACGAGTACCTTTTCAACTCAAGGAATTAGCATCAAGGGTCCCTGAGAATTCTCCGTTCACCAAAAGGCATGGACGACTTCTCAACCTTGTTACCTCAAGTTTTGATGAAGACATGATGAAAGTGCTTTTCCAGTTCTTCGACCCATTGCACCATTGCTTTACCTTCCCTGATTACCAACTTGTGTCTACTATGGACGTATTCTCTCAACTCTTGGGAATTCCTATTCTCGATCAATTACCTTTCAACGGTATGGAAAGATACCCAAGCCCCAAGGAGATTGCTCGAGCTTTACATTTACAACAATCCGACGTTATGGCTAACTGGGAAACAAGAAGTGGTGTCAAAGGGTTTCTAGCCAAGTTATTATTGGAAAAGGCTCAAGACTGTTGGAATACTCTGGATTTACAAGCCTTTGAAGAAGTCTTGGTTCTTCTCATCTATAATCCTGACCAACTTATAGATGTGAATGCAGTTAAAAATTTTATATCTCGTAATCCGATGCCTACTTTGTTGGGAGATATCTTGCATTCTCTCCACTCTCGCACCATGAAGAGAAGGGGGACCCTCATGTGTTGCACTCCTTTGTTGTCTAGGTGGTTTGTTATGCACCTACCCCGATCTGTTGTAAAAAACGAGTAAGGCTTGAGATGGTCCAATAGGTTGATGTCACTCAGACATTCGGATATTCACTGGTGTTCTCGATCCTTGGAGGACATTACTATCATCGACCATTGTGGGGAATTCCCTAATGTCCCTCTGCTTGGCATTAGGGGAGGAATTACTTACAACCCTTGCTTGGCTTTGTGACAATTTGGGTATGCACGAAGAGATGGTCCTCATAATACGCTCATCCAAGGTGTGGTATTCGACTACGAGAGCAATGACCAAGGCTATCGTCAAAGGTTTATACGAGCTTGGAGAATGGTAAACAAAGTGGATAGTAAGACATTGGGACACAAAATTTTTATTCCCCTTGAGCCTTACCTTAAGTGGGTAGGAACTCGTGCTCAGAATCTCGTAATGCCTTACCCTTCCATCCTACCTATCATCATGGAGCCTATTGCTGAAGGAGATGTTCCATATACTGTCCTTTATCCTAACATGCCTACCTCTCTTGAAGACTTGCAAAAGGATTAGATTCAGATAAAGAAATAAAGAGACACCTTCGAAGCCCAGTTCCACGCAAGTGAGAAGAAAGGTTTGGAGCTTACGAGACAGCTTCATGAAAAGTGAAGTTTGAACGCCTACATTGCACAAAAAAGGATGTGCTCGACCTTTTTGTCTTAGGAGTTTATTTTATGTTTATTTCCTCCATTGTAAGCCCCAAGATGCATGATGTAATCAACTTGGATTTATTAATACAATGTGTGTTTTCTTTTGTCTAAACAAATTTAAATCTCCTAGTTTCCTTGAAATCATTTGCATATGCATTTTCATTCATCATAACACAAACATGTTTTTCACAATAGGTCTCCTTATCTTTCTACTGTTTATTTTAGTGAGATGGATATTGAAGAGACAATAAAGGATCTTCAAGCACAAAATGCTCAATTCTAACAGATGTTCTTGGCTCTGGCTAAAGGACAAGAAGACCTAAAGGCTCTCATGATCAAAGATAATAAGAAGAAGGCGAAGAAACCAACCGGTATTTTGAATTTGGGAAGAAGGTTCAGAGGACCGGCTAAGTGAGCTCTAGATTTCGCAACCTCGTCGGGTGAATGAGATAATCAAGAAGAAAAGAACAAGGAAGGAAATGACAACCCAGAGTTTGAGGAAGATGAAGCTGACTACTCTGAAGAACAATATCCTCCTGCTGATGATAAATACAAACAGCTGGAGGATCACCTCAATACTATGGAGATCCAGAGGGTACCCGGGCTGGATTTTGAAGAGCTAGGACTGGTCTCAGGGGTGGTCATCCCGCAGAAGTTCAAGGTTCCCACATTTGATAAATATGACGGTGTCTCTTGTCCTAAGCTGCATTTAAGGTCATACGTCAGGAAGATTCAACCCCATACTGCTGATAGGGACCCATGGGTACATTTCTTCCAAGAAAGTTTTCCAGGGACGCAGTTGGATTGGTTTTATCAGTTGGAAGGAACCAACATTCGCAATTGGGAAGATCTGGCTGCTGCTTTTTACAAGCAATACCAGTATAATACTGACCTAGCTCCAACTCGTACCCAATTGCAAAGTATGTCTATGGGTTCTGGCGAGGGTTTAAAAAATTATGCCTAGAAATGGAGGGATCTCATGGGAAGAGTCTAGTCCCCTTTATCTGATAGAGAATTGGTGGATATGTTCTTGGGCACGTTGTCTGGTCCATTCTTTAACCATCTGATTGGAAGCTCTTCAGCTGGGTTTGTCGAGCTGATCTTGACTGGTGAGCGGGCAGAAGCTGGTATTGAGAGTGGCAAAATTTAAAGGGATGCATCCTCAAGTACGATGAAGAAACCCTTCACTGGAAAGACGGAGGTCAGTGCTGCTTATGGCCAGAGAAATCAAAACAAAACTGAACATCGTCCGACGGTAGGGGCTGTTATGATCTCCAATCCTGTATCAAATCAACAATGAAACCATCAGCGCAGGTAGGATGCGCTTATAAGATGATTCACTCAGATCAACATGACCTTGTCCGGGGTTTTTCCGCATCTGTTGAAGTCCAACATGGTGACTCTAAAGGAAGCTCCCAAGAATCCTAATACTGCTTCTCCCCGCTACAACCCGAACGCTCGATGTGCCTATCATTCTGAGAGCCCAGGGCATGATACAAACGATTGTTGGGCTCTGAAAAGTAAGGTACAAGACCTTATCAAGGCGAAAGAAATTAAGTTTGACCTTCCAGAGACGCCTAATGTAATAACAGCGCCAATGCCTAACCATGGCCAGAGTGTCAATGCTGTTGATGACGACCATTTTGTTTCCTCCGTGGATGAATTAACTACTCCTCTTCTGATCATTAAAGAAAATCTGTTGTGAGCCCGTTTATTTCTGGGTTGTGGTGAAGGTTGCCACTTATGTATGTCCCTACCAGATGGCTGTTTGTTGTTAAAAATGGGCGTCCAGCGCTTAATGGTTAACAAAGAAATTATGTTCAAAATAAATTCCCCTTACAAGAAGTTGTTGTGAAGATGTCTTGATAATCACCATTTCTGACAATCCTCCCAAGGTCTCCACCAAAAGACCCGCGAAGATTACATCATATTCCTCGGATAAAGTTGTTCCCTGGAATTATGGGGCTGACATCTATTATCATGGCGTCAAGCAAGACCTGTTGGATATTAAAGACGAAATTGTTGCAGATGCTGATCCTGACGTCGACAATATCATCGGGACCAGTAAAATTACGAGAAGCGGAAGAGTTTTCTCTCCCGAGATCTCTCAAAAAACTGTTGTTATTCTCGTGATTATTCCTACTGCCGCTCCTGTCAGTATTTCTATTGCTACTCCTACTGTTATCCCTGTTATTGAGTCAGTTGAGACTCAGGGAAAAGGGGTATTGGTTGAGCCCGTCCAGACGAAGGTACACAAAGAAGTCATCCCTAAGGCTTATAAAAGGGAAATGGAAGAGATATTAAAGATAACCAATAAAAGTGATTATAATGTCGTGGAGCAGTTGGGGAAGAACCCCTCAAAAATATCAACGTTGGATTTACTTCAGTGCTGTGAGGCCCACACTAAGGCTTTAGTAAAATTACTAAAGTCTGCCCACATGCCCCAAGAGACCTCCGCTGATCAATTCGAGAGTTGCATGGCCAACCTGACTGCTGATAATGGACTAGGTGTTTCTGACGCTGATTTAAGTCCTAAGGGAAGGAAACACAATAATGCCCTACATGTCTCTATTGAGTGTAGGGGCAGTACATTAACCCATGTTCTGGTGGATACAGGTTCGTCGCTGAATGTCTTGCCCAAGAATACTCTGGACAGGTTAGATTGCGAAGGACTCACATTGAAGCCCATCAACATTGTGGTGAGGGCCTTCGATGGTTCTAAAAGAATGGTGCATGAGGAGGTGGACATCCCTATCAAATTTGGTACTCAGACTTTTGATTCAACCTTCTATGTGATGGACATCCACCCATATTATTCCTGTTTATTGGGTCGACCCTGAATCCATGGGACTGGTGTTGTTACTTCTACCCTGCATCAGATGTTGAAGTACCCAGTCAAGGGAAAGATTATCACGGTCCATGGTGAGGAGGAATACATGGTAAGCCACTTGAACTCTTCCAGGTATGTTGAAATGGACAGCGAGTTCATTGAGACCCCCTGTCAGAACTTTGAGGAGGTTCCAAAGACAGTTGTTGTAACCAAGACTGCTACTAAGTTTCCGAAGATTACCAGACCTCCATTGAAAATGGCTTCTCTGAAGGATGCTAAAACATTAGTTGAAGAAGGTGGATGTACCATTTGGGGTTAACTTCCAAACATTACCTACAAATCTAACAAGTTTGCTTTGGGTTTTACTTAGGAGGCCCAAAGAGCTGTTCGACGTGCTCGCGCTGAGAGACTGCCATTATGCATCAGCAATCACGGAGTCAATGTGTTGGAGGATAGTGATAACGACTGTGACATGGACGAGTGGATTTTACCAACCATCAGCGGTGGACTCAACAATTGGGAGGCTAAGGATTTTGTTCCTATTACTTTTATTCAAGAGTAATTGTCTTTTAAATTTTTGGACTTATAATATTTAAACAATTGAAACTTTAAAACCTTGTGTCTTACCCGAGGCACAATGGTCTATCTGTGAGGGTTATTACTTCATCTTCATATGTCATTAATAAATCATGGGACATTTTTGCATGAAAATTTTACGCTCTTTGTTTTTATTTTTCTAACTTTTACTTTATCAAAAATAGCTATGCTCTTACACACACTCACATATCAAAATACAAATCCACATCCACTTGGGATCCCATTGGTAACGTTTCTGCTATTGCCAATTATGGCTTTGAAAATCCGATCTACCAAGCCGAGGATGAAGACAAGGAAGATTGTGAGGTACCAGGGGAACTTGCCAGACTGTTACAACAGGAAGAAAGGGCAATACATCCCCACGAAGAGCCAGTTGAGACAGTAAACTTGGGTACTGAAGAGGACAAGAAGGAGGTCAAGATAGGTGCTAATCTAGAACATAGTGTTAAGGAGCGTTTAATTCAGATGCTACATGACTATGTTAAAATCTTTTCCTGGTCATACAAAGACATGCCAGGACTCGACACTAATATCGTAGTCCATTTTCTGCCGACAAAAGAAGACTTCCCTCCAGTGAAATAGAAGGTTTGTCGTATGCGGTCGGAGATGTTAGAAAAGATCAAGGCTGAAGTCATGAAGCAGTTCAACATCGGTTTCTTAGCTATTACCTCCTATCCATAATGGGTTGCTAATGTTGTTCTGGTACCTAAGAAGGACAACAAGGTACACATATGTATGGATTATAGAGACTTGAATAGGTCAAGCCCTAAAGACAACTTCCTGCTTCCCCATATTGATGTTATGGTTGACAACACTGCACAACACAAGGTTTTCTCCTTTATGGATGGCTTCTCCGGGTACAATCAGATCAAAATGGCACCTAAAGACATGGAGAAAATGAAATTCGTCACGCAGTGGGGCATTTTCTGCTACAATGTTATGCCATTCGGGTTAAAGAACGCCGTGCCAACCTATCAGCGTGCCATGGTAGCTTTGCTTCATGATATGATCCTGTTGTAACCCAAAATTTACCCTCTTTATTTCGACCTTTTTGGCTTACATTTCATTATTACATACACGCATATAATTGGTTCTATGGTTATGGGATCAAGATATATTTAGCAAGCTTCGTCATGTTACAAGTGACGTTTATTTCGTCAATGGATGTTCTCAGTATTTTCCGTGCTGAAGATCGGTTCGCTATTTTGCAATGATTCGGGGTTCAAAGATTCACAAGTTTAATCCGGTGCATCATATTCAGGTGTTCTTTCGCCAAGATATCCTTGATAACATATTCTCAAATTCAGGTTCAGCTCGAGAGCCAATTCTTTAAAGAAGGTCTTCGAATGTGCGATTTTTCTCGAAGAAATATGGTGAAAAGTGTGCTGAAAGTGCAGTTTTTACGCACTAAAAAATTCATAACTTGAAGATCCTGGATCATTTTGAACCCGTTCTGGTGGCCTAAATTCTGTCTTGACGTCATCTATGTTTTCATCTCTCATGGCTGGAAGCCAATTTCGATCAGAAGGTCTTCAAAAATGCGGATTTATCAAGTATTTTCGTATAGAAAATTTGTGCCAGAAGTTAATGAGTTGGCTACGTTTTCACAGAAGGTATCGAGTTCAAATGGTATCCAAAAGGCCTTCATTTTTTGCCCAGAGTGCATGTGACGCGCCGAAAATCCTGAATGCTGAATATTATTTCATCTGGGTCGAAAATTCGAAAATTCATAAATTGGTCAATATTTATCGGATCAGACTCATCTTTTTACACAAGGTCACTGACTCAGAGATCTACAACTTTGCTTCTAAAGTCTAGACCGAGTTCTACTTCGATCAATACCAGTTTTTTATTGAAGAACGTGTCAGAGTTGACAATGAAGCCCAAAATAAGTTTGTCTGAGGCGAAACTTCAAAAATTCATAACTAATTCACCGTTTTTCCGATTGAGCCCATTTTTGGACAGGAGTTTATTCTCAATGCTGGCTACATTTTGTTTTCATATTTCAACTTCAAAAATTGCACTTAAGTCCCTGCGATTTAGCTTGGAACGTGTCAGACTCAAGTGAATAAAAATCTGCACTATTGTTTGTGGTTATTGGAGGCCCAATTGCACATTTAAAGTCCATATCCTTGCTCTAATTTCTATTACATAATCTCATTCCTTTCACACAAACGACAAAGAAAAAAACCTTGCCACAATCTTGTCAAAATATCAAATTCTTTCATGAATCCTAGAAATCTTGAAATCTTTGTTACAAACCCCCATCTCACTACAAACAAGTCATCCTTGTTACAAACCTCTATCAAACCCCCATCTCACTACAAACAAGCCATCTCATTCTCCAGTAAGGGTAAGACTGCTTTGATCTCCATGATCAAAAGGGTGTAGAAGCATTCATACATGCCATATCGATTTTAACATTACAAAATTTCATATATTTGCTTTCTTTGTATTTCATGGTATATTAATTTATTTAATGTGTTCATGAGATTCAACACTGCAGATTTGGACCATCTAATGATCCAATGCAGGTTTATTACAAAACGCTGATGCCAAAACAGAACAACAACCAATGCATGACTCATGGCAAGGCAGGCATCCTGAGGAGGCTAAGGGCGTGAGTTCAACACCCACCCCTATTGATTTTGGTTTTCTTCCATTCTATTTATCCTTTTACCTATTTTCATTCTTTCTGTTTAAAACTTTTTTCATAAAACCTAACATTTTTCACAAACCTTTGATTTTTCATAATAAACTCGAATAATTAATTTTAGGTTTAAATTAATTTTTGGTTCAACACCCACCCCTGACATTTGCATTATTTGTATTTTCTAACCCTATTTTCCATTGATGCTTCTTCCTCTATCTATTTTTTGGCAAACTTAATCCTTTTTTGTTAATCATTAAACATAAGCTTTTTTTTAAACCTTTTTTTAAATTAAAATTAATTAGGTTTTAGGTTTTTTTTAATTAACCTTTTTTTTTCAAAATTAACCTTTTTTTATTATTAATTAATATTAATTACATTTTAGATATTTTAATTAACTTTTTTCAAAATTAACATTTTTATTAATTAAAATTAATTAGGTTTTTAGGTTTATTTAATTAATTATCATAAATCATTTTTTTCATAAAAAATAACCAAAATATTTTCTTTGCTATTTTCATCTTATTTATATTTTCCTAGATAAAGTGTATAAGACGCGTTCAATTGTAATAGCGTAGCTTTATTTTTCCTGCATTTTTTTAATCATTATCATGTAATCGCTTCCGGAATGTAATAGTTTTAAGATTTCTTTTATGCATTCTTCACTATTATGTAAGTGCCCCAAAGCTCTGTAATAACCTAGGTTTATATTCCGTATTTACCTTCAGCTACTATATTTTATGAATGCTTAGATTAATAGGATTGTATGAAAAGATAAAAATGAACGATAGAAAATCCTAATTGCAAGATAAATAACCGAACTGAATCATTTGCACACTCGCACCTCTAGGATAACCTCACTTGTTGCCTTCGAAAAAACAATGGCTATGTCCCTCGAACGTAGGGATGCCATTAGCAAAGACCCTCAGTTAAAGTCATCATAAAGATCATAGTCCCTCAATGTCCCTCGAGTTGCCTACGAGAAATGATCTTGTCCCTCAATGTAGCCTACGAATATATGATAAAAGTCTCTTCGAACCGCTAAGGTATCCCTATATGTTGCCTTCTATGACCATAACGATGACCCGCGCTTGTCCCTCATACATCCAACGATAGGGCTACCTACTCACTAATAGTAGTATAACACTGTCTAAAGGTTAGGAGGGAAAGAACGACCTTTTCGAGTATAAGTAGATAAGTTCTTAGATGCTTGCTTAAAATAACATTTTTCACACTACACTTTCAAAATATTTTAAAAAAAAGCTTTATCAACACTCTTGAGGACTGATAAAATAGTTAGCATAAAGCAAACAAACTTTTCAAAACACACAAACACAAAAGCAATTTTCAAAAATGAGCAAGTGCCTAAGCGCCCGTGGAAAATCACTGATGGAAAGGGTGCTAACACCTTCCCTTTCAATAATCTACCCCCTTACTCAGAAAATCTCGGAAAAGGTCTTTTTCTGTTCTTTTCACCCTTTCCTTTATTGGATAAAAGAAAAGTCGATGGTGACTCTGGATTACTGCATATTTGCGAATACAAAATGCAAAACCAGTATAACAGTCGGTTCTGTCAGCGTATCACAGAAATGGCGACTCTGGTGGGGACTTATAAAAAGTGGGGTTACCTTAGAGCTTAGGTCATATTTAACTTGCTTTCCTTGTATGCTTTGCTTGCTTTACTTTTAAGGGTTTTTGTTTGGTTTACTTGTAAAGATCCTACACCCGGATCTAGGGCACCTTTTAGGTAAGTAGCAATAGATCGTGGAGACTGTGCAGGGTATACCGACAGGGTTAAAGTGATAGCTATGTTGATGTGACACTTTGGTTAGTACCGGTAGCACTTGAGTAGTCAAGGAGAATACGGGGGTGCTGCATGGTGTCATGAAGCATCAACTGACCTTAGAACCTTTAATTGAACAACTTAGCCATTAGGAAGTAGTGAGGTAGCCGTCTTTGGTGTAGTCCTAAGTCGGTTGATAGTCGATACTACACTCATTGAGATTTGACTCCCAAGTTTTGTTTGGTGGCAAGTCATTTGTCGATCAGAATGAAACTTATAGGAAAAATCAGTAATATTGAGATCCCTTAGAAACCGATTACTTTCTAGGACAGGTTGAACCAACTATACATTCAAGAGAGTATTTACCTACATACCCCATGCAAGCCTAAACCTAAGGCTATTTTTGTGACTTGCTTGCTTTCGTTATCTAACAATGTGAATTCCTTGCAGGATTTGTTTATATCCATTAACATGGATTTCTTGTAGGATTTACTTGCTTATGTCACTGTACGCTTTTGCTTGATGCATAACATACACATCATAGCATCATACCATAGCCTTTTGTTAACCATTTCAAGGATCCTAAGGGCCTGTGATGCAGGTTATGATGAGCCAGACGTCTAGCAAGGGGCAAGGGGATTTATTTTCCTCTAGCCAATTTTGTCAAAAGACCAAAGTACGATAACTTGAGTCAGGGGCTATGACCCACTTGATATGGTGAGCTTGGATCTCGTAGAAGGACATTCAACAATACGAAGTTCTTCAATCAAAGCTGCAGTTGACTCCTAACATTTTCTTGTTTACCCCGTGAGATCCTTGAAAACATTATATAAGCATATCATACATGTCATTGCATAACAGGTATTTCGAGGAAAAGTTTCTTATCCTTTCGCTGTTTATTTCAGCAAGAAGAAATGGATCTTGAACAAACAATCAAAGATCTTCAAGCTCAGAACTCTCAATTCCAGCAAATGTTCCTGGCTCTGGCCAAAGAATAGGAAGATCTGAAAACTCTTATCATCAAAGAGAAGGCGAAGAAGCCAAAGAAATCGGCTGGCATCTTGAATATGGGAAGAAGACTCAGAGGACCGGTTAAATAAGCTCTAGATCTCACAACTCCATTAAACAAAGGGGATAATCATGAAGAAGTCAATAACCCTGAGGCTGATGAAGAAGAAGTTGATTACTTTGAGGAACAATATCCTCCTGATGACGATAAATACAAACAACTGGAGGATCATCTCAATGCTATGGAGATTCAGAAGGTACCTGGCTTGGACTTTGAAGAGTTAGGGTTGGTTCCTGGAGTGGTCATCCCACCAAAGTTCAAGGTTCCAACATTTGCTAAGTATGACGGTGTCTCCTGCCCTAAGTTGCACTTAAGGTCCTATGTCAGGAAGATCCAGTCTCACACTACTGACCGAAAGTTATGGGCTTCCAAGAAAGTTTAGATGGCATGCAACTGGAGTGGTTCTATCATCTAGAAAGAACAGACATTCATACCTGGGAAGACTTGGCTGCTGCTTTCTACAAGCAGTACCAATACAATACTGACCCCGCTCCAACTCGTACACAACTTCAAAGCATGTTTATGGGTTCTAGCGAAGGCTTCAAGGAATATGCCCAGAAGTGGAGGGATCTAGCTGGCAGGGTACAACCTCCTCTTAATGATCAGGAAATGGTAGACATGTTCATAGGCACACTGACATAACTGTTCTTTAATCTGCTGATTGGGAGTTCCTCATCCGGGTTCCCAGAGATGGTTCTGACTGGAGAAAGGATCGAAAGTGGTATCAAGAGTGGGAAGATCCTGATGGTTGCATCTTCTAATGCTGAGAAGAAGCCATTTGCTGGTAAGAGGGAAGCCAATGTTGTGTATGGCCAGAAGGGTCGTAATAAGGCAGATTACCACTAATCTATAGGGGCAGTGCTGGTCTCTAATTTGGCACGCGTGCAACGACCACAACAATAGGGTAATCAGCGAAGGCAAGACGAGCCTAAGAGAAAATTTACCAAGATCAACATGCCTCTGTCTCAAGCATTACAACATATGTTGAAGATGAATTTTATTACGTTGATAGTGTTGTACCCCAATTTTTCCCCCTAAGATCCCTTCATCATACCATGTTGATTCATTCACAATAAGATCACACTAGGATTCTTCGTTCCCATCCCTACATTTAGTTTTGTCTTTTTGAGGGATTACCAAGCACCTTGACATATGTTCCTTTTGTGATCATGAATATTGTTTTGATTTCTTCATTTAACTAATAAAATGCAATGTTGGTTTGTCTTGCTTATTATCCATGTAGATAAAGGCAATGAGATTTAACAAGTTACCCCATGGGTTCATGAGTTTATTTCCATGCCCTAGTAAATAAAGCTTGAGAAGTTCAAACCTCACCATTGGATTGGTTTTGTAAGAATTGGCATGGCATGGTTTATTTGGTTCATCACATTTCAAGGTTATTAGATTTGACTCAAAGGTACAAAGGGCTGATTGAAGAAGTTGTCATGTTTGGACAAGGCCTTGTTCCTATTGGTCACAAGAGCATATTTCTCTCAAATTTCAAGATATGGAAGTGGTTTTAGTGGCTATGAGTTCTCATTATCATCCTCAACAAATTCTATTCACAAGGCAAGAATGTTGGTACAAGAAGTTTGTTCAAGTTTATCAAAGTTCCTCAAAGCATTTTCTTGATCTATGAGCTAGGGTTTCGAATTTCAAAGGAGTATATCTTTCTCACATTTTGGTATTTTTGAGTGATTCCAAAGACATAATTCTAATCAAAGGGTTATTAAAAAATCACTTCAAAAGTTCCAAGGAGTTTTCATGAGGAAGAGACTTGATGAGGAAGCAAGATTACAAGTCCTCCAGATGAATCCCCAATTTTCCATGTGTGACTTTAAATGGTCATAACTTGGTCAATTTTTATCACCTTGAGTCCATTATTTTTCCATAATGATCTTGAAGATGTGAACTTTATGCCTTCTTTTATATGAAAAGTGGGAAAATGGATGGAAGTTGCCTTAAAGATGCAAAAGGTTATAGGTCATTTCATGTTTTTTTGCCAACTTCAACAAGTCATAACTTGCTCAAATTTTGGAGATTTTGAATGATTCAAGTTTCAAAATATCATCCAAGAGATCTAATTCATGCCATATTTTTTGTTCAAGAGCAAATTTGAAGTGGAAGGCCATGTTTGGATGCAAGACATTATAGGTCATTTTTGAAGAAGAATTTGAAATATTTCTAAGTATGGAAAGTCAACCATTTTTCTTCAACTTTGACTCGATGCAACTTTCAGCTCAAGCATCCATTTAACTCTATTCTTTTTCCATTGCAAAGCTTGTAACCTCATCTTTCTAAAGCATCAAGAATCATTCCTTAAGACCCCTTGAGTCGAGAATGCCATTGTTTCAAAAATGGTAACTTAGAATTGAAGTTTCCCTGCAAGTCAGAATTTGAATTTCATATTACAACCTCTAAACCTCAAATTAGCACGCGTTTTGGGTCTAAACATGATTAACCAACTTTCCCAAGTGGATTAGCGCATCAAAACGCAAGGATTGGATGAGTTTTGAAAAAGTTTGGATCACACTTCACTCGTGCATCAGGTTTTCACGAATTCCCTCCAAAACGCATCATTCACTCTTCCTTTCGATCCCATTCGCTTCTTCTATAAATACATGAACTATCCCATTCATTTTCCCAAGTTTGGATAGCCAGAATCACCCTGCCAAACTTGTTTCATAACTCATAATTCAGTAACTTCAAAATACATTCTCGAGCCTTTTTCAATCCAATTTTTCCATCAATTTACCTTCCTTGATCTTCCCTGAAGCTAACCACATAATTACATTCAAGAATCGTGCCCTATACTGCTCCATAGAAGTCCAGTTTCAGAGCTCTGTAACTCAACTTCAATAGGTAGATCCCTTCATCAATTCTTCAAAACTCTGATATCATTGTGTTGCTCTCATTGCCTTTGTTCTAGTCGCAACACTTACCTTTTACTGGAAACACGTTTTGACCATGAAATTTTAAATCCCTTTTCAAAACTTTCCTTCCAAATTGCTTGAGCTACAGTTTATATAAATTTGGCGCGAGGGTGTGGTTGTCTTCGTCTTGAAGAGACGAAGCGAATGTCATAGGCATGAGCTTCTAATTTTACAGTTTGAGAGACCTACAATTTATGATGACTGGAGGTTGAAGATGACCAACGTGTCATCTTCCAACCAATGAAGGCGCGCCATCTATTTTTTTTTTAAATTCTGATTTAATTAATGATTTTGTACATTATTCACTAATAACCATGATATGCACAGCGCGTCAGATCCCTTGGATTTAATTACTAACGTTTTTTGACTCTCATCCAATGGTCCACATATTTTACTTTTATTTTCTTTTTCTGATTTTTATATTTTAATTGATTTAAATTTCAAAAAATCATAGAAAATTCATTTTTAGTCCAAAAAATTTGGAAAAATTATGAAAAATATTTTTGATTATCCTCTTTCTGATTTTTATTTTTTCACAATTTAATTTTGTGTTTTAGTATTTTTTATAAATTTTACACTTTATTTGATTTGTTTTAAATGTTAAAAATACTTTTATATATTTTTAAATTCTGAAAAAATTATGGAATGATCTAATGACATTGTGATAAATATTGATGACCTTATTTTTTTCTTCTGACTTTACTATTTTTTACCATTTTTTGTTTATTTTACCCATTTATTTTAATTTTAAAAATAGTTTCTGACTTAAAAAAATTACCAAAAATTTTGTGATATTATTTGAGCCTTTTTCTGATTTTTCTATGGTCTCACTTTTCATTTCTTGATCAATTTGAACATAGTTGATATTTTTCTCTCTTTATTTTCTATTTTTTAAACATTATTTTTAAACCATTTTGTGTATATTAAAATGTGATATTATTTTGTGACTATTTTCTGGCTGATCTTGGGTTAGATTTTGGATCATGAACTTTATGAACATCATTGGATCCATAGTGTTGAGTTTAACTCCACAAAAATGGATGAATGATTTTAATAATAGTTTGATTAAAATTTAATTCAAATGTGGTTTGTATTTTTTCCCCATCCCTCTTCATCTCATCCCTTTCTTATTGCACTAGATGTTGTTGGAGCATGATCTCTATATCATGTCTCAAAACAAATGGTGCATAGATTGTTATTGACCGACCTCAAAATAGGTGAAACTTCTATATAAGTCCACTTACGATTGCTTAACATAACGCTAGATTTTGTCCCGTTTCGAATAAATGATCATTCGTGGCCCAAACTTATGATTGCAAGCCCAAGTATGTTAATTTGATCTCTTTGATCTAATAACCTTGAGATTCATTGTGTGGAGGCTTTGGTTCTACCAATCCTCTAATGGATCTACAACACCTTTGGTCAACGCGGATCACTTAAACATCGTTGATCATTAAATGGTACTTGTGAGAATTCCAAATGGACGATATACTTGACAAAAAGAAAATGCAACTTGTTGTGTGGAGGCTTTGGTTCTACCAATCCTCTAATGAGTTACAAATGCAAGCTTCAAGATGGTCATCCAACTAACCACTAATTATTGACTTGTCTTACCTTATGCTTTTATTATTTTTTATGCTTTATGTACCATTTACTTTTAGCATTTACATTTATGCCTATTTTCATTTTTTCTCATTTGAGCATTTACTTTCTTGCCATTTTTACTTTGCTCACTTGAGCTTTTCTTTTCCTTTCTTAAGATACTTAATAATCAACATAAACCCTAAAAAATCTTTAATTGTACTTGGACTATTTGGTTACTATCCTTGTCATTATGGAGCATGGGACTTTTATTGGGCTTAGGATTAGAAACCTTGGCCTATCTTGGAGACCTTGTGATATTATCTGATTATTCTGTCTGGAGTCCTTGAAGTTTACCTCAAGACACTGGGTTGCTTGTTTGTTTTTGCGTGCAGGTTTTTGTGATTACACCCTTTATTTGTAATATGGAATTCACCCGTATGCAGCCATTACTCTGCCCAATTTTAGTGAAGACTTAATACACTTGAAGTTTGGTTCTCTCAAGAGGTCTAGTATTTTTTTTGCTTGATTGGTTCCAATCCAAGGAATGGGAATTCTATCTTGGCTCATAAGTCAAGTATTGGCTTCTTGTTGGTTAGATGGTTCTTATCCCTAGCTTTTACCTTATGCTTTAAGATAGTCCATTCTTCTCCTCCCATCTTCTTTAATTTAAAAAATCTTATTCCCCCTTTGGAAAACTCTTCTTGTTTTTGAACTTGAAACCACTTTCATAATAAACTTGGACTTATGTCCATGCATTTTCAAAACATTTTTCATAAATAAACTCCAATAAACTTAATAATACCTTGACATTTTTTTGTGAGAAGACTAAAAGTCAATCAATCTCATTTAAAACCATTTTGCCACTTTGGATTTTATCTTTAAACTTTTCTCAAAAAGATTGAACTCTTGTCAATCCTTGTAGTGATGCAAACAACTATACTTCTACAATATATAGTGAAGAGAGATATTTTCCACTTGGGTGTTGAGTGAGGCATTGCTGATTTTAAAATCCAAGCCATATCCTCCACTTTGAGATGATGCAAATTCTCCTTTCTCATAATTGTGGGTAGCAAGTATGTTTTCCACACGGACAATGACGATGATGTTTTATCTCATAAAATTAACCAACACATTGGTGTTTTAAATTTTTGAAAGAGGAACTACGTGTACCCTGATTCCCTATTGCATGAAAAGGTGGTACGTAGGCACTAAAGGTTCGCAACTGTGGTAGTTGAAAAAAATTACAAAATAAATATATTTCTTTCCTCACCTCCACCATCCATTTTTTTTTATATATACAATATTTTTATAGCCAAAATATACAGATTTTACAAAGAGGCTCCTGCGGAGTACCGTAGATGTTTAGGGTGCTAATACCTTCCTTTTTCATAATCAACCCCCTTACCTTGAATATTTCCCCTTCTTTTTGGGTTATTCTCTCTTTTCCAATTCCTTTAGAAACAATAAAGCACAGTGGCAATTTTTATTTTGATTTGTATAAAGTCTAGTCAATCCAATGGATTAGTCTTAAACATTTCTACCGCTATAGAAAAATGGCGACTTCATTGGGGACAGATTGACCTCTTGCTGGTCCATCCCTAAGTGGGTTATGCCTATCTTTGTTTATATCTTTATATGTGATATTATTGTTTTTTTTTGTGTTATATGTTGTATATATATTTGTCTGGATTTTCCTGGTTTTCAGGGTGCTTGGTGATTACTCATAAGTCCTATACCCGGACTTGGGCAAACTTTAAGATAGGACGGGCGGTATAGTCATGTTAACTTTGAGGGAGTAATCCCAAAAAAGGAGGCATGAGATCCCCCACTCAGTGGAGGCCCATTTGACTGTAGTGTCGTTTATCGAGTAATTGGGAAGACGTACTGCTTTCGACCTGGGAGCCTACTGAAACTGAGGACCGTAGGATACCAAACCCATCTTGGCCTTTTAGGTGTAGTGCGAAAGCTATGACGGAGTAATCCGGAAATAGTTGTCATGCGATACTATGCTCGGACGAGTCTTTCTTGAGAATATTACTAATTACCGAGTTAATCGAGAAGTTGGTAATATTTGAAGGATGAATATAGACTCTGGGAACCTCTAGAACCTTGTTCGGCAGGTGATAACTTTTAGACCAATACCTTATGGGTAGTACCTTCGACCTCATGCTCATTATGTTGAACCTATGAACCCTATATGTATGATCTTGTGTGTGATTTTTGCATCATGCATCCATGCACTCATAAGCATCTTTTTAAGAAACCATATTTCAAGGGATTTAAAGGTTGACTATTTGTGAATCTCTCAGGTAATTTTTAACCATGGATTCCAGAAAGAGAAATATCGGGAAATACAGTTTCAAGGATCCCAAGATAGATGAGTTGACCAGTCTAATTCCCGAGATCGAGTGTTCTGCGGACTTTTGGAAGAAGTATGGATCCATTATTCATCTCATGAAGCTGAAGATGAAGGAGGGTATTCTCTCGACCTTGGTCCAGTTCTATAATTTGATGTATCCTTGCTTTACTTTTCCTAACTATCAGTTGATGCCCACACTGGAGGAGTATTCTTATCTATTGGATTTACCTATTACTGATTGCGTTCCTTTTACTGGTTTGGAGGGTGAGGCAAAACCACATAAGATTGCTGCTTTGATTCACCTGGG
Organism: Vicia faba; assembly: GCA_948472305.1. NCBI lineage: Eukaryota > Viridiplantae > Streptophyta > Magnoliopsida > Fabales > Fabaceae > Vicia > Vicia faba. The sequence goes on along the minus strand of OX451738.1, from coordinate 333,560,395 downwards.
GAAGTCTGAGGTGGAAGCCCATATGACTACCAAAGGAGGAATTAGAGGATTACCAGCTCAGTTCTTATTGGAGAAAGCTCGTTACTTTTCCAGAATGAAGAGTATAGTTTCTTTTGAGGCCATCTTTGCTCTACTAGCTTACAGGTTGTTCTTATTTCCTAATGTGGACAAGTTTGTTGACATTAATGCTATCAAGATCTTCATGATTGGAAACCCAGTTCCTACATTGTTGGGTGATGCTTATTACTCTATTCATCTTCAGAATTACTATCATGGGTGGATGGTTATCTATTGCAAGCCTCTGTTGTACCGGTGGTTTATCCCTCATATGCCTCAGTCTGATGCTTTTTAAGATGTCAAGAAGGAACCCCTTTGGGCTCCTAAGATCATGGCACTTACTCACTCAGACATTGATTGGTATCATAGAGCTTACCAGGATATATAGATTATTTAAAATTATGGTAGTTTCCCCAATGTACCTCTTCTTGGTACAAAGGGAGGAATTAACTATAACCTTGTTCTTGCACAACGACAGCTTGGTTATCCTATAAGGGATAAACCGAATAATATTAATTTAAGTAGTTTCTTTCTGAAGGAGGGAGAAGACCATAGGGAAGATAGAGAGCAGATTGTGAAGGCCCGGCGTCACATTCATAAGAAGAGTAGGAAGGATTTGGGACCTAGGGGTGTTATTTCTTTAGAGCCATATCTTCAATGGATCCGATCGAGAGCTATTCAGTTAAAGATGTCGTATACCCGGGAGGCACCCATGCCTGATCTATTTGTGAAGACCACTCCTACCTTATTAGATGAACTGGAAGAGCTGCAACTTACATTGGTTAGGATGCAACAGGAAATGGACACTTGTGTTGTACCCCAAAATTTTCCCTCTCACTTATCAAGAATTTTCTTACAAGATCTCTTTGACTCAAGACTGCATTAGGGTTTGACCAGCTCAAGACACCTCCTCATACACTGATGACCAAAATTAGGGTTTGAGTTTTCACAAGGATTTTTGGACTATCAATGCCCCATATGACTTTCATGGATCATTATGGACCCTCAAGATTACTCATGTCAAGTTTCAAGCTTTGGATCACACTTTTGCTCAGTCAATTGAGCAGTTGACCTAAAAATCAGTTGTATTAGGGAAAAAGTCAATTATGGCCAATTTACAGTCAAACTTCATAATTTTTTTATCCACATCAACATCTTAGACTTATATGTATCATTTTATCAAGTTTGGACCATAATTCCTCAAGAAATTTGATCAAATCATCAAAAGGGCAAAATGGTCAAAATTAGGGTTTTGACTGAGAAGGGGCAATTTCTTATTTTTGACTTAGCAAATGATCAATTGGTTTAAAGCATGATTTCAATAGTTCAATTGCATCATCTTGACCTAATGACATGGTTCAAAATATTACAAATCCATTGGATTGACAGATGAATTTTTCAGTCAACTGATCAAAAGTCAACTGTATACTGAAAAGTCAAACTTTGACTTTTTGGTCAAAGTTAAGTGCCAAAGATCATAATTCATAAAAAAATGTCAAAAAGTGAAACTTTTTCATCAAGAAATCAAGAGTTTAAGTTTTTGTTTTGAAAAGTTGAATTTTTTTAAATTAGAAAATTTTCTAAGTATAGAAAATTTCTTACTTTTTCCTCAACTTTAAGCCAAATTTTCACCATGATGCAGGATGATTCAAAGGAAACTTCCAACATGAAAGTTGTAGATCTCCATGAAATATACAACTTTGATTCACACAATTTCTCCTAAAAATTCTTGGATCTCAAGATATAATTTTGTGAATACATGCTCATGAACTAAAATAACTTAGTGAAATTTTGCCTTAGGCGGGTTTTTGACCTAACTTCATGCAAATTTTTCACATAGTTCCAAAGAGAATTTTCAAAGTCAATTCAAATATGAGTTGTAGATCATATTGAAAGCTTTCCAAAATGTCCAAGAACTCCTTGAGATCATTCTTGAGTAGGGAGAATCGAAGAGATGAAGTTGGTGATTTATCACTTTGATTTCAAGCCATTTCTGATGAACAAAATTTCAAATCCAAGCTTAGGCTGCATAATCTTTGCTTTGCAGGCCTCAAACTTGTTTATCACTCCATAATTAAATGTTTACACAGCTGGTAGATCATTAATCCAAACATTTGAGCCTTTATCCAAGTTATAATTCCATTTATGGCACAAAGGTGCCATTTCCATTTTGATAAAGCATTACTTTTGCCTTTGTCAACTTCTTGAGCCTCTCAATTGTTTTTTATGCACACAACCAAAGTCAAAACCAAAAGAAACTTGTCTAAGGCCTCTACCAACTCAGATCATGCTTGTACAAACACATAGAGACTTGTCTCCTCACTTTTCTTCAAAAGCAAATTATAGAGCCAAAAGGCTATAACTCAGAAACCTTGAGTGAAGTTGATCTCTAACCTTTTCCATACATATACACAAGTGTATTACAACATAATACACGAATTCTAAGACTCCAAAACACTCCAAAACACTCTGCAACTCAGAATTTGCCATAGCTTGACATTTTTGAACCTTACATAACCATCTCTAAAACCACTCGTGCGTTTTGAGTTTCAACCACCTAAACACTTAATATACCTCATATCTAAGTGTTCCAGACCCCTGTTCCCTCACTGTAACTCCTCCTCCATCATCCACAATTTTTAAATATCAAGCTTGCAGGTTGACTTGAGTAGGGAGATTCAGGGACTTTCAAGACAAAGTAAGGATTGGAATACACTCAGGGAGGTCCAGGCAAGCTAAACAAATCCTCAGGCCTTCTCAAAACTTACTCAAACTCCATTCACGATCCCAGCTGAAAGAGGTAAAACTCAAACTTCTATCTCTTCATACAAGCATCATTTGGTCCTGATTTGTTAAAACAAAATATAGATATCCTTGCACTAAAGCTAACCATATTCATAGTTTTCATTTATATTAACTGTGTATAGAGAATTTTGGATTTGAAATTTCTGTAAAAATTAGGTTTCAAATTAGGGAAAGTAAAATTAGCTTTGATCTTTGACTTTTACTTTACATAAATTATATGGTTGAACTCGTGGGAAGAAACACCATAACTTTCATGTTTGGACTTTTATTTTTTATGAAGAAATGAGAGAGATACAGGTGGTCCGACCATGGTTCAAGGTTGAAGATGAAGTTGCCTTCAGGAGGCGCTTTTTAATATATATTTGTGCTTTTGTTTATATAAACGGATGTACAGCCACCCCAGTGGTAAGGCAGCGTGCAAAAATGCTAGAGGTCATGGGTTCAAGCCTCAGTGTGCTGCCTTTTGCAATTTTCTCATATTTTTCCATTTTTTTGGTTTCTTGCAGCATGGGCTTCTGAATCTTGGGCTTTTTGTTTTTTTTTCTAACATTCACCTCCTGTCTACTTGTATACACCCCTGACCCATTATCATTTTATTTATTTATTTTTTATTCATTTTATTTTCTTAAATATATTTTCTTAATATTAAAATTCACAAAAAAAAAATATATGAAAATGATAGATTTATATTTTGAATTGTTTTATTTTATTTTTCTCACATAAATTTTTTTATTTAGTTATATATTATCTATTTTTATTAAATAAACTTGTAAATTAAATTATAACTAGTTTAATATTTATTTTTTCTTTATACCCATTAAATATTTATTTTAGTATAAAAAAGGACCAAAAATATATCATAATGCCATATATTATTTTTAAGATAAAAAAAAATACAAAAATACTTACTTTTTCATAAAGAAACTTACTTTCTTTTAATCAAATAGAATTAGGGTTTATTCAAAAATATTTTCTAAAATAATTTATTTTCTTAATTGATTTAAGACAATCTTGATTTATTTATTAGATTTAGGTTAAAGCTTTTCCACATAAAAAAACCAAACAAAAATCTTCTTTGCATTTACATATCTTTGCGTATTTAATTCATCTTGTATATTATTTATTCCAATATTTGTACATATTCAATTTGGTTGTAATAGATTAATTAGGTTTATATTATTGCAATCCCCATTCATAAAGTGTATACCCCCTCCCACAAGTGTTGTAATAGCGTAGTAATTTTTAATTTCATAATTTATCGCTTTTACATAATATGCTAGTAATTAGGGTTTGTATGGCAAGATAAAACCAATCAAATAGAAAGCCCTAATTCAAGACAAAATCAAACATGAAAATGACACACTTTCACACAAAACACCCCTAGGGTTATCCCACTTGGTTGCCTTATACAAAATGGTCATATTATGCATGTAAGGTATCTTAGCAAAACAAAGAAATACAAGATCATAGTCCATCGATGACGCTATTCAAAGTTGCCTTACCAAATGATCTTAGTCCCTCAAAAATGCTAAGATACCTTGCAACATTTCTAATCATGGCTATACGATGACCCACGCCCGTCCCGTTTACATCCAAAGATAAGTTTGCTTACCAAATCAATGGTAAGACAACAAAATCAAAGGAAAAGAAAATGAACAAGAAAGACATTTGAGTAGGTAGATTGTTTTTAGTTACTTGCTCCATCTCAAAAGAAATATCCTTGCTATTTTCAAAACAAACACACACATTTCCAAACATCTTACAAACTTGAAAACATTTTCAAAAGATCAACATCTTTGTATACATTCTTACGAACGAGAATCATTACAAAGATTGCCTAAACAATGGCCTCTTTTACAAAATACTTTCTAAAAACCACACAAGGCACAATTTCAAACAAAAGTAAGTGATCTAGCGAGTAACTAAGAGCCCATAGAAAACCATGGATGAAAAGGGTGCTCATACCTTCCCTTTTCATAATATACCCCCCGAACTCAAGAAACAATCTCAAAGGTCTTTCCTGTGCTTTTTCACCTTTCCTTTTGGATAAAAGAAAAGTCAGTGGTGACTCTTGCTAACCGCAACATTTGCGATCAAACGCAAAACAATCAAGTAAGTTCTCCCACGGTATCACAGAACTGGCGACTCTGCTGGGGAAAATTCTTAAAGTGGGGTTACCTTAAGGATATATCACATTTACTTGTTTACATTGTTTGACTTGTGTGCTTTACATTATGGTTCTTTTTTTGGGTTTGAATCCTCTACCTGGATGTGGGATACATTATAGGTAAGTAGAAATACATTGTGGAAACTGTGCGGGGTATACCGACATAGTCTAAGCAATAGCTACGTTAGTGCGACATATTTGTGGGTACTGGTAGCCTTTGAGTTAATCAAAGAGAATATGGGGCCGCTGAGTGATGTCATGAAGCACTAATGAACTTTTAGAACCTTTACTTGACCAACTTGGCCTTTAGGATGTAGTGAGATGACCAGCTTTGGTGCAGTCCGAAGTTGGTAGATACTCGATACTACACTCATTGAGGTTTGGTTTCTTGGGATATTTCTGTCGTCATTAAAGAGGCTTGAGCTGAAACAATGACCAAGGAAAAAATCCAGTGATATTGAGCACCTTAGAACTTGGTTACTATTACTAGGACATGTTTAAGCCAACTAAACTTCAAGAGGGTACTTACCTATAAAACTCCATGCAAGCCTAAACTAAGGACTTGTTTGCTTTGTTTGTATATGCATACTTGTACATAACATCATGGACATCATGAACATCATATACATCCACTAACCATTTCAAGGATTTTGGGATTCATCTTTGTTCTTGTTTTGTAGGATATGGATTCACTTCGCAGGAAAACTATTCAAGTCAACCTTGTGATAATCCCTCCACAACTTAAGGAGCTAGCTTCAAGGATTCCTGAGAACTCTCTATTCATCGAGAGACATGGTCGTCTACTCAACTTGGTCACCTCTAACACAGATGAGGACATGATGAAGGTGCTCTTTCAGTTCTTTGATCCTTTGCACCATTGCTTTACATTTCCCGACTATCAACTTGTGCCTACCTTGGAAGAATTCTCCCAACTCTTGAGGATTCCCATTCTCAATCAACTACCTTTCAACGATACGGAAAGAGATCCAAAGCCAGAAGAGATTTCTCAAGCTCTACACTTGCACTCATCTGATGTCACAACCCATTGGGAAACTAGGAGTGGTGTCAAAGGTTTCTTAGAAAAGTTCCTATTTGAGAAAGCCCAAAGCTGTTGAAATTCCTTAGACTTGCAAGCCTTTGAGGAAATTGTGTCTCTCCTCATCTATGGGATGGTTTTGTTTCCAAATCCTAACTAGCTCATAGATGTGAACGCTGTCAAAATCTTCATATCATGCAACCCGGTGCCTACATTGCTAGGGGATATCCTACACTCTTTTCACACTCGCACAATGAGGAAAAGAGGTATGCTTATGTGTTGCACTCCTCTCTTGGTAAGATGGTTTATTTCTCATCTTCCCCAATCTGTATTAAAGAATGAGTAAGGTTCAAGGTGGTCACAAAGGTTGATGACGCTCAAACATTTAGACATTCATTGGTGCTCTCGATCCAAAGAGAATGTTATCATCATCGACCGCTGTGGAGAATTCCATAATGTCCCTCTACTTGGCATTAGGGGAGGAATCACCTACAACCCATGTTTAGCCTTAAGACAGTTTGGTTACGCCCGAAGGGATGGCCCGCACGAGATACTGATTCAAGGTTTGGTATTCGAATACGACAACGACAATCAAGGTCTTCGCCAGAGATTTATCCGAGCTTGGAGAATGTTAAACAAGTTGGATAGCAAGACTTTGGGGCATAAGAATTCAATCCCTCTTGAGCCTTACCTCAAATGGGTATGAACTCGTGCTCATAGTCTTATGATGCCTTACCCCTTCATTCTCCCGGTAATCATTGAGCCTGTTAAGGAAGGAGATGTTCCATACACTATCCTACATCCTGACATGCCCACATCTCTTGAAGATCTACAAAGGGGTTGGATACAACTCAAAGGAGAGCGAGATACTTTCGAAGCCCTATTCTACGCAAGCGAGAAGAAGGTTTTGGAATTCACTAGGCTACTTCATGAGGAGCGGACTCTGAATGCCTACATTGCACCAAAGAGGATGCATACTACTTTTTTATCTTAGAGTTTTTGTATTATTTTGTCCAAGGGGCATTGATGTAATCAAACTTTATCTTATTAATATAAAGTGTGTTTCCCTTTTTGTCTAAAACAAATTCGAATATTTGAAATCCTTGAAAACATTGCATATGCATATATCATTCATAATAACATAAACATGTCTTTTGCAACAAGTATCCTCATCTCTCTACTCTTTATTTCAGTAAGATGGATCTCGAGCAAACAGTGAAAGATCTCCAAGCTCAGAATACGCAGTTTCAACAGTTGCTCATGACCCTAGCCAAGGGGCAAGAAGAGTTGAAGACTCTACTGGATGAAGAGAGGAAAAAGAAAACAAATAAGGTAACTGGAATCTTAAACATGGGGAGAAGATTTCATGAGCAAACAAGAAGGACTTTGAACTTTGCAACAACATCGGGTGAAAGAGAGGGGAAAGGCAAGGAAACAGTTGTCCCGTCAGAATCGGAAGAAGAAGAGAAAGAAGAAGACTACTCTGAGGAATAGTACCCTTTAGTTGATGACAAGTACAGACATCTCGAAGAGCAGTTGAGCGCGATAGAAATCCAAAAGGTGCCAGGTTTGGACTTTGAGGAATTGGGACTAGTGTCGGGGATTGTGATTCCTCTGAAATTCAAAGTACCTATGTTTGCAAAATATGATGGAGTGTCATGCCCTAAAATACATCTCTGATCATATGTGATGAAAATCCAACCCCATACCGTTGATAAAGACTTGTGGGTGCACTTCTTCTAAGACAACCTGTCTGGAACTCAACTCGACTGGTTTTACCAATTAGAAAGAGCCAACGTCCACAATTGGGAAGTGTGATACGGTGGGAGAACTGACTAGGGTTTTGCGTTTGTTTTCGCAAATGTTTCGGTTGAGCAAGAGTCGCCACCGACTTTTTATTTTATCCTAAGGAAAGGTTTAAAAAGCACAGCAAAAACCTTTGAGATTTTTCTTGGGTTCGGGGAGTAGATTATAGAAGGGGAAGGTATTAGCACCCCTTCTATCCATGGTTATCCATGGGCTCTTAGGTACTTGCTTAGATCAACTTGCCTTGGTTTTCAATTGTTTGAAATGGTGCTTTGTGTGTGGTTTTGAAAATGTTTTGAAAAGATGCCTTGTGCTAGGCTAACCTTGTAACAATTCTTTACTCGAATGTTTTACAAAAGGTGTTTTATCTTTTAAAAAAGATGTTTCAAGGGTTTGAAAAGTTGATTTTGAAAGTGTTTGTGAAGTGGGTTTGGAAATTAGGCAAGTGTTTTCTTTGCAAATTGACAAATACTTAAGAGTTTATCTACCCTAAAGTTTTCTCAAAGATTTTTGTTATGTTTTTAAACCTTTTGACAATTTTGTTCCACCATTGCATTTGGTGGGCAATCTTGTCTTAGGATATGAAAGGGACAGGCGCGGGTCATCGTTTGGACCATGATTGCAACAGCGTTAAATGTCTTTGGGCAATTTTCTTTAAGGGACTTGATCATTCAATTTGTTTGTTTTGCCCAAAGAAGTTCAACATGCAATATGGCCCAATTATTTGAAGGCAACAAAGTGGAATACCCTAGGGGTGCAAGTGTGAGATGTGTTGTTTATTTTCATGCTCATTTATCTTGTATTAGGTCGAACTATTTTTTATCGTTTTTCACATGCAAACCCTAATTCTAACATGGCATAATTAGAAAGCGTATAAAGTGCGAAATTGAAAATCCTATGCTATTACAACATAATAATATAGGGAGGGGGGTACAAATTTACAAATGGGGGATATTTAGACAAGAATTTAAATCTAAATTATTACATCTTTTTTGAATATTTGCAAGGTAAATAAATTGCATAATTAAATAGAAATTAAATAAATATGCAAAAATGCAAAAAGAAAGTTTTTATATGTATGAAAAAATGTTGCTTATGTAAAATAAAATAAGAAAATAAAAAGGTATTATTTTTGAGTATTTTCATATTTAGGGCAAAAACCCTAATTTTAATCAAAATGTATATTAATTAATTAATTCACATAATATTTATTATTTACATACAAAAATAAAATAAAATATGGTATATTTATAAAAAGGCCCTTTTTTAGTATTAAATATTAAAAAAATAAAATATGTACATTATTTGATATTTTATTCTAAGTATATTAACAAATATGTATTTATATATATTATTTTAAATATGTATCATGGATAAATAATAATAATAATTTTTAATATCTTTTAGAAAATAGTATTTTTTTGTATGAAATATTTTCAGAGGGTAATAAAAAATAAAAAATGAAAATGAGAATGTATTTACACTATTTTTCTATTTACCCTAAATAATAATATATATACATATATGTATAAATCAAAAGAAAATCAAATAAATATCAAATAAAATCAAAAAATGATGAGAAAATTATTTTCAACATTTTAATATGCTGAGAAAAAATAAACAAGTCAAACAAAAAAAGAAAAAGTCAAAAAGAATTAAAAATGAGACAAATGGGCTTGGGGGTGCAAAACAGAAAAGATGGTGTGAATAAAAAAAATGCTCAGGCCCAGCCCAAACCACTTCTTCTTCAACCTCTGAATCACAAAACGCGCGCCTGCAAGCTTGTGTTTGAAATCCTGATTCTTTGATTTTTTGAACAAACTTCCAACACAAAAGATGTTAAGCATGAAATCACGATTCTAACCATATGCATTACTTGATCTAACTCTCTAAGATGAGGGAGAATTTCTCCTCCCCCAATTCCTGACCTAGTTTTTCTGCCATTTTCAAAGCTCAAATTCTCTCTACTCAGACAAAAGAAATGAAAAGTAAAGATATGTACATGTTCAGGGCTATGAGTAGAACCTTGTTTCTTCACAAACTTAAGACTAAAGATGCATAATAAGAGAGATACGAATTCAAACTTTTACCTATTCAGTTGAACTTCTATCTGGAGAATGAGGAACTTTCAGTGCAAGGTGGTGATTGGAAAAGCTTCCTTGAGGTTCAGGGATGTTATTCCAATGTCTACTTTGTCTTGAAAGCTTCTGAATTAAGCTGTAGAACTTCACCTGCAAGTCAAAGATGTGAAAATGGTGGAAGTGGTTAGAGCAACTACAGATCGTGCCTTAGCTTCTGGATAGCTTGCATAGGTTGCAAGGAAGGTAGAGGAACAAGTTTGGACAAAAATGCTTGAAGGGATTGAGAGATAGCACTCAATCTGCAGGGCTTGCTCTGTTTGAGCAGTTTTGTGGTGTTTCTGAGATGGAGAGTGCTTGAGAGGCAAATGGCTCGTGCAAAAGCTTGGTTGGGTAGTTTGGAATGTGTTTGATAAGTTCTTTTTTGTGTGTCTAGGCTGATATCAAAGTTCTTGTGAGATATGCCATGTTACTTGAATTTTAAGCAAACAAAGCAAGTTGGTGTTTTAGATCAGTAGGGGGCCTCTAATCCTGCTGCAAAGTCTCCCTTGATCAGAGCAACTTGTCCATAATCTTGTGCCAAAAGGATTTAGCTTGTACCTTCTTGATTTGCAATTGGACATAAAGCTAATCTTTTCAAGAATGGAAAGTTTACTTTATCTAAAAATGGATCAATCTTGTGTACAATGCTTGAACTCATGGAAAAACACTTTGGCACAATGAACAAGCATTAAATTAAGGAGTGTAATTTGGTTTAAGGACCTGTAAAGTAGCATAAACTATGCTGAGTTCAAATTTGCAAAGTTATGGACATGGAACTTGGTCATGAACAAAGTGGTTTTTTGCTATATTGTGAAATTCGATTCTCTCTAACCATGAGGTTGTTTGAGAAGTTCCTTGACATTTTGGAAAGCTTGGAATGTGTACTACAATCCATCTTTGAAATGAAAATTGAAATTCCAAGTGGAAGTGTATGGAAAATGGCCTTGAAGTGGGGTAGAAAACCTTGTCAAAATAGGTTAAAATTTCACTAAGTTAAAAATGGTTTAGTGCCCTTATTCAAAAAATTGTAACTTGAGATACAAGCTTCAAATGAGAAAACTTTGTGAGTCAAAGTTGTAGATTATGCAATAAGCTACATCTTTCATGTTTTGACTTTTGTTTGAATCCAAATGGATCTTGGTGAAAAGGTGGGGCAAAGTTGGAAAAAAATTAGGGTTTTTCATAACTTAGAAAAATTCTAAGTTATGAAAAATTCCATTTTCTAACCCTAATTTGCAATTTGTGATTTCTTGGTGAAAAAGTTTCATGATTTGGCATATTTTGATGAAAAATGAATCTTGACTCTTGATTTTGACCAAAAAGTCAAAGTTTGACTTTTCAGTATACAGTCAAAACTGATCAATTGACTGGGAAATTCAACTGTCAATCTTGTGTACTTGGGATCTTTTGAGTTTGTTGATCATGTCAAGATAATTCCATAGGGTCCTTGAGTCCATATGTGAGCTTGGTTTGCTATTGGCTAGGTCAAACAGTCAAAAATTGCCTCTGTACAGTCAAAACCCTAAAAATGACCATTTTGCCCTTTTAGTGATCTGATCAAATTTCTTGTGGAATTGTGATCCAAACTTGATCAAATGGTTCATATGAGTTCATAATGTTGATGTGGATCAAATTTCATGAGATTTGACTGTCAATTGGCCACAGTTGACTTTTTCCCCAATACAGTTGATTTCTAGGTCAACTGTCCAATTGACTGAGCAAAACTTGGAATCAAGACTTGAAACTTGGTATGGATAAACTTGGGAGTCCAATATGAAGCAAGAAAGTCATCTTGGGCACTTTAGGTCAAAACATCTTTGTGCAAACACAAACCCTAATTTGGGGTTAGTAGTGCAAGGAGGAGTCTTGAGCAGATGAAACCCTAACTGGATCTTGAGCTTCAAGAGCTTTGTGAGGAGAAATCAATGAGAAATGGGAGGGCAAATTTTGGGGTACAACAGTTGCCCCTGTTCAATCTTCTTGGACCTGAAGAGTTAGATTGGCAAGCTTGCCTTTCGTGACTCGAGGGTAAAAGGAGATTGGACACTAGAGTGCCCGGAAATTTGCACTCATCAAAGCACCGGATGCGGGAATGGGCTTAGAGATGCCATTTGGAGATGGGCTTAACGATTCCATCTAGGAGAGTGACAGAAACTTGTCGGGGATGGGCTTAAAGATGCCATCTGGAAGGGAACATTAGGAAAGTGTCCAAGCTTTGGACCATTTCTGAATTGGGGGTCTGAACAAGCAATAGGTTGACATCCGTTGTTGGGAGGAACCTGCAAGCTGTTTTCAGAAGTTGCATCTAAACAAGTTGATAGATTAACATCCGTTACTTGGGAAGAATCCATGAACCGCTTTCAGAAGTCTGGAAGAAGAAACTGAACAAGTGACAGGTTAACATCCGTTTACTTGGAGAACCCGTGAACTGTTTTCAGAAATCTTGAGATTGAATCAGCAATAGGGCAGCATCCGTTGTTGGGAAGCTTCCGTAAGCTGTCTTTAAGAAGTTGCATCCGAACAAGTTGATAGATTAACATCCGTTACTTGGGAAGAATCCATGAACTGTTTTCAGAAGTCTTGAGAAGAATCTGAACAAGTGATAGGTTAACATCCGTTTACTTGGAGAACCCGTGAACTGTTTTCAGAAATCTTGAGATTGAATCAGCAATAGAGCAGCATCCGTTGTTGGGAAGCTTCCGTAAACTGAACTCAAAGGTGCATCTGAACAAGCTGATAGATTAACATCCGTTACTTGGGAGGAATCCATGAACTGTTTTCAGAAGTCTTGGGAAGAATCTGAACAAGTGATAGGTTAACATCCGTTTACTTGGAGAACCCGTGAACTGTTTTCAGAAATCTTGAGATTGAATCAGCAATAGGGCAGCATCCGTTGTTGGGAAGCTTCCGTAAGCTGTCTTTAAGAAGTTGCATCCGAACAAGTTGATAGATTAACATCCGTTACTTGGGAAGAATCCATGAACTGTTTTCAGAAGTCTTGAGAAGAATCTGAACAAGTGATAGGTTAACATCCGTTTACTTGGAGAACCCGTGAACTGTTTTCAGAAATCTTGAGATTTGAATGATTTTAGTCTATCGACTGATCCTACCTGAAAAAGGCAAAGAGTTAGTTGGATGCAATGCTATGATGCATGATACAATGTATATTTTGTGTTATGAATGTAAATGGATGTGCATGTAAGCTGAAGAGCTGTCTTGCATAGGATAGATGAATCCGGGACAGCGGAAGATAGAAGTATCCTGACTACTGCCGGGGAAAATAAGTCATGGGTCGTTACTGGGGAACCTGGAGCTTGGGTTCTATACCAATCTTCTGGGGAATTCTTGAAGTCTTCTACTGGGGAGTACCAAACTAGTAGACTCATGTTGGGGAGGCTAGATTGAGAATCTTCAGCTTGGTGAGAAGTATCTCTGGAGATTTTACTGGGGAACTCAAGATTTTCTTCCTAAAACCCCTGTGGGGAGAAGTTTTTAGAGTCTGACTCCGCTGGGGGTTGTCCATTTGAAGCTTTTGATCTGCTGGGGAGACTGAGGCTTAAACTCTGAGGAAAAATGATTTCCGGAAGATTCTCTGGCTGGGGATTTGCAAAGATAAATTCCTCCGGGGATAGTATTGATAAGTTATTGTTGGGGGAATTTTGAGGAACTCCGCTGGGGATGGGAAGAATTCTGGCGAGCGCGACCTCCCCTGGTGGTTAGCTGAGGATAACCCAGTTATAAGCCTTTGTGAGGAATAACTTTGAATAAAACTCGGAAGGGACGTCCGTACTCTGCGGGGAATACCTTTCAGAACCTTACTGGGGGTAAGCTTCGAGAGTCTGCTGGAGATAGACCTCAGGGTTTGCCAGGGATGTGGATTACAGATCTTGGGGGATTTCCTTTGAAAGGGTGCCAAAATATCCGCTGGTACTTTCATCCTATCAGTAATCCTTTTCTTAGATTCAATTAGGAAGTGATCATGTTTCAAATGCATATGCCTATTTAACAAAACATTGGACGTTTCTCAAAATAAAACAAATAGTGCAAGAGAAAAAAGAAAAAGGGAAATGACACAAATTTTGGGAAGAGTATTTGTATTGATTTTCTTTGAGTATATTTGTACAAAGGAGACAATCATCCTAGTAAGAGGATCTCTTCGTAAATGTTTGAAAAATTTATACAAAATAAAGATGGCTATGTGAAATAATTCCATGGGATTCCATTCTGCTGTAGCTTTCACAACTCTGAACATCTGTCCATTCAATGCTTCGTTTGACGATGGCTGGATTGATCAGAAACCTGGAACCGGTTGATGAAGGGATTGTCTTTGAAGTGATCCGACAAGACATAGTCATACGCTTTAATTCCCTAACTTTTGCCTGAATCGCCCTTTCGGGTTTTTGATCCACCGGGAAACCCTTTTTTGCCCAAGCCGCCCTTTCGGGTTTTCAACTTGCCGGGTGTACAGATTTTTTTGTTTTATCCCTAATTTTTGCCTGAACCGCCCTTTCGGGTTTTCGGTTCACCGGGATGCCCATTTTTGCCCAAGCCGTCCTTTCGGGTTTTCGACTTGTCGGGTTATTTTATGCGTAGTATCTTTTGACTATGTCTGCGTTCGCAGGGTGCGGCAAATCGTCGCCGTCCATGGTGGTCAGAATCATTGCACCACCAGAAAATATGCTCTTGATCACAAATGGTCCTTCATACGTAGGAGTCCATTTGCCCCTGGGATCACTTTGCGGCAAGATAATCCGCTTGACTACTAGATCTCCGACTTGATACACTTGACGTCTGACTTTCTTATTGAAGGCCCTGATCATCCGCTTTTGATACGTCTGACCATGGCATATAGCAGCAAGTCGCTTTTCGTCGATCAGATTAAGTTGATCAAGTCGGGTCTGCATCCAATCATCCTCATTCAAACCTGCATCCTTCATAATCCTTAAAGACGGGATCTGAACCTCCATAGGCAAAACAGCTTCCATGCCATAAACCAAAGAAAATGGGGTTGCCCCAGTTGAAGTACGTATTGTCGTACGGTATCCATGCAGCGCAAACGGTAACATCTCATGCCAGTGTTTGTAAGTGACTGTCATTTTCTGAATAATCTTCTTAATATTTTTGTTCGCAGCTTCAACAGCACCGTTCATCTTCGGCCGATAGGGAGATGAATTGTGATGATAAATCTTGAACTGTTCGCATAATGCAGTGATCATTGTGTTATTCAGATTTGTACCGTTGTCTGTGATGATCCTGTCGGGAACACCATACCGACATATGAAATTATGTTTGATAAAGCGGGCAACCACATTTTTGGTGACAGAGGCGAAGGAAGCTGCTTCGACCCATTTAGTGAAGTAGTCAATGGCAACCAGGATGAAGCGATGTCCGTTGGAAGCCGTGGGTTTGATCTCTCCAATCATATCAATGCCCCACATTGCAAAGGGCCATGGAGCAGTCAGGACGTTGAGGGGAACCGGAGGGATATGAACTTTGTCAGCATAGACTTGACACTTGTGACAAGTACGGGAATGTTGATGGCAATCAGTCTCCATGGTAGACCAGTAATAGCCTGCCCTTAGGATCTTCTTAGCCATTGTATGCCCGCTCAAGTGAGTGCCAAATGGGCCGCTGTGTATATCAGTCATGATCAACTCTGCTTCAGCCTTATCCACACATCGGAGTAATACACAATCATGGCTTCATTTGTAAAGGATGCCGTTGCTCAGGAAGAACTTAGCAGCGAATTTCCTTAAGAACTTCTTGTCATTCACGGAAGCTCCTTCAGGATAATCTTGGGTCTCGAGATACCTTTTAATTTCATGGAATCAAGGTTGTTCCACTACTTCTTCGGTATTAATCTCTTGACAATGCGCGGGTTCATCCATTCGCTCGATGGTGATTTGGGGAGCCTCGTTATCCCAGTTGAGTTTAAACATGGAGGACATTGTGGCCAGAGCATCGGCTAGTTGATTCTCTTCTCGCGGGAAATGCTCGAAGGTAATTTGCTCGAAATGAGGCAACAACGTCAGAACATGTTCTTTGTATGGAATAAGATTAGGATGCTTGGTATCCCAATCTCCTTTGATCTGGCTGATGACCAAAGCCGAGTCCCCGAATACGATCAAAGATTTGATCCCCAAGTCTATAGCAGCCTTGAGACCAAAGATGCAGGCTTCATACTCAGCCATATTGTTCGTGCAGCTGAAGCAAAGTCGGGCCGTGAAAGGAGTGTGGCATCCTTCCGGAGAAATGAGTACTGCGCCAATGCCGTTTCCAAGCGCATTTGAAGCACCATCAAAGTACAGGGTCCATCGGGATCCCTTTTCGGGTCCGTCATACGGTCCGTCACCTTTAATGTTGTCCAAATTCATGATGTCCTCGTCTGGGAAATCAAATCTCATGGGTTGATAGTCTTCAATAGCCTGATGAGCCAGATGGTCAGCTAGTACACTCCCTTTTATAGCTTTTTGGGTGGTGTACTGGATGTCATACTCAGTTAAGATCATTTGCCATCTGGCTATCCTTCCAGATAAAGCGGGCTTTTCGAAGATATATTTGATAGGGTCCATTTTGGAAATCAACAAGGTAGTATGAGTCAACATATACTGTCTTAGTCGGCGAGCAGCCCATACCAAAGCGCAGCAAGTTTTCTCGAGCAGTGAGTAGCGAGTCTCACAGTCGGTAAACTTTTTGCTAAGGTAATAAATAGCATGCTCTTTTCGACCAGACTCGTCATGCTGCCCCAAAACACACCCCATTGAGTTATCCAAGACGGTCAAATACATGATCAATGGTCTTCCTTCGACGGGTGGCATCAGAATAGGAGGTTCTAACAAATACTCCTTGATTCTATCAAAAGCAGCTTGGCAGTCGTCGTTCCACTCAACTACCTGATCTTTCTTCAAGAGTTTGAAAATTGGCTCGCAGGTAGAGGTCAGATGTGAAATGAATCTGGCAATATAGTTTATGCGCCCCAAGAAACCTCTAACTTCCTTTTCAGTACGGGGAGCAGGCATCTCTTGTATTGCTTTTACTTTTGCCGGATCGACTTCAATGCCTTTGTTGCTTACAATGAATCCCAAGAGTTTACCAGACCTAACTCCAAAAGTGCATTTACTCGGATTCAGCCTGAGCTTGTATTCTTTCAATCTGGCAAACAGCTTTTCCAGATGTTCAAGGTGCTCTTCCTCTGTTTGTGACCGAGCTATCATATCGTCTACGTAAACTTCAATCTCATGATGTATCATGTCATGAAATAAAGCTACCATGGCGCGTTGATAAGTTGCCCCTGCGTTCTTCAGCCCGAACGGCATCACTTTGTAACAGAAAGTGCCCCATTGTGTGACAAAAGTTGTTTTCTCCATATCCTCGGGGGCCATTTTGATTTGATTGTAGCCCGAGAATCCGTCCATGAAGGAAAACACTTTATGCTGAGCTGTATTGTCGATCAAGATGTCAATATGAGGTAGCGGGAAATCATCCTTAGGGCTGGCCCTATTCAAATCCCGGTAGTCCACACACATTCTGACTTTGCCATCCTTCTTAGGCACTGGCACAATGTTAGCGACCCATTGAGGATAGAACGTAACAGCCAGAAAGCCAGCATTGAACTGCTTCATTACTTCTGCTTTGATTTTTTCGGACATGTCAGGCCTCATTCGGCGAACTTTTTGCTTGATCGGTGGACAGTCTTCTCTTGTGGGGAGACGGTGAACCACGATGTCGGTATCTAGACCCGGCATGTCTTCATAGGACCAAGCGAAGATTTCAACATACTCGTTCAGTAACTGTACCAAGCGTTCCTTGACTTCTGGTTCCAGGTTGACACCCACTTGCACCTCCTTCCGATTCTCCTCGGTTCCCAAGTTAACAACTTCCAATGGCTCTTCATGCGGTAAGATGGCCCTTTCCTCTTGTTGCAGAAGTCTGGCTAGTTCCCCGGGTACTTCACAACCTTCATCATCTTCATACTCGGCTAGATTGACCAGGTCTTCAGAGTTATTGAAAGATACATCAGAATAGTCACCCATGGAATCCGGAGTGGATGGGTACCTGCATTGGTGAGTGTGGGTGTGTGTAAGGGATAGCCATCCTTAAACAAAAAATGCAAAAGGAAAGAAAATGAACACAAGCAGTTTATCGAATGAAAAACGTCCAATGAATCATTAAACATGGCATATGAATATGAAAAATAATCAAAACCCTTACAAGTGGACCTACATGCCCCGGGCAAGGCAGGAGGTGAAAAGATAGTGTACGAATTGTTTGAAAGTAAAATATTACAGACCAAATAGGAAACGTTTGATAGATAAATTACTGCGGAATAAAAGTGATGGGGACAAAGTCTTTAGCCTCCCAATTGTTCAACCCTCCTCTGACAGTTGGATGAATCCATTCTTCAAAGTTGCTTTCTTTGTCTTCATCTTCCAGGGCGTTGATTCGGTAAGGAGAAATTTTGACTGGCGCTCTCTCAGTCTTTGACCGGCGCATAGCTTTCTGGCCAGCGGTGGTGAAACCTAATCCAAGCTTATCAACCTTATGCGGAAAATCGGGTAACTGCCCCCACGCTGAATTCTTCCCTTCTTTAACTGCAGCCCTTGCATCCTCCAGAGATGCCATCCTGGCCATCTGTCTCGGTGTCTCAGCTGCCAACTTCGCCATTGCTATCTCAGGAAGCACTTCTTCGAAATGTTGAAACGGTGTCTCAATGAACTCCCCTTCAACCTCCACATATCGGAAAGAATTTAAATGGCTAATCATGTACTCTTCTTCGCCGTGGACCGTAATGATCTTTCCCTTTACAGGATATTTCAGCATCTGGTGCAAGGAGGAGGTGACTGCCCCAACATGGTGTATCCAAGGTCTACCCAGCAGGCAGGAGTATGATGGACGGATGTCCATTACATAGAAAGTGGATTTAAACACCTCGGTACCTATCTTAACAGGAATATCAACTTCTCCATGGACCATTCTTTTCGACCCATCGAAAGCTCTGACGACAATATCACTCGGCTTTAATTCCAACCCTTCGCAATCTAGCCGGTCCAAGGCCTTCTTAGGCAAAACATGCAGCGATGAACCGATATCAACCAAAACATGTGCAAGGGTGGCTCCGCGACACTCGATTGAAATATGCAACGCATCATTGTGATTGCGGCCTTTAGGGGTCAAGTCGGCATCAGAAAAACCTAATCCATTGTCTGCAGTCAGACTAGCCACGCAATGTTGAAATTGATCTGCAGAGGTTTCTTGGGGCACATGAGCTGCCTTTAGAAACTTAATCAAAGCTTGAGCGTGCGCTTCTGAGCAAAGCAACAGTGCCAGCATGGAGATCTTGGAGGGGGTTTGTCCCAACTGTTCCACCACATCGTAATCACTTCTCTTGATTATTCTCAAAATCTCGTCCATTTCTTTCTTGGAGGCTTCTGGAATCACCAAAGGTTGAGCCCTCGTCTTGACGGGCTCTTCTTGTATTCCCTTTCCTTTATCGGCAATGGTAGGAGAGACAGTACTAGGAATGAAAATTTCTTCAATCAAAGGAGTCCTAGCGGAGAGTTTTACTGGTGCAGGAAGGACTTCTTTAGCTGGTGAGGGTCCAAAGACTGCTCTTGGAGGAGCAATCTCCGGAGAAAATATTCTCCCGCTCCTGGTGATTTTGCTGGTGCCCGCAATATTACTGATGCTGGCTTCTTCATCGTCTGAATTTTCTTCAATTATCTCAACTTGCTTGATACCATGGTAGTAGATGTCACCACCATAGTTCCAAGGTATCGACTTCTCAGAAACATAGGGAACAGGCCCCGGCATTGTTATCTTCAAAGGTATAGACTTTGCAGCTGGTGTAATCTTAACTGGCCTTTTGACGGCCTCGGAAAGATTGGCGTGAATGGTTATGATTGAGACATTTTCAACATGAACTGGAACAGCAGGAACTTTTTCGAACAAAATTTGTCGGCTATCCATAAGGCCTTGGATGCCTTTCTTCAATAGCGGACAATCAAACGACAGAGAGTGGCAACAGTAGCAGTCTTCTTTACATCCCGGGCAGATCCCGGCCCTTAACAAATTCAACTTAATGGTTAACAGTGGAGTAGTCAAATCACTAACGTCAGCAACATACAGATCCTCTTCAATGGCATTGACATTCCGACCGTGCTTCGGCATAGGTGCAGATATCACATTGGGTTTTTCTGGAGCGTCAAACTCTACCTCCTTAGCCTCTATCAGGTCCTGGATCTTATGCTTGAGTGCCCAACAATCGTTGGTGTCGTGTCCAACACTGTCTGAATGATAGGCGCACTTAGCATTGGCATGATAATGTGGAGAGGATGTATTTACATTCTTTGGCGCCTCCTTGATAGTGGCAAGATTCAATTTCAACAGATGGGGAAGCACCTGCGCTGGAGTCATATTAATACGGGTGAACTGCCGGTGTGACCTTTCCACCCGTTGTTGGTTTGGTCTGGATTGGTTGTAGCGAGGCGGCTCACTTGGAGTGTTTTGAATCATCACGGCCCCCACAGTTGGCCGACGCTCCATCTTCCCTGCTCTTTTCTGAGAATATACCATAGCTGTCTCCTTCTTAAAAGGCTTCTTCTCAACACTTGCAGCAACACTCTTCTGAATCTTTCCTGACTTGATGCCAGCCTCTATTCTTTCACCTGTTAAGATCAAATCGGTAAACCCTGCGGAAGAGTTACCAATTAAATGATTGAAAAATGGCCCAGATAGGGTCCCAAGAAACATATCAACTAGCTCACGATCGGTTAAAGGAGGCTGCACCCTGCCAGCCAAATCCCTCCATTTTTGTGCATATTCCTTGAATCCCTCACTTGTTCCTAGTGACATACCCTGAAGTTGGGTACGGGTAGGAGCAAGATCAGAATTATACTGGTATTGTTTATAGAAAGCGGTAGCCAAATCTTCCCAATTTCTGACACTGGTTCCTTCTAACTGATAAAACCATTCCAATTGAGCTCCTGACAGGCTGTCTTGAAAGAAATGAATCCAGAGATTTTTATCTGCTGTATAGGGTTGAATCTTTCTCACATAGGACCTGAGATGCATTTTGGGGCAGGACAGCCCGTCATACCTTACAAACAACGGCACCTTGAATTTTGGAGGAATCACAATTCCGGCAACCAAGCCCATGTCTTCAAAATCCAGACCCGGTACCCTTTGCAATTCCATGGCAGCCAATCTGTCTTCTAAACCCTTGTACTTATCATCAGCTGGAGGATACTGCTGGTCAGAATAATCTTCATCCTCTTCAACCTCTTCCTCCTCTGCATCAGACTCGGAAGGCACCGCAACTCGATCTCTTTTACTAGTCCCTTCATCAGAAGTAGGAGGAAATTCAAGCACCCTCCGAGCTTCTCTGTCAAATCTTCTCCCTAAAGTAGCCACTCCGACCCTCTTTTTCTTCTTCACTGGGTCTCTACTCTCCAGATGAGCCTTGATATCCTCTTGACTCTTGACCAAGGTCATCAAGAGTTGCTGGAACTGTGCATTCTGGGCTTGTAGGTCTTTGACTGTTTGCTCGAGATCCATCCTACTATAATAAACAGCAGATAGATAAGGAAACCTGGAGTGAGACCTGCTTATGCACATGATGAATGGTATGCTGATGTATGCAATGCATTCAAGGATTTAGGATATTCAAAATTGTTTCAGACAAAGAAGAACGCACGTCATATTAATAAGAAGAAATTTGTTAGTACATAAATGCCCCATGGGCCAAATGTTACAACATAAACTTCTCAAGGCAGAAAGACATTGCGCATCCTCTTTGGTGCGATGTAGGTATTGAGGGCCTCTTGCTCGTGGAGTTGGCGGGTAAGCTCTAGAACCTTCTTTTCACTGGCGTAGTAGCTAGCTTCAAAAGTGTTCCGTTCCTCCTTGAGCTGAATCCAACTCTTCTGCATTTCCTCCCACGATGTAGGCATGTCTGGATGCAGGATGGTGTAGGGAACCTCTCCTTCCTTGACGGGCTCTTTAATCACTGGGAGTACATGAGGATAAGGCATCATTAGACTTTGGGCTCGGGCTCGTACCCACTTGAGATAGGGCTCAAGAGGGATGGAGTTCTTGTGTCCCAGAGCCTTGCTATCAACCTTGTTGAGTTTTCCCCAAGCTCTGATGAATCTTTGACGAAGTCCTTGCGCATCGTTGTCGAAGTCAAAAACTAGGCTAGGAATCAACATGCCATGAGGGCCATCCCTCCGTGCATATCCAAATTGTCTCAAAGCTAGGCAAGGGTTGTAGGTGATACCTCCCCTGATTCCAAGTAAAGGAACATTAGGAAATTCCCCGCAACGATCGACGATGATGACATTT
The DNA here is from genome assembly GCA_948472305.1 of Vicia faba. Lineage (NCBI taxonomy): Eukaryota > Viridiplantae > Streptophyta > Magnoliopsida > Fabales > Fabaceae > Vicia > Vicia faba. Next base: position 333,538,065 of record OX451738.1, on the reverse strand, counting down.
TCTCTGGACCGAGAACACCAATGCACATCAGAATGAGTAAGAGTCATCAATCGTTGGGACCACCTTGTACTTTGGTCATTCTTCAAGACAGATTGTGGAAGGTGCGAAATAAACCACCTTGCGGGGATAGGAGTACAGCACATGAGAACACCCCTCTTTCTCATTGTTCGTGTGTAAAATGAGTGAAGGATGTCTCCAAGCAATGTTGGTATTGGATTTCTGGACAAGAAGATTTTGACAGCGTTGATATCTACCAATTGGTCAGGATTTGGGAACAAGACCAACCCATAGATAAGGAGTGCCACAATTTCTTCAAATGCTTGTAGGTCCAATGAGTTCCAACATTCTTGTGCCTTCTCCAACAAGAATTTTGCTAAGAATCCTTTGACGCCGCTTCTGGTTTCCCAATGCCCCTTGATTTCAGATGGTTGTAGATGTAATGCTCGAGCAACATCTTCAGGCTTTGGTTCCTTCTCCGTACCGTTGAAGGGTAGTTGATTAAGGATAGGGATTCTTAGGAGTTGAGAAAACTCCTCCAAAGTGGGAACCAGCTGATAATCAGGGAAAGTGAAGCAATGGTGAAGGGGGTCAAAGAACTGGAATAGCACTTTCATCATGTCTTCTTCAATGTTGGTGTTGACTAGGCTGAGCAGTCTACCATGTCTTTCACTGAAGGATGAATTTTCCGGAATTCTTGAAGTGATCTCCTTGAGTTGAGGAGAGATTCTCACAAGGTTGACTTGAATGGTATTTCTGCGAGGCATTTCCATGACCTACAAAACAAGAACAAAGATGAAGATCCAAACCCTTGAAATGGTTAGTAAATGCATATGATGCTTCATGATGTTTATGATGTATGCACAAAACATATGTACAAGCAAATCACACCAAACCCTAGTTTCAGGCTTGCATGGGGTTTCATAGGTAAGTACCCTCTTGAGTGTAGTTGGCTTAAAAACCTGTCCTATAAATAGTAACCGGGTTCTAAGGAGCTCAATATCACTGGATTGTTTTCATTCTTCATTGTTTTGGTTTAGCCATTTAACTAGCGACCAAAATATTCCAAGAAAACAACCCTCAATGAGTGTAGTATCGAGTATCTACCAACTTCGGATTGCACCAAAGCCGGTTATCTCACTACCCCTAATAAAAGGCCAAGGTGGTCAAGTAAGGTTCTAGGTCATTAGTGCTTAGTGACATCACTCAGCGGCCCCGTACTCTCCTTGATTGAACTCAAGGGTTACCGGTACTCACAAATATGTCGCACTAATATAGCTATTGCTTAGACCGTGTCGGTATACCCCGCACAGTTTCCACAACGTATTGCTATCTATGAATGTTTCCCAAGATCCGGGTGGAGGATTGTAAACCCAAACAATAGAGCCAAAGTATAAAGCAAGAAAATCAAACAATTAGTCATGCAAGAGGGTGATCTAAGCCCTAAGGTTACTCCACTTTTAAATTTTCCCCAGCAGAGTCGCCAGTTCTGTGATACGGTGGGAGAACTGACTAGGGTTTTGCGTTTGTTTTCGCAAATGTTTCGGTTGAGCAAGAGTCGCCACCGACTTTTTATTTTATCCTAAGGAAAGGTTTAAAAAGCACAGCAAAAACCTTTGAGATTTTTCTTGGGTTCGGGGAGTAGATTATAGAAGGGGAAGGTATTAGCACCCCTTCTATCCATGGTTATCCATGGGCTCTTAGGTACTTGCTTAGATCAACTTGCCTTGGTTTTCAATTGTTTGAAATGGTGCTTTGTGTGTGGTTTTGAAAATGTTTTGAAAAGATGCCTTGTGCTAGGCTAACCTTGTAACAATTCTTTACTCGAATGTTTTACAAAAGGTGTTTTATCTTTTAAAAAAGATGTTTCAAGGGTTTGAAAAGTTGATTTTGAAAGTGTTTGTGAAGTGGGTTTGGAAATTAGGCAAGTGTTTTCTTTGCAAATTGACAAATACTTAAGAGTTTATCTACCCTAAAGTTTTCTCAAAGATTTTTGTTATGTTTTTAAACCTTTTGACAATTTTGTTCCACCATTGCATTTGGTGGGCAATCTTGTCTTAGGATATGAAAGGGACAGGCGCGGGTCATCGTTTGGACCATGATTGCAACGGCGTTAAATGTCTTTGGGCAATTTTCTTTAAGGGACTTGATCATTCAATTTGTTTGTTTTGCCCAAAGAAGTTCAACATGCAATATGGCCCAATTATTTGAAGGCAACAAAGTGGAATACCCTAGGGGTGCAAGTGTGAGATGTGTTGTTTATTTTCATGCTCATTTATCTTGTATTAGGTCGAACTATTTTTTATCGTTTTTCACATGCAAACCCTAATTCTAACATGGCATAATTAGAAAGCGTATAAAGTGCGAAATTGAAAATCCTACGCTATTACAACATAATAATATAGGGAGGGGGTACAAATTTACAAATGGGGGATATTTAGACAAGAATTTAAATCTAAATTATTACATCTTTTTTGAATATTTGCAAGGTAAATAAATTGCATAATTAAATAGAAATTAAATAAATATGCAGAAATGCAAAAAGAAAGTTTTTATATGTATGAAAAAATGTTGCTTATGTAAAATAAAATAAGAAAATAAAAAGGTATTATTTTTTAGTATTTTCATATTTAGGGCAAAAACCCTAATTTTAATCAAAATGTATATTAATTAATTAATTCACATAATATTTATTATTTACATACAAAAATAAAATAAAATATGGTATATTTATAAAAAGGCCCTTTTTTAGTATTAAATATTAAAAAAATAAAATATGTACATTATTTGATATTTTATTCTAAGTATATTAGCAAATATGTATTTATATATATTATTTTAAATATGTATCATGGATAAATAATAATAATAATTTTTAATATCTTTTAGAAAATAGTATTTTTTTGTATGAAATATTTTCAGAGGGTAATAAAAAATAAAAAATGAAAATGAGAATGTATTTACACTATTTTTCTATTTACCCTAAATAATAATATATATACATATATGTATAAATCAAAAGAAAATCAAATAAATATCAAATAAAATCAAAAAATGATGAGAAAATTATTTTCAAAATTTTAATATGCTGAGAAAAAATAAACAAGTCAAACAAAAAAAGAAAAAGTAAAAAAGAATTAAAAATGAGACAATGGGCTTGGGGGTGCAAAACAGAAAAGATGGTGTGAATAAAAAAAATGCTCAGGCCCAGCCCAAACCACTTCTTCTTCAACCTCTGAATCACAAAACGCGCGCCTGCAAGCTTGTGTTTGAAATCCTGATTCTTTGATTTTTTGAACAAACTTCCAACACAAAAGATGTTAAGCATGAAATCACGATTCTAACCATATGCATTACTTGATCTAACTCTCTAAGATGAGGGAGAATTTCTCCTCCCCCAATTCCTGACCTAGTTTTTCTGCCATTTTCAAAGCTCAAATTCTCTCTACTCAGACAAAAGAAATGAAAAGTAAAGATATGTACATGTTCAGGGCTATGAGTAGAACCTTGTTTCTTCACAAACTTAAGACTAAAGATGCATAATAAGAGAGATACGAATTCAAACTTTTACCTATTCAGTTGAACTTCTATCTGGAGAATGAGGAACTTTCAGTGCAAGGTGGTGATTGGAAAAGCTTCCTTGAGGTTCAGGGATGCTATTCCAATGTCTACTTTGTCTTGAAAGCTTCTGAATCAAGCTGTAGAACTTCACCTGCAAGTCAAAGATGTGAAAATGGTGGAAGTGGTTAGAGCAACTACAGATCGTGCCTTAGCTTCTGGATAGCTTGCATAGGTTGCAAGGAAGGTAGAGGAACAAGTTTGGACAAAAATGCTTGAAGGGATTGAGAGATAGCACTCAATCTGCAGGGCTTGCTCTGTTTGAGCAGTTTTATGGTGTTTCTGAGATGGAGAGTGCTTGAGAGGCAAATGGCTCGTGCAAAAGCTTGGTTGGGTAGTTTGGAATGTGTTTGATAAGTTCTTTTTTGTGTGTCTAGGCTGATATCAAAGTTCTTGTGAGATATGCCATGTTACTTGAATTTTAAGCAAACAAAGCAAGTTGGTGTTTTAGATCAGTAGGGGGCCTCTAATCCTGCTGCAAAGTCTCCCTTGATCAGAGCAACTTGTCCATAATCTTGTGCCAAAAGGATTTAGCTTGTACCTTCTTGATTTGCAATTGGACATAAAGCTAATCTTTTCAAGAATGGAAAGTTTACTTTATCTAAAAATGGATCAATCTTGTGTACAATGCTTGAACTCATGGAACAACACTTTGGCACAATGAACAAGCATTAAATTAAGGAGTGTAATTTGGTTTAAGGACCTGTAAAGTAGCATAAACTATGCTGAGTTCAAATTTGCAAAGTTATGGACATGGAACTTGGTCATGAACAAAGTGGTTTTTTGCTATATTGTGAAATTCGATTCTCTCTAACCATGAGGTTGTTTGAGAAGTTCTTGGACATTTTGGAAAGCTTGGAATGTGTACTACAATCCATCTTTGAAATGCAAATTGAAATTCCAAGTGGAAGTGTATGGAAAATGGCCTTGAAGTGGGGTAGAAAACCTTGTCAAAATAGGTTAAAATTTCACTAAGTTAAAAATGGTTTAGTGCCCTTATTCAAAAAATTGTAACTTGAGATACAAGCTTCAAATGAGAAAACTTTGTGAATCAAAGTTGTAGATTATGCAATAAGCTACATCTTTCATGTTTTGACTTTTGTTTGAATCCAAATGGATCTTGGTGAAAAGGTGGGGCAAAGTTGGGAAAAAATTAGGGTTTTTCATAACTTAGAAAAATTCTAAGTTATGAAAAATTCCATTTTCTAACCCTAATTTGCAATTTGTGATTTCTTGGTGAACAAGTTTCATGATTTGGCATATTTTGATGAAAAATGAATCTTGACTCTTGATTTTGACCAAAAAGTCAAAGTTTGACTTTTCAGTAAAACTGATCAATTGACTGGGAAATTCAACTGTCAATCTTGTGTACTTGGGATCTTTTGAGTTTGTTGATCATGTCAAGATAATTCCATAGGGTCCTTGAGTCCATATGTGAGCTTGGTTTGCTATTGACTAGGTCAAACAGTCAAAAATTGCCTCTGTACAGTCAAAACCCTAAAAATGACCATTTTGCCCTTTTAGTGATCTGATCAAATTTCTTGTGGAATTGTGATCCAAACTTGATCAAATGGTTCATATGAGTTCATAATGTTGATGTGGATCAAATTTCATGAGATTTGACTGTCAATTGGCCACAGTTAACTTTTTCCCCAATACAGTTGATTTCTAGGTCAACTGTCCAATTGACTGAGCAAAACTTGGAATCAAGACTTGAAACTTGGTATGGATAAACTTGGGAGTCCAATATGAAGCAAGAAAGTCATCTTGGGCACTTTAGGTAAAAACATCTTTGTGCAAACACAAACCCTAATTTGGGGTTAGCAGTGCAAGGAGGAGTCTTGAGCAGATGAAACCCTAACTGGATCTTGAGCTTCAAGAGCTTTGTGAGGAGAAATCAATGAGAAATGGGAGGGCAAATTTTGGGGTACAACAGGAAGATCTTGCCGCAACTTTCTACAAGAAATATCAATACAATGCTGATTTGGCGCCTACCCGTACTCAAATCCAGAGTATGGCCATGGCCTCCAATGAAGGTTTCAAGGACTATGCGCAGAAATGGAGAGATTTGGCTGGAAGTGTTCAACCCCCTTTGTCTGAGAGGGAATTGGTAGACATTTTCTTGGGCACCTTGTCTGGTCCCTTCTTCAATCATTTGATCGGAAGTTCATCTGCAGACTTTACCGAACTAATATTGACCGGGGAGAGGATAGAATCCGGCATAAAGAGTGGTAAGATTCGGAAAGATTCATCTTATTCTACAGTTGTAAGGAAGCCTTTCATCGGAAAGAAAGAGGTAGCTGCTGTATATCCGCAAAGAAACCAAGATAGGGCCGAACGTCGACCAATGGTGGGGGCTGTTATGATTCCTAAGCCTACGTTTGATCAACAAAGAAGTAATCAACCAAGGATGGAAAGGCCAGTCAGGCAGTTCACCAGAATTAACATGACTCTGTCCTAAGTATTACCGCATATACTAAGATCCAACTTGGCAACCTTAAAAGAAGCTCCGAAAAACCCCAATACAACATCTCCTCATTATCATCCCAATGCCCATTGCACATATCACTCCGAAAGTCCTGGTCACGATACTAATAACTGTTGGGCCTTGAAGAACAAAATACAAGACCTCATTGAAGCAAAATAAATTTAGTTTGATGCGCCCGAAAAGCCAAATATCATTTCTGCTCCCATGCCCAGACATGGTCACAACGCCAATGCCATTGAAGAAGGATTGCTTGTTACTTCAGTTAATGAACTCGTGACCCCACTTCTGACTGTTAAAATGAACTTGTTGAATGTCGGCCTGTTCCCAGGTTGTGATGAAGATTGTCTTTTCTGTTTATCCTCACCAACTAGCTGTCCTTTGTTGAAAGTAGGCGTTCAGTGCCTGATGGATAACAAAGAGATTTTGTTTGAAAAGACTCCTGTTTCACCTGTTCCTTTTGAAGATGTTTCTATCATTACCATTTCCGCCAATTCTTCTAGGGTCTCCACCAAAAGACCCGTTAGAATTACATCAGCTCCGAAAGCAACTCCTTTAATAATCACAATGCCTGGGCCAGTCCCATATGAATCAGACAAAACCGTGCCGTGGAATTACGGAGGGGACATTTACTACCATGGCATCAAGCAAGACTGGACGGCCGCTGAAGAGATAAATTCCAAGAAAGAATACTCTGACATCAGTAATATTGCCGAAACTAGAAAAATTACCCGAAGCGGTAGGATCTTTTTTCCAGAAATTGCTCCCCCAAAAGCAATTTTTGGACCCGTAATTATCCCTGTGGCTGCTCCAAAGTTTGATCCCATACCCATAATCATCTCTGCAAGTACTCCTATTGATGAAGCTGTTACAACCCCTATTATCATTCCTACCAACACTCCCGCTGCTGAAACTCGAGGAAAAAGTATTTTGGTTGAGCATGTCCGGACGAAGGCTCAATCATTGACTATCCCTGAGACCTCCAAGAAAGAAATGGAGGAGATCCTAAAAATTATAAAGAGGAGCCACTACGATGTAGTTGAACAATTGGGGAAAACTCCCTCTAAAATCTCCATGCTGGCATTACTACTGTGTTTAGAGGCGCATGCAAAAGCCTTGGTGAAGTTCTTAAAAATAACCCATGTACCTCAAGAGACGTCTGCTGATCAATTTCAAGATTGCGTAGCCAGCCTAACTGCGGACAACGGTTTAGGTTTTTTAGACGCTGATCTGACGGCGAGGGGAAGAAAGCATAATGAGGCATTGCATGTCTCCGTTGAATGTAGGGGCACAACTCTGGCCCATGTTTTGGTGGACACAGGCTCATATTTAAATGTATTACCGAAAAAAGCTCTTGATAGACTTGATTGTGAGGAACTGACATTAAAGCCAAGCGACATAGTAGTAAGGGCGCTCGAAGAGGATGGTACATGGGGAAGTGGATATCCCCATAAAGGTTGGAACCCAAAATTTCAATTCAACCTTTTATGTAATGGACATCCGCCCTTCATACTCATGCTTGCTAGGTCGGCCATGGATCCACAATGCTGGCACTGTTACCTCTACATTGCACCAGATGTTGAAGTATCCGGTTCAAGGGAAGATTATCACCGTCCATGGAGAGGAAGAATACATGATCAGCCATCTCAATTCCTTCAGATATGTGGAATTGGACGGCGAATTCAGTGAAACTCCATTTCAACAATTTGAAGAGCCCCCCCAAGAGGTGGCAGTGACCAAGGTTGTGTCTCGAATTCCCAAGATTACAAAACCTCCACTCCAGATGTCATATATGAAGGATGCCAAAGCAGTGGTAGAGGAAGGTGGATGCACTATCTGGGGGCAACTCCCAGATATCCCGTATAAATCTGACAAGTTTGGCCTAGGCTTTACTTCAAGTGCTCAAAAGGCTGTACACCGTGCCCGTGCTGGAGGACCACCCCTGAAGATCAGAAACCGTGAGGTCAACGCGATAGAAGATGGTGAAGATGATTGTAACCTGGAGGATTGGATCTTTCTGAATGTCAATGGAGGGCTCAACAATTGGGAGGCTAGAAACTTTGTCCCGATCACTTTTATCCCATAGTAATTTATCTTTACATTTTGTTGGATTTGTAATATTGAAACAATTCGCACTCTTAAAACCTTGTGTCTTACCCGAGGCACAATGGTCCATTTGTAAGGGTTATTATCTCATTTTCATATGACATCAATGAATCATGGACGTTTTTGCATACAAACTTTTGTGCTCTTTGTTTTTCTTTTACATTTTATTTTCTTTCAAAGATAGCTATACCCTTACACACACCCACACTCACTATGCAGGAATACATCCATTCTGGATCCCATGGGTAACGATACTGTTATGGCCTTTTGTAACTCTAAGAATCTAATCTACCAAGCCGAAGACGAAGGTGAGGGATTGTGAAGTACCAGGGGAACTTGCCAGACTGCTACAACAAGAGGAGAGAACTATTCAGCCTCACGAGGAACCCGTGGATACAATCAACCTGTGTACCGAAGAAGACAAAAAAGAGGTCAAGGTGGGTGCCAATCTGGAACCCAGTGTCAAGGAGCGTCTGATTCAGTTGTTACACGACTATGTTGAAGTCTTCGCCTGGTCATATGAAGACATGTCGGGACTTGATACAAATATTGTGGTACATCGTCTGCCTACAAGAGAGGATTGTCCGCCAGTAAAGAAAAAGGTTCGCCGCATGAGGCCTGATATGTAAGAAAATATTAAAGTAGAGGTCATGAAGCAATTCAACGTTGGATTCTTGGATGTCACCTCCTACCCTCAATGGGTTGCCAACATTGTTCCCGTACCTAAAAAAGACAGTAAAGTACGAATGTGTATGCACTACAGAGATTTGAATAGGGCGAGCCCTAAGGATGATTTTCCACTTCCCCACATTGATATCCTAGTTGAAAATATGGTGCAACACAAAGTGTTTTCCTTCATGGACAGATTCTCAGGTTACAACCAAATCAAAATGGCACCTGAGGACATGGAGAAAACAACATTTGTCACACAGTGGGGCACATTCTGCTACAAGGTGATGCCATTCGGATTGAAGAATGCTGGGGCAACCTATCAGCGTGCCATGGTAGCTTTATTTCATGACCTGATACATCATGAAATAGAGGTCTACATGGACGATATGATAGCCAGATCGCAAACAGAAGAAGAGCATCTTGATCACTTACAAAAGATATTTGAGAGACTGAAGAAGTACAAGCTGAGGTTGAATCCAAACAATTGCACATTTGGGGTACGGTCTAGTAAACTCCTAGGTTTTGTCGTCAGCAACAAAGGTATCGAGGTCGATCCTGCCAAAGATAAAGCAATATAAGAGATGCCTGTTCCTCGTACTAAAAAGGAAGTCAGAGGATTCTTGGGACGTCTGAACTATATTGCCAGATTCATTTCTCATATGACAGCTACTTGTGAGCCAATCTTCAAACTATTGAAGAAAGATCAGGTAGTCAAATGGAATGACGAATTCCAAGTTTCTTTTGAAAAAATCAAAGAATACTTATAAGAGCCTCCTATGTTGATGCCACCAGTCAAGGGAAGACCATTGATCATGTATCTGAATGTTTTAGAAAATTCAATGGGGTGTGTATTGGGGCAGCATGACGAGTCTGGCCAAAAAGAGCACACTATTTACTACCTGAGTAAAAAGTTTACCGACTGTGAAACCAGATATTCACTGCTCGAGAAAACTTGCTACGCTCTGGCATGGGCTGCTATCCGGCTGAGACAATATATGCTGACTCATACTGCCTTGTTGATATCTAAAATGGATCCAATAAAATACATCTTCGAGAAGCCTGCTCTTTCTGGGAGAATAGCGAGATGGAAGATGATCCTGACAGAATATGACATACAGTATACTACCCATAAAGCTATAAAAGGCAGTGTACTAGCTGATCACCTTGCTCACGAAGCTGTAGATGACTACCAGTCCATGAAGTTTGAATTCCTGGATGAAGACATCATGACATTATACAACTGTGAAGAAATCAGGCCATATGACAGACCTGAACAAGGATCCCGATGGACCATGTTCTTTGATGGAGCCTCCAATGCACTCGGCAATGGTATTGGTGCTATACTCATATCTCCGGAAGGGTGTCATACTCCCTTTAATGCCAGACTTTGCTTCAATTGTACAAATAACATGGCAGAATATGAAGCATTCATCTTTGGTTTCAAAGCTGCCATAGACTTGGGGATCAAATCATTGGATGTATTTAGAGATTCAGCTTTGGTCATCAGTCAGATTAAAGGGGAATGAGACACCAAACACCCTAACCTTATCCCTTATAAAGAACATGTTTTGACATTACTACCACATTTTGAGAAGATTACCTTCGAGCATTTCCCGCGAGAAGAAAATCAGCTAGCAGACGCTCTAGCCACAATGTCATCTATGTTTAAACTTAATTAGGATAACGAGGCTCCCCAGATCACCATCGAACGAATGGATGAACCAGCACACTGTCACGAGATTAATACTGAAGAAGTAGTGGACCATCCTTGGTTTCACGAAGTCAAGAAGTATCTCGAGGCTCAATAATATCCAGAAGGAGCTTCAATCAATGATAAGAAATTCTTAAGGAGATTCTCTGTAAAATTCTTCCTTAGTAACGACATCTTGTACAAACGCAATCATGACTCTGTGTTACTTCGGTGCGTAGATAAGGTTGAAGCTGAAAGGATCATGACTGAACTGCATGAAGACACTTTTGGTACCCATTCCAGTGGGCATACGATGGCAAAGAAAATCCTACGGGCAGGCTATTACTGGTCTACCATGGAAGTAGATTGCTATCAGCACTCTCGAACCTGCCATAAATGCCAGATTTATGCTGACAAAATGCATGTACCCCCGGTTCCTCTAAATGTCTTGACATCTCCTTGGCCCTTTGTTATGTGGGAGATTGATATGATTGGGGAAATCAAGCCGATAGCCTCCAATGGACACCGCTTCATCCTAGTGGCCATTGACTATTTTATAAAGTGGGTTGAAGCAGCCTCCTTCGCCTCCGTTACTAAGAATGTTGTTGCCTGTTTCATCAAGCAAAACCTTATTTGTCGGTACGGTATCCCAGAAAGGATCATCACTGACAATGGTACAAATCTCAACAACACTATGATTACCGCATTGTGCTGTCTCCCTATCGGCCAAATATGAATGGTGTTGTTTGTAACACCCCTTCTAAATAACCCGCGAATATATTAATTAAATCAGAGTAACATGGAAAACAGGGATGTCACAATTCAGGATAAATATAAAAACCTCAAATCTACAGTTATCATGCTTTACTGGAGGAATTATTAAGATAAATATTCAAATCAATATCATGTTCTACACAACGGAAATATCTCAAAACCGGAATAACTTCACTTCATAAGTATTCCCAACATAAATTAAATAATAGAGTATAAAATAAAACTCATCATTCAAATGTTTCCCCCGATGTTACAACCTATCAGAGCACGACACTGACATGCGGACTTAAAGTAATATAGCTCTAGAGCCATCCTCACCAACTCCTGAGCTGCTAACTTTAATCTGAAATCATTAAAGTAAGGGTGAGATTTCTCATAATTAACATGCATTATAAGCTTCTCAATCAACAGTATATCACAAGCATATTATTTCACCCATTTTAGCATAATTTCAGGTTCAACACACAGTTCCAATCATACAAGTCATTATGCACAAATCAATAATCAACCAAAGAATTGTAACACTGGAAGACATCCTAACATGTTACAATTCCATGCAAACACAAATGCAGACACAATGCATGTGGTACCAATCACGTGACCAAGTCACCCAACACTGATCCATCATCAACCGGATACAGTAACCATCGATTCGTCCATAAACACCCGGACACGAATCCAGCCTAACCACCCATCATCTCCCAGGTATCAGTTAACGACAATACAAGTCAAATTCCACACAATGGGAATTAACTTCACCAAAACAATGCATATGCATGCACATCACCAGCATGCAACATCAAATCAACGGAATATGATCACAACATAATTCCAAATAATGCCAAAACCAATATATCACATGATCACATCTCAATCATAATGGATAGCAGGCACAACACATAAGTATCAGTTCTCATTCACCAAATCAGAACAATTTACAAACAATTCTACATCATTCTCAAAATACCAAAGTTTACAAAAATCGGGAATTCGACTCTTTTTAAAATAATTTTCATAAAATAATGTTTTTCTTATTTTATAAGATAGTATTTTTAATTTAAGAAATACTGCCGAAAACGCCACTCAAATCGGACTTACGGTTTGAAAGTTATGAATTTTCAAAGTTTAACATTTTTCAAAAAGTTACAGCAGAACCCGGTTCCTACATATGCAGGAATCGGTTCCTGAGAAGTTCACAATTCACGTTTCTGGAAAATGTACTGGAACCCGGTTCCTACCTATAAAGGAACTGGTTCCTGCGAACAATTTTGCAAGTTTTTGTACGTTCACACAGTGGAACCCGGTTCCTCCCCACTGGGAACCGGTTCCCACGACATGCAGAGTCAAAATCTGCTATTTTGACAGCATTATTCATTCCAATCCCATCCAATTCATACCCATACGAATTATAACATTTGGAACACCAAAATGCAACCAATACACATCAATACAACATCATAAATCATGTTTCCATCATTCCTATTAATTATTCATCACATTAATGGTTCCAATTCCTATACTCTGACACAATTAGGGATAATCCCACAAACCTAGAATTCCAAAAATCGAGATTCCTAACATGCTTAATCAATTCTATTGATCTCAAAATCTATAAGGCATATTAAATAATTGAAATCACCCCTTACCTCGCGATGATCCTTTGAATTCACGGCGTTTGGCTTTTTCCTCTCTTCTCTTCTCATCTCCAATTTCACGTACAATGGCTTCTTTCCAAATAACCTTCTTTTTCTTTTCCTTTTATTATTTTCCAAATAATAAAAATAAATTAGTAATTATTTAGTAGAGCTTTTTACTTCACACACCTCTAATTCAACCTTACACCCCCGGTCTTCCTTTTAAAATTCCATAATTAATTCATCCATTTAATCCAAAATATTATTAATTAAGCCTTTAATTAATTTAATAATTAAATTCCTAATTATTTAACACATGAATTAATTTGGGGTGTCACAACTCTCCCCTACTAAAAGAGTTTTCGTCCTCGAAAACATACCTTAGACGAACAGTTCAGGATACGAGTCCTTCATCTGGCTCTCCAACTCCCAAGTGACATTTCCATTTGCTGGTCCTCCCCAAGCCACTCTTACCAACGCGATCTCCTTGCCTCGCAACTGTTTCAACTTCCGATCCTCAATTCTCGCAGGTACCGCTTCCACAGTCAAATTCTCTCGTACCTGTATATCGTCTACCCGAATCTCATGAGACGGATCAGCAATGTACTTCCGCAACTGAGATACATGAAAAACATCATGCAAATTTGCAAGTGACGGCGGAAAAGCAATCTGATAAGCAACTTTCCCAACTCTCTTGGTAATCTGAAACGGACCAATAAAACGTGGAGTCAACTTCTTTGACTTCAAAGCTCGACCAATACCAGTCATCGGAGTAACTCGCATAAAAACATGTTCTCCTTCGCTAAACTCAAGATCTTTCCTCCTCTTATCGTGATAACTTTTCTGATGACTCTGAGAAGTCCTCATCTTCTCCTGAATCATCTTAATCTTTTCCGAAGTCTGTTGGACAATTTCCGGTCCAATCACAGCACTCTCTCCAGATTCATACCAACACAACGGTGTCCGACACCTCCTACCATATAATGCCTCAAACGGAGCCATACCAATGCTCGAATGAAAACTATTGTTGTAGGTAAACTCAATCAATGGTAGATAACTATCCCAAGCTCCACCTTTCTCCAACACACAAGCTCTTAACAAATCTTCCAACGACTGAATCGTTCTCTCCGTCTGACCATCTGTCTGTGGATGATAAGCAAAACTCAAACGCAACTTAGTACCCAAAGCTTCTTGCAATCCCTTCCAGAATTTAGATGTAAACCTCGGATCTCAATCCGACACAATACTAGAAGGAATACCGTGCAAACTCACAATCTTCTCAACATACAATTCTGCCAACCTTTCCATCGGATAATCCATTCTTATCAGAATAAAGTGAGCAGATTTCGTCAACCGATCAACAATAACCCAGATAGAATCACAATTCTTCGATGTCCTTGGCAAACCAGACACAAAATCCATAGAGATTCCATCCCATTTCCATTCCGGAACAAACAACGGTTCCATCAATCCTGACGGTTTCTGATGCTCAATCTTCGACTTCTGACAAACCAAACAAGCATACAGAAACTCAGCAATTTCCTTTTTCATTCCCGGCCACCAAAACAACTTCTTCAAATCATGGTACATTTTAGTAGCACCAGGATGAATACTCAATCCACTACGATGTCCTTCTTCCAAAATACTCTTCCTAATCTCTGCAACATCCGGAACACACACCCTATTACCAAATCTCATAACACCATTCTCATCAATCCGGAACTCGCCTCCTTGACCTTGGTTGATCAATGTCAATTTATCAACTAACCCAACATCGGACTTCTATCCATTCCGAATTTCTTCCAGAATACCACTAGTCAGTTTCAACATACCCAATTTCACACTATTCAGAGTAGTTTCACATACCAAACTTAAATCTCTGAACTGCTCAACCAAATCTAACTCACGGACCATTAACATCGACATATGCAAGGACTTCCTACTCAAGGCATCCGCAACAACGTTTTACTTACCAGGATGGTAATTCAAACCGAAATCATAATCCTTTAGAAATTCTAACCATCTCCTCTGCCTCATATTCAACTCTTTCTAATCAAAGAGATACCTCAGACTTTTGTGATCACTGAACACCTCAAACCGAGAACCATATAAATAATTCCTCCACAACTTCAAAACAAACACAACAGCTGCCAACTCCAAATCATGAGTCGGATAATTCCTTTCATGTACTTTCAATTGTCTCGAAGCATAAGCCACCACCTGCTTATCTTGTATCAACACACCACCTAATCCCATTAATGATGCGTCACAATACACAATAAAAGACTTAGTCGGATTTGGCAAAATCAAGATCGGATCACTTGTCAACCTCCTCTTCAACTCTTGAAATCCTTTCTCACATTCAACATCCCAAACAAACATCTGACCCTTCCTGGTCAACTTAGTCAACGGTAACGCTAATTTGAAAAATCCTTCTATAAACTTCCTGTAATAACCTGCAAGACCCAGAAAACTACGGATCTCACAAGCATTCTTCGGCGCTTCCCACTGAGATACTGCTTCTACCTTCGTAGGATCCACAGCAATTCCATTCTTGGAAATTACATGGCCAAGAAAACTTACTTCACTTAACCAGAATTCACACTTGGACAACTTCGCATAAAGCTTCTTCTCTTTCAACAATTCCAACACAACTCTGAGATGTTCTGCATGCTCTTCATCGCTCTTCGAATAAATTAGAATATCATCAATGAACACCACCACAAACTTATCAAGATACGGATGAAATATCCTGTTCATATACTCCATGAAAACACCAGGTGCATTAGTAACTCCAAACCGCATAACAGAATACTCGTAATGTCCATACCTCGTTCTAAATGCAGTTTTCTGAATATCTTCCGACTTTGCACGAATCTGATGATATCCAGATCTCAGGTCAATCTTACTAAATACACAAGCTCCAACTAGTTGATCCATCAAATCATCGATCCTCGGCAAAGGATACCGATTCTTGATTGTAACTTTATTCAGCTGTCTGTAATCAACACATAATCTCATTGAACCTTCTTTCTTCTTAACCAAAAACACCGGAGCACCCCACGGCGAAACACTCGGACGAATAAACTTCTTCTCAAGTAACTCCACCAACTGTTTCTTTAACTCCGCTAATTCAGATGCCGACATACGGTAAGGCGCCATCGACACTGGACTAGTTCCAGGAATCAAATCTATAGTAAATTCTACCTCCCTCTCAGGTGGCAATTCACTAACGTCTTCCGGAAACACCTCTGGAAATTCATTCACCACTGGCAATCCATCACTCCTTGCTTTTCCATCCGCTTCTATTGCAGAATACAACATAAATACCACAGCACCATCTTTCACAGCTAGGTTCATCTGTTTAACCGACATAGTCACATCTTCGACACCAACCTCTTCAGGAAAAATAACCGTCTTCGCAAAACAGTTGATATGAACCTGGTTGAATTCCAACCAGTTCATTCCAAGTATGATATCAAGTTGTTCTAACGGTAGGCACACCAAATCCATACCGAAACCCCTACCAAAAATCACAATAGGACAATTCCTACAAACATACGAAGTAGTCACTGAACCCGACGCATGAGTATCAATAACCATACTTCCATCCATATTAGAATTTTCCAAATTCAATCTTTTAGCACAATCCAAAGCAATAAAAGAATGCGTAGCTCCAGTATCAATAATTGCAATCAAAGGTATGTCATTAATAAAACATGTACCTTTAATCAACCGATCATCTGGCTTAGTCTCTGACCCAGACAATGCAAACACTTTACCACCAGCTTTCTCCTTCTTGGGTTTTGTACACTGAGGACGAGTATGACCTTCTTCACCATAGTTGTAACAAGTCACCACTCTTATTCTGCAATCATTGGCCACATGGCCGATTTTCCCACACTTGAAACACTTCTTTGCATCATTCTTGCACTCATTAGCTATATGCCCCATTTCACCACATCTATAACACTTAATGGAAGAACCAGAGTCTCCCCCACTAGGCTTCCTCCAACCACCAGATTTCTGATTATTTCTATCATAAGGCTTACCACGATCCATCTGTTGCTTACCCTTCCTATCAACATACCCTCGAGCATTCGACTTAGTGCTAGCAAGATCCTCCTCTAAAATCATACTACAATCAACCAGATCAGGAAATCTTCGGATACGCTGATACCGAATACCCTGCTTAATCTCATCACGAAGACCATTCTCAAACTTGATACATTTGGAAAATTCTCCATCTGCATCGTTAGTATAATGAGCATAATACTTCACTAACTCAGTAAACTTCGAAGCATACTCACTGACAGTCTTGTTACCCTGCTTGAGTTCCAGAAACTCAATCTCCTTCTTGCCTCTGATGTCCTCAGGAAAGTACCTCCTCAGAAAAGCCCTCCTGAACACAGCCCAAGTCAATGCAACACCATCTTCTTCCATTTCAGTTCTGGTAGCAACCCACCAGTCATCAGCTTCCTCTGCTAACATGTGAGTTCCGTATCTCACCTTCAGCCCTTCAGCACAGTCAATTACTCTGAAGATCCTCTCGATCTCCTTCAACCACTTCTGAGCACCTTCGGGATCATGTGCACCCTTGAACAACGGAGGATTATTCCTCTGAAAATTCCCCAATTGTCGGTCAACACCAATCACAGCTCCCTGTTGGTTCCCTCCGAGTACTCCAGCCAACATTCCCAATGCTTCAGCAATAGCATCGTCGTTTTTCCGTTACCTCTTCCGACCATTGTTCTGTAACATTACAAAACAACCTCATCAGCATACAAGTATCGACAGTGTCATCTTACACTAGTCGCATACAAAAGGGATAACGACACAAGACAAGACCGACTATGCTCTGATACCACTGTTGTAACACCCCTTCTAAATAACCCGCAAATATATTAATTAAATCAGAGTAACATGGAAAACAGGGATGTCACAATTCAGGATAAATATAAAAACCTCAAATCTACAGTTATCATGCTTTACTGGAGGAATTATTAAGATAAATATTCAAATCAATATCATGTTCTACACAGCGGAAATATCTCAAAACCGGAATAACTTCACTTCATAAGTATTCCCAACATAAATTAAACAATAGAGTATAAAATAAAACTCATCATTCAAACGTTTCCCCCAGTGTTACAACCTATCAGAGCACGACACTGACACGCGGACTTAAAGTAATATAGCTCTAGAGTTATCCTCACCAACTCCTGAGATGCTAACTTTAATCTGAAATCATTAAAGTAAGGGTGAGATTTCTCATAATTAACATGCATTATAAGCTTCTCAATCAACAATATATCACAAGCATATTATTTCACCCATTTTAGCATAATTTCAGGTTCAACATCAGTTCTAATCATACAAGTCATTATGCACAAATCAATAATCAACCAAAGAATTGTAACACTGGAAGACATCCTAACATGTTACAATTCTATGCAAACACAAATGCAGACACAATGCATGTGGTACCAATCACGTGACCAAGTCACCCAACACTGATCCATCATCAACCGGATACAGTAACCATCGATTCGTCCATAAACACCCGGAAACGAATCCAGCCTAACCACCCATCATCTCCCGGGTACCGGTTAACGGCAATACAAGTCAAATTCCACACAATGGGAATTAACTTCACCAAAACAATGCATATGCATGCACATCACCAGCATGCAACATCAAATCAACGGAATATGATCACAACATAATTCCAAATAATGCCAAAACCAATATATCACATGATCACATCTCAATCATAATGGATAGCAGGCACAACACATAAGTATCAGTTCTCATTCACCAAATCAGAACAATTTACAAACAATTCTACATCATTCTCAAAATACCAAAGTTTACAAAAATCGGGAATTCGACTCTTTTTAAAATAATTTTCATAAAATAATGTTTTTCTTATTTTATAAGATAGTATTTTTAATTTAAGAAATAATGCCGAAAACGGCACTCAAATCAGACTTACGGTTTGAAAGTTATGAATTTTCAAAGTTTAACATTTTTCAAAAAGTTACAACAGAACCCGGTTCCTACATATGCAGGAACCGGTTCCTGAGAAGTTCACAATTCACGTTTCTGGAAAATATACTGGAACCTGGTTCCTACCTATACAGGAACCGGTTCCTGCGACCAATTTTGCAAGTTTTTGTACGTTCACACAGTGGAACCCGGTTCCTCCCCACTGGGAACCGGTTCCCACGACCTGCAGAGTCAAAATCTGCTATTTTGACAGCATTATTCATTCCAATCCCATCCAATTCATACCCATACGAATTATAACATTTGGAACACCAAAATGCAACCAATACACATCAATACAACATCATAAATCATGTTTCCATCATTCCTATTAATTATTCATCACATTAATGGTTCCAATTCCTATACTCTAACACAATTAGGGATAATCCCACAAACCTAGAATTCCAAAAATCGAGATTCCTAACATGTTTAATCAATTCTATTGATCTCAAAATCTATAAGGCATATTAAATAATTGAAATCACCCCTTACCTCGCGATGATCCTTCGAATTCACGGCGTTTGGCTTTTTCCTCTCTTCTCTTCTCTTCTCCAATTTCACGTACAATGGCTTCTTTCCAAATAACCTTCTTTTTCTTTTCTTTTTATTATTTTCCAAATAATAGAAATAAATTAGTAATTATTTAGTAGAGCTTTTTACTTCACACACCTCTAATTCAACCTTACACCCCCGGTCTTCCTTTTTAAATTCCATAATTAATTCATCCATTTAATCCAAAATATTATTAATTAAGCCTTTAATTAATTTAATAATTAAATTCCTAATTATTTAACACATGAATTAATTTGGGGTGTCACACTGTCGAAGCTGCAAATAAGAACATTAAAAAGATCATACAGAAAATGAAAATCACATACAAAGACTGGAATGCGATGTTACCATTCGCTCTCCACGGGTATCGTACCACGACTCGCACATCAACTGGGGAAACACCCTTTTCTCTGGTTTACGGCATGGAAGTTGTCTTACCCATCGAAGTTCAGATCCCCTCTCTGAGGGTTATGAAGGATGCAGGGTTGAACGAAGATGATTGGATCCAAACTCGACTTGATCAACTGAACTTAATTGATGTGAAGAGACTTATTGCTATTTGTCATGGTCAAATGTATCAAAAACGGATGATCAAGGCTTTCGACAAAAAATTCAGACGCCAAGTGTATCAAGTTGGAGATCTGGTGATCAAACGCATCATACTGCCACAAGGTGATCCTAGGAGCAAGTGGACTCCTACCTATGAAGGACCATTTGTAATAAAAAACATATTCTTCGGTGGGGTAATGATCTTGACCACCATTGATGGCGACGACCTGCCACACCCTGCGAACGCGGACATAGTCAAAAGATACTATGAATAAGAGACCCACTAGGTTAACACACCTAGGAAAAATAAGGGCATCCCGGCGAACCAAAAGGTTCGAGCAAAAGTTAGGTATAAAACAAAAAAAATCTGTACACCCGACAAGTTGAAAACCCAAAAGGGCGACTTGGGTAAAAATGGGTTTCCCGGTGGACTGAAAACCTGAAAGAGCGGTCCAGGCAAAATTTAGGGAATTAAGGCGTATGACTATGCCCCGTCAGGATCACTTTACAAAAAACCTTTGGCTTCCACTGACAAACTCATAGGTTCTGATCAATTCAGTCATCTTCGGACAAGGAAACAAATAGACAAGATGCTCAGAGATACGAAGGCTATAGCAGAATGGAAACCCCATGGGATTATTACACATAGCTATTTTTCTTTGTATAAATTTTTTCTCTTTTTATGACAGCATTCTCTTACTAGAATGTTTGTCCCCTTTATACAAAAATATTTACTCAAAGTCAATACAAAGATATCCCTTTGAAAGTGCAAAAACTATTTGTCTTTTTCTTTACGCTTGTGTTTTGTTTACAAAAATGTCCTATGATTCATTGTTGAACATATGCATCTAAACATAATTATAGTTTACAAATAAACAAAATGGGAAAGACAATTACTGATAGGTTAAAAGGATAGGAAAATATCTCTAAGCTATTCCATAAGTAATCCCCTGCAGTTCGACGTTTAAATTCCCAGCGGAACAAAGTTTCAAATTATTGATCACCAGTAGAAGTCATCAAATTTCCTAGGATTCCCCAATAAGATTTTACAAGCAGTACATGGCATTGCCCTTACAACAGAGTTTATTTCTCTCGACAGAAATGCATCAATACTTCGACTTCAAGACATGAAGACTCACACATCCTCAGCAACATTCATGGATTTATTTTCCTCAACCCAATAGCAATGCAACAGATTAGCTCACATACGCATACATCACATCCATATATCATAAACATTGATAAAAGCATGTATCCCTTTATACCATGCATCTCATACAACATGACTTTTCATATTAGCTAACATTTTACCCTTTTCAGGATAAGATTAATCAATAGCTACCATTAACAATGTTCAAAGATTTCAGATACAGTTTAGATACGCTCCAGACAAGGATGCCATTGTAATACTCATTCAGATCTCAACTTTAAGATACGGTGCAGATACGCCCCAGACAAGGATGCCATTCTGATACTCATTCAGACTCAACTTTCAGATACAGTTCAAATACGCTCCAAACACGGATGCCATTCTGATACTCATTCAGATCTCAACTTCAAGATACGGTGCAGATGCGCCCCAGACAAGGATGCCATTCTGATACTCATTCAGACTCAACTTTCAGATACAGTTCAGATACGCTCCAAACACGGATGCCATTCTGATACTCATTCAAATTCAATTTTCAGATACAATTCAGATACAGTTCAGACACGAATGCCATTCTGATACTCATTCAGACTCAACTTTCATATACAGTTCAGATACACTCCAGACACAGATGCTATTATGATACTCATTCAGATTCATCTTTCAAATACAATTCAGATGCGCTCTAATCACGGACACTATTCTGATACTCACTCAAAATCAGCTCCCAGATACAGTTCAGATACACTTCAGACACGGACGCCATTCTGATACTCATTCTTCCAGCTTATAAATTACAATTCAACAATCACTTTTGGATGGCATCTCTAAACCCATCTCCCACAGATTTCTATCACCTCTCCAAATGGCATCTTTAAACTCATTCCTTCTATCATCGCATCATCGAGTGCAAATTTCTGGGCACTCTAGTGTTCAATCATCTTCCACCTTCGAGTCACGAATGGCAAAACTCGCCAATCTAACTCTTCAGGTCTAAGAAAATTGAACAGGGGAAGCTGTTGTACCCAAAAATTAGCCCTCTCACTTATCAAGAATTTTCTCACAAGATCTCTTTGACTCAAGACTGCATTAGGGTTTGACCAGCTCAAGACACCTCCTCATACACTGATGACCAAAATTAGGTTTTGAGTTTGCACAAGGATTTTTGGACTATCAATTCCCCATATGACTTTCATGGATCATTATGGACCCTCAAGATTACTCATGTCAAGTTTCAAGCTTTGGATCACACTTTTTCTCAGTCAATTGAGCAGTTGACCTAAAAATCAGTTGTATTGGGAAAAAGTCAACTATGGCCAATTTACAGTCAAACTTCATAATTTTTTATCCACATCAACATCTTAGACTCATATGTATCATTTGATCAAGTTTGGACCATAATTCCTCAAGAAATTTGATCAAATAATCAAAAGGGCAAAATGGTCAAAATTAGGGTTTTTACTGAGAAGGGGCAATTTCTAATTTTTGACTTAGCAAATGATCAATTGGTTTAAATCATGATTTCAAGAGTTCAATTGAATCATCTTGACCTAATGACATGGTTCAAACCATGATGCAAGATGATTCAAAGGAAACTTCCAACATGAAACTTGTAGATCTCCATGAAATCTACAACTTTGATTCACACAATTTCTCCTAAAAATGCTTGGATATCAAGATAAAATTTTGTGAATACATGCTCATGAACTAAAATAACTTAGTGAAATTTTGCCTTAGTTAGGCAGGTTTTTTACCTAACTTCATGCCAATTTTTCACATAGTTCCAAAGGGAATTTTCAAAGGAAATTAAAAGATGAGTTGTAGAGAACATTGCAAGCTTTCCAAAATGTCCAAGAACTCCTTTAGATCATTCTTGAGTAGGGATAATAGAAGAGATGAAGTTGGTGATTTATCACTTTGATTTCAAGCCATTTCATGATGAACAAAAATTCAAATCCAAGCCTAGGCTGCATAATCTTTGCTTTGCAGGCCTCAAACTTGTTTCTCACTCCATAATTAAATGTTTACATAGATGATAGAGAGTTAATCCAAACATTTGAGCCTTTATCCAAGTTATAATTCCATTTATGGCACAAAGGTGTCATTTCCATTTTGATAAAGCATTACTTTTGCCTTTGTCAACTTCTTGAGCCTCTCAATTGTTTTCTCTGCACACAAGCAAAGTCAAAACCAAAATCAACTTGTCTAAGGCCTCTACCAACTCAGATCATGCTTGTACAAACACATAGAGACTTGTCTCCTCACTTTTCTTTAAAAGCAAGTTATAGAGCCAAAAGGCTATAACTCAGAAACCTTGAGTGGAGTTGATCTCAAAACTTTTCCATACATATACACAAGTGTATTGCAACATAACACACGAATTCTAAGACTCCAAAATACTCCAAAACACTCTGCAACTCATAATATGCCATAACTTGACATTTTTGAACCTTACACAGCCATCTCTAAAACCACTCATGCGTTTTGAGTTTCAACCACCTAAACACTTAATATACCTCATATCTAAGTGATCCATACCCATGTTCCCTCACTGTAACTCCTCATCCATCATCCACCATTTTTAAATATCAAGCTTGCAGGTTGACTTGAGTAGGGAGATTCAGGGACTTTCAAGACAAAGTAAGGATTGTGATACACTCAGGGAGGTCCAGAAAAGCTAAACAGATCCTCAGGCCTTCTCAAAACTTACTCAAACTCCATTCACGATCCCAGCTGAAAGAGGTAAAAACTCAAACTTCTATCTCTTTATACAAGCATCATTTGTTCCTGATTTGTGACAACAAAATGTAGATATCCTTGCACTAAAGCTAACCATGTTTATAGTTTTCATTTATATTAACTGTGTATAGAGAATTTTGGATTTGAAATTTCTGCAAAAATCAGGTTTCAAATTAGGGCAAGTAAAATTAGCTTTGATCTTTGACTTTTAGTTTACATAAATTATATGGTTGAACTCATGGGAAGAAACACCATAACTTTCATGTTTGGACTTTCCATTTTTATGGAGAAATGAGAGAGATACAGGTGGTCCGGCCATGGCTCAAGGTTGAAGATGAAGTTTCCTTCAGGAGGCGTTTTCTAATATATATTGGTGCTTTTGTTTATACAAACGAATGTACAGCCACCCCAGTGGTAAGGCAACATGCAAAAATGCTAGAGGTCATGTGTTCGAGCCTTTTGCAATTTTCTCATATTTTTCCATTTTTTTGGTTTCTTGCAGCGTAGGCTTCTGAATCTTGGGCTTTTTGTTTTTTTCTAACATTCACCTCCTGTCTACTTGTATACACCCCTGGCTATCGTTTTATTTATTTATTTTTTTTCATTTTATTTTCTTAAATATATTTTCTTAATATTAAAAATCACAAAAAAATTATGAAAATGATAGATTTATATTTTGACTTGTTTTATTTTATTTTTCTCACATAAAATATTTTTATTTAGTTATATATTATCTATTTTTATTAAATAAACTTGTAAATTAAATTATAACTAGTTTAATATTTATTTTTTCTTTATACCCATTAAATATTTATTTTAGTATAAAAAAGGACCAAAAATATATCATAATGCCATATATTATTTTCAAGATAAAAAAATACAAAAATACTTACTTTTTCATACAGAAACTTACTTACTTTTAATCAAATAGAATTAGGGTTTATTCAAAAATATTTTCTAAAATAATTTCTTTTCTTAATTGATTTAAGACAATCTTGATTTATTTATTAGATTTAGGTTAAAGCTTTTCCACATAAAAAAAACAAACAAAAATCTTCTTTGCATTTACATATCTTTGCGTATTTAATTCATCTTGTATATTATTTATTCCAATATTTGTACATATTCAATTTGGTTGTAATAGATTAATTAGGTTTATATTATTGAAATCCCCATTCATAAAGTGTATACCCCTCCCACAAGTGTTGTAATAGCATAGTAATTTTTAATTTCGCAATTTATCGCTTTTACATAATATGCTAGTAATTAGGGTTTGTATGGCAAGATAAAATCAATCAAATAGAAAAACCCTAATTCAAGATAAAATCAAACATGAAAGTGACACACTTGCACACAAAACACCCCTAGGGTTATCCCACTTGGTTGCCTTATGCAAAATGGCCATATTACGCATGTAAGGTATCTTAGCAAAACAAACAAATACAAGATCATAGTCCCTCGATGACGATATTCAAAGTTGCCTTATCAAATGATCTTAGTCCCTAAAAAATGCTAAGATACCTTGAGACATTTCTAATCATGGCTATACGATGACCCACGCCCGTCCCGTTTACATCCAAAGATAGGTTTGCTTACCAAATCAATGGTAAGACAACAAAATCAAAGGACAAGAAAATGAACAAGAAAGACATTTGAGTAGGTAGATTATTTTTAGTTACTTGCTCCATCTCAAAACAAATATCCTTGATATTTTCAAAACAAGAAAACACATTTACAAACATCTTACAAACTTGAAAACATTTTCAAAAGATCAACATCTTTGTATACATTCTTACGAACGAGAATCATTACAAAGATTTCCTAAACAATGGCCTCTTTTACAAAATACTTTCTAAAAACCACATAAGGAACAATTTCAAACAAAAGCAAGTGATCTAGCAAGTAACTAAGAGCCCATGGAAAACCATGGATGAAAAGAGTGCTAATACATTCCCTTTTCGTAATCTACCCCCCGAACTCAAGAAACAATATCAAAGGTCTTTCCTGTTCTTTTTCACCTTTCCTTTTGGATAAAAGAAAAGTCAGTGGCGACTCTTGATAACCGCAACATTTGCGATCAAACACAATACAATCAAGTCAGTTCTCCCACTGTATCACAACTTAGAAG
Organism: Vicia faba; assembly: GCA_948472305.1. Taxonomy (NCBI): domain Eukaryota; kingdom Viridiplantae; phylum Streptophyta; class Magnoliopsida; order Fabales; family Fabaceae; genus Vicia; species Vicia faba. The sequence continues at coordinate 333,511,920 of OX451738.1, read as the reverse complement.
AACAAGTTCCAAACTTTAGAGAGTTCCTACAGAGCAGACTTGAAGGAGAAAGACAACTTGATTGAGATCCTTGAGAGTCGAGTGGTAGAGTCTATGGAGAGGCAAGGGGATTTATTTTCTCCTAAGCCTCAATCAGGTGCTGATCACTCACTTCCTGATTTAGATTATTGGAAGGAGGTTGACATCAGACATATGGAAGAAAACCAGAGGTTGAAGGCTCAGATTGCCAGGCTCACGGGGAAGCGCCAGCATACAGAGTGATCTCCATCAGTTCTATTTCTCAGGGTTTCAGATTTTATTTTCATCTTGTACTTGGGATCATTGAAACTTGTAATCCATTTTGGAGTTATTATAATAATTTTTTCCAGTATTTCAAATGCGTTATTACTTTGATGTTTGCAATATGTCTATAAATCTATAATCCCTTGAAATATTAAATAACAAAGTAAAAATAATCATGTGCATTACATATCATGCATCATATTGCACATATTTCTTGCATTTATTATGCATATCCAGGTGTCTTACCAAGCTTCTTTACTTAAATAGCAAGCTGACTCACCACTACAATACTCAGGCTAATTTCAAAAAGAAGATCGACAACTTAGAACAAGAGAATCGCGAGCTGCACGAGGAAGTTTCTTCTTTGAAGGTCGGCATGGCCAATCTGACTACTCTGATGGAAACTCTGGTGGCCGCTCATAATCAGCCACCGAGTGTTCAACCTCAACCAACAAGGGTAACTATTGAAGCTCTGACTGTTCCCATATCTGCTACTCCAACTGTTGTTAAGAATCGCATGCCCTAAGGATATCCATGGGGAATGCCAGAGAATTTTTCACCTGAAGGTTTCTATCTTGGTCCTCAAGATACTCCAGTGGTTCAGACTTTTGTTACTCCGGTACCTCCTGTGGTGCATGTTGTTCCTGTTGCACCTCCTTCGGTAAATATGGTTCCATTTGTTAATGATGATGTGTGTCATCCTTTCCCTTCACTGAGTGAAGACTTGGGTCTTTATGACAGAATGGATGATTTTCAAGAGCAGTTTGACAAGATGCAAAGAGATATGAAGGCCCTAAGGGAAAAGAGCTATTTGGGAAGAATGTGAATGAGCTATGTTTGGTCCCGAATGTTAAGATACCTGCTAAGTTTAAGGTCCCGGAGTTTAAGAAGTATAGGGGAAACACTTGCCCTCGTGCTCATCTGGTAATGTACGTGAGGAGAATGTCTACCCATACTGATGATCAGCGTCTGCTGATTCACTTTTTTTCAGGATAGTTTGACTGGTGCTACGTTGAAGTGGTATATGAGTTTGGACATCGCCAATATCCATACTTTTAATGATTTGGGAGAAGCATTCATCAAACAATACAAGTGCAACGTGGACATGGCGCCTGACCGTGATCAACTCAGGGCCATGGTTCATAAAGATAGGGAATCGTTCAAAGAGTATGCGCAGAGATAGCGTGAGGTAGCCGCCCAAGTGATTCCTCCCATGGAAGAGAAGGAGATGACTAAGATTTTCTTAAAGACGTTAGGTGCTTTCTACTACGAAAGGATGGTAGCAAGTGCGCCAAGTGACTTTACTGAGATGGTAGGAATGGGTATCCGCTTAGAAGAGGCTGTAAGAGAAGGCCTTTTGACGAAGAGTGAAGGATCCAGAGGTATGAAGAAGCCATCTTATGGGTTTACCAAGAAGAAATAAGGAGATGCAAATGTTGTCATACAAGAGAGGAGGGTAAACCCTCCTAGAAGGAATTATCAGCGTCATCAGCAAGTCGCCTCAGTTACTCCCATTATGAGTGCCGCTCCAACTACCGTTGCTTATCAGAGACCGTCCCAACAGGGGAATCAAGGGTATAATCAGAGAAGGGAGAGTTATGACCCTATTCTAATGAGCTATACAGAGCTACTACCGGCATTGATTCAGAAGAAGTTGGTTCAAACCCGACCACCTCCCGCCATACCGTCACCATTGCCTTGGTATTACAAGGCAGACCAAACATGTGCTTTTCATCAGGGAGCACCAGGGCATAATGTTGAAAATTGTTATCCTTTGAAGATTGAAGTACAGAAATTGGTGAAGTTTGGTGTTCTATCTTTCAAAGACGTAGGACCTAACGTGAAAGATAATCCACTACCTAATTATGGGGGAGTAAATGTTGTGAATATGGTGGCCGGTTGTCTAGGCGACTTCCAGATTTTTGATATTAATCTGGTTAGAGGAGATTTGGTGAAAATGCATGCAGACCTCTGTGAATTTAGCTACTATACGCATGACCATGTCGGTTGTGCTACTTGTAGTACAGACATACAAGGTTGCATTAAGATAAAGGCCGATTTGTAGGAGATGATGGATGAGGGCCTCATCCACATAATTAGGCCTAGGGCAGAGTATGAAGAGAAAGTGAATATGGTTTCTGGATGTCCCAGTGAATTCAGAATTTTTAATGTGGAGTATATGAATGAGGATCTCGTGTAGTTGCACGCTACCTTCTGCCATACGGCTGGTCAGGTGGAACACCAATATGGATCTTGCCTGGTTTGCTGTCGAGACCCTCGAGGATGTTCAATCGTGAAGAAGGGTGTTCAGTTGTTGTTAGACAATAGAACTATCAAGATCATGGGTCAGAGGGATGATTACCATGAAGTTGATATGGTTGAGGTTTGTTTAACGGAAGAAGAGTCAGATGAAGAGTATGCCTCCGCAGATGAGTATTTCTCTTCAGACGAAGATTTGTTTTCCAGAAACGACTTATTAAGGACTGATTATGTTGAAGAAGGGGTAAACGTCATTGTTCCTTGTTTTGGTGCACCCGCCCATTTTGAAGTTGAGTATCGTAGCAAGCCAGTTGTTACCCCATTGGTGATTAGTTTTCCAGGTCATATCCCCTGCAAACTAGATAAGACTGTGCCTTACAAATACAATGCTACAATCTTAGAAGATGGAGTAGAAGTTCCCATCCAGCCAATGCCTGATGTTGGAAATATAGCTGAAAATAGTAGGGTGACCCGTAGCGGTCGTGTGTTTGCGCCAGTTGTTCGAAGAGATGTTGATGCTGGAAAGAAAGTTGTTGAGAATGATGAACCTAAGAAGGCTACGAGTGAGACTAGTGGAGCTACGTTAGAGAAAGAAGTGGATGATATTTTGAAGATAATTAAGATGAGCGACTACAGAATTATAGATCATCTACTGTAGACTCCTTCAAAAATATCTATCTTAGCTTTATTGATGAACTCCTCTGCTCATAGGGAATCCTTGATGAGGGTACTAGACCAAGCTTTTTTGGAGAGTGATATGCCAATATATTAATTCATCAGCGTAATAGGAAACATTACTTCATGTAATAACCCGAGTTTCTGCGATGACAAATTACCAGATGAAGGGAGGAATCACAACCCGGCCCTCCACATCTCTATGAACTGCAATAATAATTCACTATCCAATGTGCTGATTGATAATGGATCTACGTTGAATGTTATACCGAGGAGTACTCTTATGAAGTTGAAATATCAAGGAACGCATATGCCCCCTAGTCGCATCATTGTGAAAGCGTTTGATGGGTCAAGGAAATCTGTCATCGGTGAAGTGGACTTACCTATCCATATAGGACCACATTTGTTTCAGATAACTTTCCAGGTCATGGACATTGTTCCCTCTTATAGTTGTTTGCTAGGACGGCCGTGGATACATAAAGCAGGGGCTGTCACTTCAACTTTACACCAGAAGCTAAAGTTTGTACGTGAAGGGAAAGTAGTAATCATAAATGGGGAACATGCATTGTTGATATCTCATTTGTCCTCTTTAAGCATTGTAGAAGCGGATGAAGCTGCTGTTGGAACCCAAATCCAAGCCTTATCCATTGACAACATAAGATGAAATGATAATTCCATGGTTTCACTGAAGGATGCGCAGCAGGTGGTGCGTAATGGTCATAGTGAAGTTTGGGGACGAATTGTGGATCCACCTATGAACAAGAACAAAACTGGATTGGGGTTCTCTTCGAAGAATGACAAAGGGAAGGGCATGAAGCCGAAGTCTGTTGCAGGAAAATATCAAGACATCTTCCGTAGCGGGGGTTATCTTCATCCGACAGTTTCCAGGATCAATGCCATTGTGGAAGATGAAGCAGAACAGGAAATGCAGAATTATGTAACACACGGAGTTAGGGTTCAGAACTGGATCACCATTGATGTTCCCTCTTGCATACATGTTTCAAAGTAATTTGATTTGTTAATCTTTTTTTTTTGAAAAAACTTTCACTCTGCCCAAGGTGGAAGTATTAATGTTGTAGGGCTTATCTGTTTGCTGTGACTTTTAAGATCAATAATAAAAGTTATCTTTGCTTCCAGAATTATGTCTTTATTTTCTGCTTTTTCTTGGAAAATGGTAATCAGAACAAGCCTTTCAAAATAAATAATAAATAAAATTTAATCTGCATGATCACTTGTTATATGTGTCAGTTTCTAAATGCAATCACAAATCATATGTGCAGATTAACTAAAAAACCCGTTGAATACAATGACCCTGCACCCTCTCCCAACTTTGAATGTCCTGTGTATGGGGATGAAGAAGAAGATTATGATGAGATTCCAGAAGAGGTCTCATGGTTGCTTGAGCATGAGGAAAATACCGTTCATCCATATAAAGAGCCATTAGAAGTGATCAATTTGGGTTCAGAAGAAGATCCAAAGGAAGTCAAGATTGGAGCATTGCTGCATCCCGATGTGAAGAGAAGGTTGATTGAGCTGTTGGAAGAGTATGTGGATATTTTTGCTTGGTCTTACCAAGATATGCCTGGTCTAGATACAAATATTATAGAGCACCGTTTGCCGTTGAAGCCAAAATATCCGCCAATTAAACAGAAGTTGAGAAGAAATCACCCAAATATGGCAGTAAAAATCAAAGAGGAGGTTCTAAAGCAGATTAATGCTGGTTTTCTTGTGACGTCAGTGTATCCTCAATGGATTTCCAATATTGTCCCAGTACCGAAAAAAGACGGAAAAGTCCGCATGTGCGTAGATTATAGAGATATAAATAAAGCTAGTCCAAAAGATGATTTTCCATTGCCACGCATTGACATGTTAGTGGATAGCACAACAAAATTCAAAGTATTCTCGTTCATGGATGGATTTTCCGGGTATAATCAAATAAGAAGGGCTCCAGAGGACATGGAAAAAAACAACGTTTATCACACCCTGGGGAACATTCTGTTACAGAGTGATGCCCTTCGAGTTGAAGAACGCTGGTGCAACGTACCAGAGGGCTATGACAATCCTATTCCATGATCTGATGCACAAGGAAATTGAAGTATATGTTGATGATATGATCGCTAAATCCCAGACTGAAGAAGGGTATATAGAAGATTTATTGAAGTTGTTTCAGCGTTTGAGGAAGTATCGTCTCCGCTTGAATCCAAATAAATGACCGTTCGGTGTTCGATCAGGGAAATTGTTTGGTTTCATTGTTAGTCAGAAAGGAATTGAAGTTGACCCTGATAAAGTCAAAGCAATTCAAGAAATTCCAGCACCAAGAACTGAAAAGCAAGTCAGAGGTTTCCTCGGACGTTTGAATTATATTTCCAGATTCATTTCCCACATGACTGCAACATGTGAACTGATCTTTAAGTTATTAAAGAAAGATCAAGGTTGTGTGTGGACGGATGACTGCCAAAGGGAATTTGAAAGTATTAAATAATATATGCTTGAACCTCCTATCTTGCTCCCTCCTGTAGAAGGAAGACCGTTGATTATGTATCTGACAGTGTTGGATAAATCCATGGGTTGCATTTTGGGACAACAGGATGAAACAGGGAAGAAGGAGTTCACCATTTATTATCTCAATAAAAAATTCACTGATTGTGAGTCGTGGTATTCCATGTTGGAAAAAACATGTCGTGCTTTGGCCTGGGCGACAAAGCGTTTGCGGCAGTATATGTTGAATCACACTACTTGGTTGATCTCCAAAATGGATCCGATCAAGTACATTTTTGAATACCCTGCTCTTACTGGGAGAATTGCCCGCTGGCAGATGTTGTTATCTGAATATGATATCGAATACCGCACTCAAAAGGCTTTTAAAAGTAGTGTGTTGGCAGATTATCTTGCTCACCAACCAGTGGATGATCACCGGTCTGTAGAATATGAATTCCCCAATGAGGATGTGATGTTCCTGAAAGTGAAGGATTGTGATGAACCATTGCCTGAGGAAGGTCCCGACCCTGAATCTCGGTGGAGTATGATATTTAATGGAGCTGTGAACGCTTATGGTAAAGGAATTGGTGTCGTGATTGTCACTCCCCATGGATCGCACATTCCTTTTACCGTAAGGTTAACATTTGATTGTACTAATAATATGGAAGAATACGAGGCTTGCATCATGGGTCTCGAAGAAGCTATTGATCTCAGAATTAAAATTCTAGATGTGTATGGTGATTCAGCTTTGGTAATAAATCAGATTAAAGGAGAATGGGATACTCGTCACCCCGGCTTGATCCCTTACAAAGATTATGCTAGAAGATTATTACCATTCTTTAATAAAGTTGAATTCCATCACATCCCTAGAGATGAAAATCAGATGGCGGATGCTCTCGCAACTCTGGCTTCTATTTACCAAGTGAATACTTGGAATGATATACCCCGAATTACGGTTCGACGACTGGATAGGACCACTCATGTGTTTACAGCAGAGGAGGTAGCGTATGAAAAACCTTGGTATTATGATATCAAGCATTTTCTTCAGACTCGGGAATACCCGATTGGTGCGTCGAAGAAAGATAGAAAGACATTGAGAAGATTGGAAGGCAATTTCTTCCTCAGTGAAAATGTATTATACAAGAGAAGTTATGACATGGTCTTGCTCAGATGCGTGGATAGACACGAAGCAGACATATTGATGCATGAGATTCATGAAGATTCATTTGGCACTCATGCCAATGGATATTCGATGGCTAAAAGGATGCTAAGGGCAGGTTATTATTGGCTAACAATGGAGTCTGACTGTTACAAATTTGCAAAGAAGTGCCATAAATGCCAAATTTATACGGACAAGGTCCATGTGCCTCCGACACTTCTCAATGTGATTTTCTCCCCATGGCCTTTCTCTATGTGGGGTATTGACATGATTGGGATGATAGAACCTAAAGCTTCGAATGGGCACCGTGTTATCTTGGTAGCAATTGACTACTTCATTAAATGGGTGGAGGTTGCTTCATATGCCAATGTTACTAAGCAAGTGGTTGTGCGCTTCATTAAGAATAACCTTATATGTCGGTATGGTGTGCCGAGCAGAATCATCACTAACAATGGCTCGAATTTGAACAATAAGATGATGACAGAACTGTGTGAAGAATTCAAGATTGTCCATCACAATTGATCTCCATACAGGCCAAAGATGAATGGGGTTGTTGAAGCTGCTAATAATAATATCAAGAGAATTATCCAGAAAATGGTTGTTACTTATAAGGATTAGCATGAAATGATCCCTTTTGCTTTGCATGGATATCGAACATCTATCCGGACTTCAACTGGAGCAACCCCGTTCTCCCTGGTGTATGGAATGGACGTTGTACTCCCTGTCGAGGTAGAGATTCCCTCGTTGCGTGTGATAATGGAAACCAAGTTGACAGATGCTGAATGGGTCCGGAACAGGTTTGACCAATTGAATTTGATTGGGGAGAAGAGGATGACAGCTTTGTGTCATGGCCAGTTATATCAGAGAAGAATAAAGAAAGCTTTTGATAAAAAGGCCAAACCTCGATAATTCAGAGAAGGCGACCTCGTGCTCAGGAAGATCATGTCTATCAACACTGATTCTAGGGGCGAGTGGACTCCCAATTTTGAAGGCCCATATGTTGTCAAGAAAGCCTTCTCCAGCAGTGCATTAATTCTTGAAACTATGGATGGCGAGGAGTTCCCACGTCCCATGAACCCTGATGCAGTCAAGAAATACTTCGCCTAAAGAAATAAAAGAACAGCTCGCTAAGTTGAAAACCCGAAAGGGCGGCTTAGGCAAAAAAGGAGCGTCTCGATAGGCCGAAAACCCGAAAGGGAGGTCTAGGCAAAAATTAGAGACCTAAACAGAATAAACTTCCCGCTAAGTTGAAAACCCGCAAGGGCAGCTTAGGAAAAAGTTAGGGATTTTCTTGGCAATTAACTACGTCAGACAAGACTTGATCATTGAAGCAACAATCTTATCGGATCCTCACCATACTTCAACAGAAGCTACTGCTCAGGATTTCAAAACTTGTTAGAGGGGATAGTGGTCATTGTATCTCAATGTATCTTTTCCAGTAAATGGACAAACAAAATGGTGATCCCAGGAATGGTTTAGGGTTTACAATTTACTTTTACTTTGAGATTTGTGATGAAGCAATGACAAAAAAAATGGTGATCCCAGGAATGGACAAACTCCAGTCGTTTTGAGAATATTTTGTTCCCCTCGGGAAGGTTTACTCAGGATGTGTTCACCGTATTGGGTTTATGATTCCAGTATCCTCGGTTAAGTTTGGACTCATTTCTCCTCTTTTCTGATTTTTTTCATGATGTGATGTTTCAGTCTGCATTTTCTCCAGTGAAGTTTTCGTTTGGCCTAATAGAAGTTCTTATTCCAGAGAAGTTGGTATCATACCCGCTCTTGAAGAACGTTGGTCCCTGGTTTCTCTAATTGAAGGACGCATTGTGAATATGGTGTTAACCTCGCCAATGAAGTAGGCCTGAATTCCCCAGTGAATGTTTTGATATTTTAGTGTCAGTCTGCTTTACTTGAGAATGGTCTTGCAATCTCCAGTAGGAATGTTACTTTTTAAAAACACTTGTTTCCTAGGTGAAGCCTGAAGAAGGATGTTCTATCCCTGTATCCGTACTATTTCATCACTTTGATTTGTCTACCTCCGGATTATGTTTTTCCTCAGTAAATATAAAGTAGGCAGTAGGTTTTGTTTCCTCAACTGGCATTTACCTTTCTTGGAATGATCATCTTGGATGAAGTTTAGCTGAATGTTGTTAGTGCCCGAGGCGGTTTTGCCTGGTTGTTCCCAATGTTGTGTATCTGTTTCGTCAGCATATGCATGATAACACTCATACATTCATACATACATCATGCATAGCTAAAATTGGCATATCATTGTTCATCGACATTTGTTAATATTTTTGTTGACATATTACCCTGTTTTGCAGAGTTATGTTTCCCTCTTTTCAATAGAGTGTTGGTCTTAAGCAGAAAGCATATATTCTTTCAATTTCCCCACTGAGTTGTCCCTCATAGAAGATTTTTGCTTTAGCCTTCTGGTACAACTCCTTGTTTGGATGGATTTGGTTTTCCCTCTTGAGTTTATTTCTCAAAGGATGTATTCTGGTTGACTGTTTCATTCCAGTTTATTTCTGGTTTGAATCTGTGGTTCCACGACAATATTATTTACTTCGGATTTCTGAAAACTCCAAGCTTTGGTTGGTGCATTTATTTTGCACAAGAAGACTTTATCTCATCAGCAAGAATATCATGGCATATCCCCAGGAAGTCATACCTCTTTCCCAAAAAGTCATTTCTTTTTACAATCCTCCATGACAACAAGTAGAAGGTATCTTTATTTGAGTAACTTATGATTCCCTGTAAAAGTCGACGTAACTCTTTTTTTCTATCTCCTCTATGAGTGAATAGTTCGCAGTTTGTCGTCAGATCACGCCAATGGATGGCAAGACTTTCAATATCACAGAAGCAGCTTGTTGCGAAATCTTTGCAAGTAGCAGGTCTCTTTATTTGAGACAGCTTATATATTATCCTTTCCAGGTGGAGTGCCTTGGTTAAAGAAGAAGTTGAGACCCGTTCTAGGTGAAACACCAGAATCTTGGGGAAACTTGTTATCTTTTTGATACCCTCAGTGAACATTGGTATTTCATCGTCAGTGAACGGCGGTGATATGATATATTCTCTTTCTACCTTCAGTGAAAGTTGGTAGACCATCGGCAGTGAACGTCGATGTTTGTTATCTTTTTGCTACCCTCAGTGAATGTTGGTAGTTCGTCGTCAGTGAACGGCAGTGATATGATATATTCTCCTTCTACCTTCAGTGAAAGTTGGTAGACCATCGGCAGTGAACATCGATGTTTGTTATCTTTTTGCTACCCTCAGTGAACGTTGGTAGTTCATCGTCAGTGAACGGAGGTGATATGATATATTCTCTTTCTACCTTTAGTGAAAGTTGGTAGACCACCGGTAGTGAACGTCAATGTTTGTTATCTTTTTTCTACCCTCAGTGAACATTGGTAGTTCATCATCAGTGAACGGTGCTGATATGATATTTTCTCCTTCTACCTTCAGTGAAAGTTGGTAGACCATCGGCAGTGAACGTTGATGTTTGTTATCTTTTTGCTACCCTCAGTGAACGTTGGTAGTTCATCGTCAGTGAACGGAGGTGATATGATATATTCTCTTTCTACCTTTAGTGAAAGTTGGTAGACCATCGGTAGTGAACGTCGATGTTTGTTATCTTTTTTCTACCCTTAGTGAACATTGGTAGTTCATCATCAGTGAACGGCGCTGATATGATATTTTCTCCTTCTACCTTCAGTGAAAGTTGGTATACCATCAACAGTGAACGTTGATGTTTGTTATCTTTTTGCTACCCTCAGTGAATGTTGGTAGTTCATCGTCAGTGAACGGCGGTGATATGATATTTTCTCCTTCTACCTTCAGTGAAAGTTGGTAGACCATCGGCAATGAACGTCGGTGTTTATTATCTTTTTGCTACCCTCAGTGAACGTTGGTAGTTCATCATCAGTGAAAGGTGGTGATATGCTATATTCTCTTTCTACCTTCAGTGAAAGTTGGTAGGACATTGACAGTGAACGTCGATGTTTGTTATCTTTCTCTCTGCCTTCAGTAAACGTCAGTAGCTTCGCCTTCGGTAGAAGTTGGTGTATCCTTTGACCATTCTACCATCCTTTTTGATTCAAGTCTTTTGATCCACTCGTGATTTATTTTCCTGGTGGGGTTGCTCACATGTTTCTTTATTATTGTTACATCCCCAGTGGTGTTTTGTGTCTTTTTGATCCTGTTCATATGCATTCATGATCATAAGCATTTGCATGGCATCTTAGGGCCAAAAATAGGGTTTGTTTTATATTTAAGTATCTTCGATCGCGTCGACACGAAGATTTTTAACCTCCGTATCTTCGGATAGAAGAAACTTAAATAAGGGCAGCTGTTGTACCCTAATTTTTGCCCCTAAGATCCCTTCATCATACCATGTTGATTCATTCACAACAAGATCACACTAGGATTCTTGGTTCCCCTCCCTACATTTAGTTGTGTCCTTTTGAGGGATTACCAAGCACCTTAACCTATGTTCCTTTTGTGATCATGAATATTGTTTTGATTTCTTCATTTAACTAATAAAATGCAATGTTGGTTTGTCTTGCTTATTATCCATGTAGGTAAAGGCAATGAGATTTAACAAGTTACCCCATGTGTTCATGAGTTTATTTCCATGCCCTAGTCAATAAAGCTTGAGAAGTTAAAACCTCACCATTGGATTGGTTTTGGAAGAATTGGTATGGCAAGGTTGCTTTGGTTCATCACATTTCAAGGTTGTTATATTTGACTCAAAAGTATAAAGGGTTGATTGAAGAAGTTGTCATGTTTGGACAAGGCCTTGTTCCTATTGGTCACAAGAGCATATTTATCTCAAATTTCAAGATACGGAAGTGGTTTTGGTGGCTATGAGTTCTCATTATCATCCTCAACAACTTCTATTCACAAAGCAAGAATGTTGGTACAAGAAGTTTGTTCAAGCTTGTCAAAGTTCCTCAAAGCATTTTCTTGATCTAGGAGCTAGGGTTTTGAATTTCAAAGGAGTATATCTTGCTCACCTTTTGGTATTTTTGAGTGATTCAAAAGACATCATTCTCTTCAAAGGTTTATTAACAAATCACTTCAAAAGTTCCAAGGAGTTTTCATGAGGAAGATACTTGATGAGGAAGCAAGATTACAAGTCCTCTAGATGAATCCCCAATTTTCCATGTGTGACTTCAAATGGTCATATCTTGGTCAATTTTTATGACCTTGAGTCCATTATTTTTCCATAATGATCTTGAAGATGTGAACTTTATTCCTTATTTTATGTGCAAAATGGGAAAATGGATGGAAGTTGCCTTAAAGATGCAAAAGGTTATAGGTCATTTCATGTTTTTTTGCCAACTTCAACAAGTCATAACTTGCTCAAATTTTGGAGATTTTGAATGATTCAAGTTTCAAAATATCATCCAAGAGATCTACTTCATGCCATATTTTTTGGTCAAGAGCAAATTTCAAGTGGAATGCCATGTTTGGATGCAAGACATTATAGGTCATTTTTGAAGAAGAATTTGAAATATTTCTAAGTATGGAAAGTTAACCCTTTTTCTTCAACTTTGACTCGATGCAACTTTCAGCTCAAGCATCCATTTAACTCTATTATTTTTCCATTGCAAAGCTTGTAACCTCATTTTTCTAAAGCATCAAGAATCATGCCTTAAGACCCCTTGAGCCGAGAATGCCATTGTTTCAAATGGTAACTTGGAATTGAAGTTTCCTTGCAAGTCAGAATTTGAATTTCATGTTACAACCTCTAAACCTCAAATTAGCACGCGTTTTGGGTCTAAAAATGATTAGCCAACTTTCCCAAGTGGATTAGCACATCAAAACGCAAGGATTGGATGAGTTTTTGTGAAGTTTGGATCACACTTCACTCGTGCATCAGGTTTGCACGAATTCCCTCCAAAACACATCATTCACTCTTCCTTTTGATCCCATTCGCTTCTCTTATAAATACATGAACTATCCCATTCATTTTCCCAAGATTGGATAGCCAGAATCACCCTGCCAAACTTGTTTCATAACTCAGAATTCAGTAACTTCAATCTAATTTTTCCATCAATTCACCTTCTTTGATCTTCCCTGAAAGCTAACCACATAATTACATTCAAGAATCGTGCCCTATACTGATCCATAGAAGTCCAGTTTCAGAGCTCTGCAACTCAACTTCAATAGGTAGATTCCTTCATCAATTCTTCAAAACTCTTATATCATTTTGTTGCTCTCATTGTCTTGGTTCTAGTTGCAACACTTACCTTTTACTGGAAACACATTTTGACCATGAAATTTCAAATCCCTTTTCAAAACTTTCCTTCCAAATTACTTGAGCTACAATTTATATAAATTTGGCGCGAGGGTGTGGTTGTCATCGTCTTGAAGAGATGAAGCGAATGGCATAGGTATGAGCTTCTAATTTTACAGTTTGAAAGATCTGCAATTCGTGATGGCTGGAGGTTGAAGATGACTAACGTGTCATCTTCCAACCAATGAAGGCGCGCCATCTATTTTTTTTTAAATTCTGATTTAATTAATGATTCTGTACATTATTCACTAATGACCATGATATGCACAACGCGCCAGATCCCTTGGATTTGATTACTAACGCGTTTTGACTCTCATCCAATGGTCCACATATTTTACTTTTATTTTCTTTTTCTGATTTTTATATTTTAATTGTTTTAAATTTCAAAAAATCATAGAAAATTCATTTTTAGTCCAAAAAATCTTAAAAAATTATGAAAAATATTTTTGATTATTCTCTTTCTGATTTTTATTTTTCACAATTTAATTTTGTGTTTTGGTATTTTTTTATAAAATTTTACACTTTATTTGATTTGTTTTAAATGTTAAAAATACTTTTATACATTTTTAAATTCTGAAAAAATTATGGAATGATCCAATGACATTGTGACAAATATTGGTGACCTTATTTTATTTTTGTTTCTGACTTTACTATTTTTTACCATTCTTTGTTTATTTTACCCATTTATTTTAATTTTAAAAATAGTTTCTGATTTTAAAAAATTACCAAAAATTTGTAAAATTATCTGAGCCTTTTTTCTGATTTTTCTATGGTCTCACTTTTCATTTCTTGGTCAATTTGAACATAGTTGATATTTTTTTCTCTTTATTTTCTATTTTTTAAACATTATTTTTAAACCCTTTTGTGTATATTAAAATGTGATATTATTTTGTGACTGTTTTCTGGCTGATCTTGGGTTAGATTTTGGATCATGAACTTTATTAACATCATTGGATCCATGGTGTTGAGTTTAACTCTATAAAAATGGATGAATGATTTTAATAATAGTTTGATTTAAATTTAATTCAAATGTGGTTTGTATTTTTTTCCCCATCCCTCTTCATCTCATCTCTTTATTATTGCACTAGATGTTGTTGGAGCATGATCTCTATATCATATCTCAAAACAAATGGTGCATAGATTGTTATTGACCGACCTCAAAATAGGTGCGACTTCTATATAAGTCCACTTACGAGTGCTTAACATAGCGCTAAATTTTGTCCCGATTCGAATAAATGATCATTCGTGGTCCAAACTTATGATTGCAAGCCCAAGTATGTTAATTTGATCTCTTTGATCCAATAACCTTGAGATTCATTGTGTGGAGGCTTTGGTTCTACCAATCCTCTAATAGATCTACAATATCTTTGGTCAACGCGAATCACTTAAACATCGTTGATCATTAAATGGTACTTGTGAGAATTCCAAATGGATGATATACTTGACAAAAAGCAAATGCAACTTGTTGTGTGGAGGCTTTGGTTCTACCAATCCTCTAACGAGTTCCAAATGCAAGCTTCAAGATGGTCATCAAACTAACCACTAATTATTGACTTGTCTTACCTTATGCTTTTATTCTTTTTTATGCTTTATGTACCATTTACTTTTAGCATTTACATTTCATGCCTATTTTTATCTTTGCTCATTTGAGCATTTACTTTCTTGCCATTTTTACTTTGCTCACTTGAGCTTTTCTTTTCCTTTCTTAAGATACTTAATAATCAACATAAACCCTAAAAAATATTTAATGGTACTTGGACTATTTGGTTACTATCCTTGGTATTATGGAGCATGGGACTTTTCTTGGACTTAGGATTAGAAACCTTGACCTATCTTGGAGACCTTGTGATCTTATCTGATTATTCTGTCTGGAGTTCTTGATGTTTACCTCAAGATATTGGGTTGCTTATTTGTTTTTGTGTGCAGGTTTTTGAGATTACACCCTTTGTTTGTAATCTGGAATTCACCCGTATACAGCCGTTACTCTGCCTAATTTTTGTGAAGACTTAATACACTTGAAGTTTGGTTCTCTCAAGAGGTCTAGTATTTTTTTTGCTTGATAGGTTCCAATCCAAGGAATGGGAATTCTATCTTGGCTCATAATGTCAAGTATTGGCTTCTTGTTGGTTAGATGGTTCTTATCCCTAGCTTTTACCTTATGCTTTAGGATAGTCCCTTCTTCTCCTCCCATCTTCTTTAATTTCAAAAATCTTCTTCCCCCTTTTGAAAACTCTTCTTGTTTTTGAACTTGAAACCACTTTCATAATAAACTTTGACTTATGTCCATGCATTTTCAAAACATTTTTCATAAATAAACTCCAATCAACTTAATAATACCTTGACATTTTTTTGTGAGAAGACTAAAAGTCAATCAATCTAATTTCAAACCATTTTTCCACTTTGGATTTTATCTTTAAACTTTTCTCAAAAAGATTGAACTTTTGTCAATCCTTGTAGTGATGCAAACAACTATACTTATATAATATATAGTGAAGAGAGATATTTTCCACTTGGGTGTTGAGTGAGGCATTATTTATTTTAAAATCCAAGTCATATCCTCCACTTTGAGATGATGCAAATTCTCCTTTCTCATAATTGTGGGTAGTACGTATGTATTCCACACGGACAATGACGATGATGTTTTATCTCATAAAGTTAACCAACACATTGGTGTTTTAAATTTTTGAAAGAGGAACTACGTGTACCCTGATCCTCTATTACACGAAAAGGTGGTACATAGGCACTAAAGGTTCACAACCGCGGCGGGTGCAAAAATTATAAAATAAATATATTTCTTTCCTCACCTCCACCATCCATTTTTTTTATATAAAAATATTTTTTATAGCCAAAATATACAGATTTTACAAAGAGGCTCTTGCGGAGTACCGTAGATGTTTAGGGTGCTAATACCTTCCCTTTGCATAACCAACCTCCTTACCTTGAATCTTTCCCCTTCTTTTTGGGTTATTCGCTCTTTTCCCATTCCTTTGGAAACAATAAAGCACGGTGACGATTTTTATTTTGATTTGTATAAAGTCTAGTCAATCCAATGGCTTAGTCTTAAACATTTCTACCGCTATAGATATGACCTCATTTAAATCCTAAGACTTCTTCTCCTAACTACAATTCTGATGCAAGGTGTGCCTATCATTCTGGCTGTCCTAGGAACGATACTAACAATTTTTGGGCACTAAAATACAAGATTCAAAATATGATTGACGCCAAGGAGATTGAGTTCGACCCTCCTGAGACTCCTAACGTGATCACTGCTCCCATGCCAAATCATGTCCAGGATTGAGAGCATTTTTGTTCATTTGAATTCTCAAGTTGTATTTTCTTTGTTTGTTCAAACAATTATTGTCATGTCAAACTTTGTTATTTCATTAATGCATTGCACATGTTTGTCTTGAATTAATTTATTTTTATTATGCTTAAACTGCTTTCTTAATTCCCTTTTGTGATATCCAACTCTTGATTAAAAGCTCTAAGCTTTTTGAGGAAGGATGACGAGAACGATACCATAATCTCTATAGTATGCTTTTGAACAGACCCAACTGCCGATGTACATGCGTTGTTTCAAATCCTAAACAGTGGAGTTATAAGAAAGATAATCCATAGTCAACCCCTTTGAGCCTAAGAAGTAGGAGTTTTCTTTTCACACAAATTAAAACCTTTAATCATAACCTGGGGCAGAGTAGTTCTCTCAGTTAATTCATATACGCATTCAATCGCAATCTTCCACTTCATACATAATGAATGGCATCAAAGACGTCCTTCCAAATCAAAAGATGGTGATGGTTCCGCATAATCATTAAAGCTGACAGTCATTATCTCTCAAAATAAAATCCCGCTAAGTCAAAACCTATGAAGGAGACTTAAGAATAAAAACTGGGGCATCCCGCTGACTGTAATCGCAAAAGAAACTGTTCAGGCAAAAATGGAGATAACAAAATCAAAAAAAGAGGTCCTACAAATCCTCAACAAAAAAGAAAAGGTTACGAAAATGACTGCCTTCTCAAACAAATGTTCAACTTATGAACCAACACCAAGTATCAGAGCAAAGATTCCAGACTCAATTGGGATCTAAACGCACAATTAGCTGAGCATAGAATCAAAGAACTTCACGAAGAACGGGTTGGGTACAAATAAAATTTGAGCCTTTATCCTTTGTTTCTTGAACTGTAAACCAGGCCACGTTATAACCCTTAAAAGTCCTAGCTAAAGCATGGGTTAGTTCGAGAGCATACTGTTGCAAAGGTATCCTAACTCCTATAAGGTTTGCTATAAATCATGAGTTGATATCACATTCTTGCAAATTTTGTTTTACTATAAAACACGCATTTTCAAAATATTTCAAGACAGACATAAGCTTTGCATTCTTTAAATGACATTGTTTGCATATGACTATTTGTTCAACAGTAGAGAAACTCGTACAACGAATATTCAGTGAACGAAGATCATCTCAGTGGACAGAATCACCTCAAATGGAAAGACATTTCCAGTAACAGGCCTTTCATGATCAAGAGGCATGGCATGGTATCCAGCTGATCTGGGGCAGTCAAATCAAGATTCAAAGAATCTCTCAAAAGTGCCAAATAGCTAGGGGAAGACCTCCGTCTGAACCACTTGAGGCATTGAACATGAATTCCAGCAACGAATCACGTGCAATCAAGTCAACATCTTCTGGTAGTGTGGCAACACTTACTACCAAAGATGGTGACAACTCTCCACATCCTATGAGTGCGAACATAGTCAGAAAATACTATGCATAAAAGACCCGCTAGGTTGACAGGCCTAGGAAAAATTAAGGGAATCCCGGTGAACCTAAAGAGTTCGGGCAAAAATTAGGGATATATACTAAAATTGTACACCCGGCAAGTCGAAAACCTGAAAAGGAGGCTTGAGCAAAAATGGGTATCCCGGTGGACTAAAAACCCGAAACGGAGGTCCAGGCAAAAGTTAGGGATTAAAAACGTACGACTATGTCCCATCATCTTGTCATTTGTTTATCAGTAGAATACTTGTCATCCTGATCAGCATTTACCAAGCATCCCAGGAGTTGGGATGACACTCAAACCATCCACAAAGTCTCCGTAGGTACTTTCTCCAGTAGGTACAGAGGAAGGGGCATCTTACTAAAAAGTTTCCGCCATATCCTCAGCTTACAACCTAGTGATGTCAGGTGTTCTTGTATCCTCGGCAGAACAAGAATTTCTAACTACTGCTCCGACATCAGGTTTTCCCCAGTAAAGTCGTCAAACTTCTCAGGATTCCCCAAAATCCTCAGGCAGTGCACAAAGCTATCCTTCCCTAACAAAGTTTATTTCTCTAACAACGGAAGATCATCTCCCAGCAGTTCAGCTTCAACAAAATCTGAAGACCTACATTCTTCATCGCCAACAGCAATCAGGGATTTATTTTCCCTAATTCAACAGCGTTGCAATAGAACAACTGATACATTCACATATTGCATTCATACATCATTCTACAAACGTCATAGCATCTGAAGTAAAAATTCATACATCCCAATCTCATTTATTTTGAGAACACCATTACACAATGCATTTCATACATCATGACATTACATACAACTAATGCTTTACCTTTTCAGGAAAGATCAATCAACAGATATTTATCATCAACAATTTTCAACAGGTCCAGGATTAGCTCCTGAAACAAAACAAAGTAATTATCTGTGCAATCAAATACAACTTTACACGGGCTCATCATGAAGAAATCTTACACGGGTTTCTTCTGAATTCAAAATACAGCTTTACACGGACTCATCATGAAGAAATCTTACAGGGGTTTCTTCTGACTTCCAAATACAGCTTTACACGGGCTCATCATGAAGCAATCTTACACGGGTTTCTTCTAACTTCCAAATACAACTTTACACGGGCTCATCATGAAGCAATCTTACATAGTTTTCTTCTGAATTCCAAATACAGCTTTATACGGGCTCTTCATGAAGCAATTTTACACGGGTTTCTTATGACTTCCAAATATAGCTTTACACGGGCTCATCATGAAGCAATCTCACACGGGTTTCTTCTGAATTTCAAATACATATTTACACAGGCTCATCATGAAGCAATCTTACACGGGTTTCTTCTGACTTCCAAATACAGCTTTATGCGGGCTCATCATGAAGCAATCTTACACGGGTTTCTTCTGACTTCCAAATACAACTTTACACAGGCTCATCATGAAGCAATCTTACACGGGTTTCTTCTTACTTCAAAATACAACTTTACATGGGCTCATCATGAAGCAATCTTACACGGGTTTCTTCTGACTTCAAAATACAGCTTTACACGGGCTCATCATGAAGCAATCTTACATGGGTTTCTTCTGACTTCCAAATACAGCTTTATACGGGCTATTCATGAAGCAATCTTACACGGGTTCCTTCTCCCTCCTTCTGAAGTTTTACACAAACTAATCCTGAAGCAACCCTACCCATGTTCCTTCTCACAATCTCCATATGTAATTTTACATTGACTCATCCAGAGGCAACCCTACCCAGGTTCCTTCTCTTGAATTTTCAGATGCAATTTTACACGAACTCATCCCGAGGCAACCCTACCCAGGTTCCTTCTTACAATTTCCAGATGCAGTTTTACCCGAACTCATCCTGAAGTTGCGCTACCCAGGCTCCCTCTCATATATATCCTAAAATATCCCTATCCAAGTTCCTTCTAATACATTTTCGGATAGCAGTTAATTTCACTCTCCCTAGAAAATTATTGCGAAGCTTGGATTTCAACCAGAAAGCAACAAACTTTCATCTCTCCAATCCAAAGATAACCCCTCAGTATAGCCATGGACAACTAAAGTTCCTAGACTCTATTCCCTACAGAGTTTTCCTCAAACAGGAAAATAACAGAAATCAACACCCCCTAGTGGACTCCTCCTCAAAAAACAGGAACATGAATCCCCACAAAGAGACCTCTTATGAAGTCAACATCTAATCTGGATGGAATCTTTATGCCCATCTCTGACGACTCTCCGTCATATTTTCTGGATGGCGTCTTTAAGCCCATCTCCGACGACTTTCAGTCATCTTCTCCAAATGGCATCTGTAAGCCCATTCCCGATTAGCATCGACCAAAAATGTTACTTCATATGAGTGCAAATTTCTAGGAACTATAGTATTCAATCCTCTTCCACCTTGAGATCACGAAAGGAAGACAAGCCAATCTAAATCCTCAGGTTTAAGAAGATTGAACAGAGGCAGCTGTTGTACCCCAAAATTTACCCTCTTTATTTCGACCTTTTTGGCTTACATTTTATTATTACATAAACGTATATCATTGGTTATATGGTTATGGGATCAAGGTATATTTAGCAAGCTTCGTCAGGTTACAAATGATGTTTATTTCGCCAATGGATGTTCTCAGAGTATTTTCCGTGCTGAAGATCGATTCGCTGTTTCGCAATGATTTGGGGTTCAAAGATTCACAAGTTCAACCCGGCGTATCATATTCAGGTGTTCTTTCGCCAAGATATCCCTGATAACATATTCTCAAATTCAGGTTCGGCTCGAGAGCCAATTCTTTAAAGAAGGTCTCCGAATATGCGATTTTTCTCGAAGAAATATGGTGAAAAAGTGTGCTGAAAGTGCAGTTTTTACACACTAAAAAATTTATAACTTGAAGATCGTGGCTCGTTTTGAACCCGTTCCAGTGGCCAAATTTCCGTCTTGACGTCACCTACATTTTCATCTCTCACGGATGGAAGCCAATTTCGATCAGAAGGTCTTCAAAAATGCAGATCTATCAAGTATTTTCGTTCAGAAAATTTGTGACAGAAGTTTATTTGCGTCATGTTCAGAAAATCATAACTTGGTCGATTTTCATTGTATTGAGCTGGTTCCGGTGCCAAAATTTCAAATATTGAGTTGGCTACATTTTCACAGGAGGTATCGAGTTCGAACAATATCCAAAAGGCCTTTGTTTTTTTCCCAGAATGCGCGTGACGTACCGAAAATCCTGAATGCTGAATATTATTTCATCTGGGTCAAAACTTCAAAAATTCATAACTCGGTCAATTTGTATCGAATCGGGCCCATCTTTTTACACAAGACCATTGACTCAGAGATCTACAACTTTTCTTCCAAAGTCAAGACCAGGTTCTGCTCCGATCAATACCAGTTTTTTTATTGAAGAACATGTCAGAGTTGACACTGGAGCCCAAAATAAGTTTGTCTGAGGCGAAACTTAAAAAATTCATAACTAATTCACCGTTTAACCGATTGAGCCCATTTTCGGATAGGAGTTTTATCTCGATGTCGTCTACATTTTGTTTTCACATTTCAACTTCAAAAATTATACTTAAGTCCCTGCTATTTATCTTGGAACGTGTCAGACTTAAGTGAATAAAAATCTGCATTATTGCTTGTAGTTATTGGAGGCCCACTTGCACATTCAAAGCCCATATCCTTGATTTAATTTCCATTATATAATCTCATTATTTTCACACAAACGACGACAAAAAAAACCTTGCCACAACCTTGTCAAAATATCAAATTCTTTCAAGAACCCTAGAAATCTTGAAATCCTTATTACAAACCCCCATCTCACTACAAACAAGTCATCCTTGTTACAAACCCCCATCAAACCCCCATCTCACTACAAACAAGCCATCTCATTCTCCAGTAAGGGTAAGACTAATTTGATCTCCATGATCAAAAGGGTGTAGAAGCATTCATACATGCCATATCGGTTTTAACATTATAAAATTTTATATATTTGCTTTCTTTGTATTTCATGGTATACTAATTTATTTAATGTATTCATGAGATTCAACACTGCAGATTTGAACTATCTAATAATCTCATACAGGTTTATTATAAAACGCTGAGCCAAAACAGAACAACAACCAATGCATGGCTCATGGCAAGGCAGTTCTTCCATTCTATTTATCCTTTTACCTATTTTCATTCTTTCTGTTTAAAACCTTTATCATAAAACCTAACATTTTTCACAAACCTTTGATTTTTCATAATAAACTCGAATAATTAATTTTAGATTTTTTAAATTTAATTTTAGGTTTTAAATTAATTTTTGGTTCAACACTCACCCCTGACATTTGTATTATTTGTATTTTTTAATCCTATTTTCCATTTATGCTTCTTCCTCTATCTATTTTTTGGCAAACTTAATCCTTTTTTGTTAATCATTAAACATAAGCTTTTTTTAAAACTTTTTTTAATTAAAATTAATTAGGTTTTATGTTTTTTTTAATGAATCTTTTTTTTCAAAATTAACCTTTTTTTATTATTAATTAAAATTAATTAGGTTTTAGGTATTTTAATTAACTTTTTCAAAATTAACATTTTTGTTAATTAAAATTAATTAGGTTTTTTAGGTTTATTTAATTAATTATCATAAATCAATTTTTTCATAAAAAATCACCAAAACATTTTCTTTGCTATTTTCATCTTATTTTTATTTTCCTAGATAAAGTGTATAGGGCGCGCTCAATTGTAATAGCGTAGCTTTATTTCTCCCGCATTTTTTTAATCATTATCATGTAATTGCTTTTGGGTTGTAATAGTTTTAAGATTCCTTTTCCGCACTCTTCATTATTATTTAACTGTCCCAAAGCTCTGTAATAGCCTAGGTTTATATTTCCGTCTTAACCTTCAACTACTATATTTTATGCAATGCTTAGATTAATAGGATTGTATGAAAAGATAAAAATGAACGATTATAGCGGTAGAAATGTTTAAGACTAAGCCATTGGATTGACTAGACTTATACAGATCAAAATAAAAATCGCCATCGCGCTTTATTGTTTCCAAAGGAATGGGAAAAGATCGAGTAAAACAAAAAGAGGGGAAAAGATTCAAGGTAAGGGGGTTGGTTATGTAAAGGGAAGGTATTAGCACCCTAAACATCTACGGTACTCCGCAGGAACCTCTTTGTAAAATCTATATATTTTGACTATAAAATGTTGTATGAAAAATAAATGGTGGAGGTGAGAAAAGAAGTATTTTTTATGATTTTTGCATCCGCCGCGGTTGCGAACCTTCAGTGCCTACGTACCAACTTTTGTGCAATAGGAGATCAGGATACACGTAGTTCGCCTTTTAAAAATCTTGAAACACAAGTGTGTTGGTTAATTTTATGAGATAAGACATCATCGTCATTGTCCGTGTGGAAAACATACTTACTACCCACAATCATGAGAAAGGAGAATTTGCATCATCTCAAAATGGAGGATATGACTTGGATTTTAAAATCAACAACGCCTCACTCAACACCCAAGTGGAAAATATCTCACTTTACTACATATTGTAAAATTATAGTTGTTTGCATCACTACAAGGATTGACAAGCGTCTAATCTTTTTGAGAAAGATTTTAAAATAGAAAGCCAAAGTGGAAAAATGGTTTGAGATGAGATTGATTGACTTTTAGTCTTCTCACAAAAAAATGTCAAGGTATTATTAAGTTGATTGAAGTTTATTTATGAAAAGGTTTTGAAAATGCATGGACATAAGGCCAAGTTTATCATGAAAATGATTCAAGTTTCAAAATAAGAAGAGTTTTCAAAAGGAGGAAGAAGATTTTTGAAATTAAAGAAGATGGGAGGAGAAGAAGAGACTATTCTAAAGCATAAGGTAAAAGCTAGGGATAAGAACCATCTAACCAACAAGAAGCCAATACTTGACATTATGTGTCAAGATAGAATTTCCATTCTTTGGATTGAAACCAAGCAAGCAAAGATACTAGGCCTCTTGAAAGAGATAAACTTTAGGTGTATTAAGTCTTCACAAAAATTGAACAGAGTAACGACTGAATACGGGTGAATTCCAGATTACAAACAAAGAAGGTAATCACAATAACCTGCACACAAAACAAACAAACAACTCAATGTCTTGAGGTAAACCTCAAGAACTCCAGACAAAATATCAATTAAGGTCACAAGGTCTCCAACATAGGCCAAGATTTCTAATCCTAAGTCCAAGAAGTCTAATACTCCATAATACCAAGGCTAGTAACCAAATAGTCCAAGTATCATTAAAGGTTTTTTATGGTTCATGTTGATTATTAGGTGTCTTCAAAAAGAAAATAAAAGCTCAAGTGAGCAAAGTAAAAAAAATGACAAGAATATAATGGGGCTCAAGTGAGCAAAGATGAAAAATAGCATGAAATGAAATGCTTAAAGTAAAGTGTTCATAAAGCATAAAAATAAATGCATAAAGTAAAGTCAATTGTTAATAATTAGTGATTATCTGGATGGCCATCTTGAAACTTGCATTTGGAACTCATTAGAGGATTGGTAGAACCAAATCCTCCACACAACAAGTTGCATTTGCTTTTTGTCAAGTATATCATCCATTTTGGAATACTCAAAAATAACATTTAATGATTAACGATGTTTAAGTGATCCGCGTTGACCAAAATTGATGAGGATCCATTAGAGGATTGGTAGAACCAAAGCCTCCACACAATGAATCTTAAGGTTATTGAATCAAAGGGATCAAATCAACTTACTTGGGCTTGCAAACATAGGTTTGGGCCACGAATGATCATTTATTTGAATCAGGACAAAATTTAACGCTATGTTAAGCAATCGTAAGTGGACTTATATAAAAGTTGCACCTATTTTGAGACCGGTCAATAGCAATATATGCACCATTTGTTTTGAGACATGATATAGAGATCATGCTTCAATAACACTTAGTACAATAAGAAAGGGATGAGATGAAGAGGGGTGGGAAAGAATATACAAACTACATTTGAATTAAATTTTAATCAAACTATTATTAAAATCATTCATCCATTTTTATGGAGTTAGACTAAACACCATGGACCCAATGATGTTAACAAAGTTCATGATCAAAAATTCAACCCAAGATCAGCCAGAAAATAATCACAAAATAATATTACATTTAATATATGCATTAAAAAGGGTTTTTAAAATATTTTAAAATGGAAATAAGAGAGAAAAATATTAACTATGTTCAAATCAATCAAGAAAAATTAAGTAAGACCATAGAAAAATCAGAAATGGACTCAAGTATTTTTATAAAAATTTTGGTAATTTTTTAAAGTCAGAAACTATTTTTAAAATTAAAAGAAATGAGTAAAATAAACCAAAAATGATAAAAAAATAACAAAGTCGGAAATGAAAAATAAATGAGGTCACCAATATTTGTCATAATATCATTGGATCATTCCATATTTTTTTCCAGAATTTAAAAATGCATAAAAGTATTTTTAAACATTTAAAACAATTCAAATAAAGTGAAAATTTATAAAAAAAATATCAAAACACAATAAAATTGTAAAAAAATAAAAATCAGAAAGAGAAAAATCAAAAATATTTTTCATAATTGTTTCAGATTTTTTGGACTTAAAATGATTTTTCTATGATTTTTTGAAGTTTAAATCAATTAAAAAAAAATCAGAAAATACCATATCAAACCAAAAAATATGGGCCATCTGATCATTGTCAAAACACGTTAGTGAACAGATCAAGTGGACCTGCCGCGCTGTGCATGTTATAGACTTTAGTGAATAAAACACTAGATCACTAATTAAATCAGAAATTCAAAAAGAACAAATGACACGATTTCATTGGTTGAAGGATGACACATTGGTCATCTTCAACCTCCAGCCAGTCTCAAAACCAGGTCACTCAAACTGTAAAATTAGAGCACGAGACCTATGCCATTCGCTTCGTCTCATCAAGACGAAGACAACCACACCTTCGCGAAAAATTTATATAAACTATAGCTCAAGCAATTTGGAAGAAAAGTTTTGAAAGGGAATTTGAAAATTCATGGACAAAACTTGTTTCCAGTTAAAAGGAAGTGTTGCAACTAGAACCAGGGCAATAAGAGCTTCACAATGATATCAAAGTTTGGAAGAATTTATGGAGAAATCTACCTATTGAAGTTGAGTTGCAGAGCTCTGAAATTGGACTTCTATGGATCAATATAGGTCACGATTCTTGAAGGTAGTTGTATGGTTAGCTTCAGGGAAGATCAAGGAAGGTGAATTGATAGAAAAAAATGGATTTAAAAAGGCTTGAACACTGATTTCGAAGTAGCAGAAAAGTGAGTTATGGAATGAGTTTGGAAGGGTGATTTTGGTTGTTCAAGCTTGAAAGGATGAATGAGGGATGACCCTCTATTTATAGGGAATCAAATGGAATGTTCAAGCGTGTGAAATGATGAAGTTTGGAGGGAAATCATGTAAAGTTGAAAACAAGAAAAGTGTGACTTCTATTTTGATTAAAACTCATCCAAACTTTGCGTTTTAATGTGCTAATCACTTCTGGAGGTTCACTAAACATGTTTAGAAGCAAAAGCACGCAGAAAAAAAAGTGTTTAGAAGCTAAATCAAGGATTTCAAAATCTGACTTTTGAAGAAACTTCAGCTTCAAGTTACCAAATTCAAGTCAATGGAATTCTCAACTCAAGGGGTCTTAGGGCCCGATTCTTGATGCTTTAGAAAGATGAGGTTACAAGATTTGCAATGGGAAAATAATGGAATCAAATGGATGTTTGAGCTGAAAGTTACAATGAGTCAAAGTTTGGAAAAAGAAGTTGACTTTCCATACATAGAAATATTTCAAGTTTTTCTTCAAAAGTGACCTATAATGTTTTGCATCCAAACATGGACTTCCTCTTGGAATTTTCTCTTGACAAAAAAAGATGGCATGAAATAGACCTCTTGAATGACATTTTGAGACTTGAACCATTCAAAATATCCAAAAATTGAGAGAGTTATGAATTGTTGAAGTTGGAAAAAAATCATGAAATGACCTATAATCTTTTGTATCCTTAGGGCATCTTCCATCCATTTTCTCACTTTGAACATGAAAGAAGGAATAAAATTCACATCCTCAAGATCATTGCAGAAAAAGAGTGGGCTCAAGATGATAAAAATTGACCAAGTTATGATCATTTGAAGTCACACATGAGAAATTGGGGGTTCATCTGGAGGACTTGTAATCTTTCTTCTTCATCAAGTTTCTTCCACATTAAAACTCCTTGAAAATTTTGAAGTGATTTGTTAATAACCCTTTGAGGAGAAGGATTCTTTTGGAATCGCTCAAAAATACCAAAAGATGAACAAAATATACTTCTTTGAAGTTCAAAACCCTAGCTCCTAGATCAAGAAAATGCTTTGAGGAACTTTGACAATTTTAAACAACCTTCTTGTACCAACACTTTTACTTTGTAGATAGAAGTTGTTGAGGATGATAATGAGAACTCATAGCAACCAAAACCATTTCCATATCTTGAGAAATGAGAGAAATATGCACTTGTGACCAATGGGAACAAGGCCTTGTCCAACCATGACAACTTCTTCAATCAACCTCTTGTACTTTGAGTCAATCTTGATAACTTTGAAATATGGTGAACCAAAATAAACCTTGCCATGCAATTTCTTCCAAAACAACTTCAATGGCGAGGTTTGAATTTCTCAAGCTTCATTGACTAGGGCATGGAAATAAACTCATGAACCCATGGATCAAATGGCTAAGCCACATTGCCTTTACCTACATTATTAACAAGTAAGACAAACCAACATTGCATTTTATTAATTAAAAGGAAAGTCAAAACAAAACATGCATGATCATAAAATAAAAACAAGTCAAGGTGCTTGGTGATTCCTCAAAGAGAAAAGCTAAAGATAGGGAGGAGAACTAAAACCCCTAATGTGATCTTGTTATGAGTGAACCAATATGGTATGATGAAGGGATCTTAGGGGCAAAAATTGGGGTACAACAACGATAGAAAACCCTAATTGCAAGATAAATAACCAAACTGAATCATTTGCACACTCACACCTCTAGGGTAACCTCACTTGTTGCCTTCGGAAAAACAATGGCCATGTCCCTCGAACGTAGGGATACCATTAGAAAAGACCCTCGGTTAAAGTCATCATAAAGATCATAGTCCCTCAATGTCTCTCGAGTTGCCTATGAGAAATGATCTCGTCCCTCGATCTTTCATACAAATATATGATAACAGTCCCTTCGAACCGCTAAGGTATTCCTACATGTTGTCTTCTATGACCATAACGACGAGTCGCGATTGTCCCTCATACATCCAACGATAGGGCTACCTACTCACTAATAGTAGGATAGCACTGTCTAAAGGTTAGGAGGAAAAGAACGACCTTTTCGAGTATAAGTAGATAAGTTCTTAGATGCTTGCTCAAAATAACCTTTTTGACACTACACTTTAATAATATTAAAAAAAACGCTTTATCAACACTCTTGAGGACTGATACAAGAGTTAGCATAAATAAAACAAACTTTTCAAAACACACAAACACAAAAGAAATTTTAAAAAATGAGCAAGTGCCTAAGAGCCCGTGGAAAACCACAGATTGAAAGGGTGCTAACACCTAGCCTTTCCATAATCTACCCCCTTACTCAAAATCTCGGAAAAGGTATTTTTCTGTTCTTTTAACCCTTTCCTTTGTTGGGTAAAAGAAAAGTTGGCGGAGACTCTGGCTTACCACACATTTGCGAATACAAAATGCAAAACCAGTATAACAGTCGGTTCTGCCACCATATGACAGATACATCACGAGATAGAGGTCTACATTGATGATATGGTAGCCAGGTCTCAAACTGAAGAGGAATACCTTGACCACCTATAGAAGCTATTTGAAAGACTGGAGAAATACGAACTGAGGTTGAACCCGAATAAATGCACCTTTGGAGTAAGATCCGGTAAACTCTTAGGCTTCGTTGTCAGCGGAAAAGGTATTGAAGTAGACCCTACAAAGGTAAAAGCGATACAAGAAATGCCCGCTCCTCGCACTGAGAAGGAAGTTAGGGGATTTTTGGGACGTCTAAACTACATCTCCAGATTCATTTCCCATCTAACCGCTACTTGTGAGCCAATCTTCAAATTACTGAAGAAAGATCAAGTGGTGAAGTGGAATGATGACTGCCAAGCTGCCTTTGACAGGATTAAGGAGTATCTTCAAGAGCCTCTAATTTTGATGCCTCAAGTTAAGGGAAGACCTCTGATCATGTACTTAACAATTTTGAAAAATTCAACGGGGTCTGTGCTAGGGCAACATGACGAGTCTGGCTGAAAAGAGCATGCAATATACTACCTGAGCCAAAAGTTTAACGACTGTGAAACTAGATATTCACTACTTGAGAAAACTTGTTGCGCTCTGGCATGGGCTGCTCACCGGCTAAGACAGTGTATGCTGACTCACACCACCTTATTGATATCTAAGATGGATCCTATCAAATACATATTCGAGAAGCCCGTCCTCTCTAGAAGAATAGCAAGATGGAAAATGGTCTTGACCGAATACGACATTCAGTACACTACCCAAAAAGCAATAAAAGGAAGTGTACTAGCTGATCATTTGACTCATCAGGATGTGGATGACTATCAATCCATGAATTTTTAATTCTTGGACGAGGACATCATATTAGTGAATGATTGTGAAAGACTTAGACCGTATGACAAACCTGAACAAGGATCCTAATGGACTATGGTTTTTGACGGAGCTTCCAACGCACTCGACAATGGCATTGGCGTTGTGATCATATCTCCTGAAGGTTGTCATACTCCTTTCACTGCCAGGCTGTGTTTCAACTGTACCAACAATATGGCTGAGTATGAAGCGTGTATTATGGGTCTCAAAGCTGCTATATCAGGATGGTAACTTAGTAATCAAGCGCATCATACTTCCACAAGGTGATCCCAGGGGCAAATGGACTCCTACATACGAAGGACCATTTGTGATCAAGAACATATTTTCTAGTAGAGCCATGATTTTAACCATTATGGACGGCGACGACCTTTCGCACCCTGTAAACGCAGACATAGTTAAAAGATACTACGCATGAACAAAGACCTGCTAGGTTGAATGGACTAGGAAAAAATAAGGGCATCCCGATGAACCCAAAAGGTTTGGGCAAAAATTAGGGATATACATATGAAAAATCTATACACCCGGCAAGTCAAAAACCTGAAAAAGGAGGCTTGGACAAAAAAGGGTATCCCGGTGGACTGAAAACCCGAAAGGGCAGTCCAGGAAAAAGTTAGGGATTTAAAGCGTATAACTATGTCCCGTTGGATCACCTTATAGCCAACCTTCAGTATCAACTGTCAAACTCAAACGGTATTAATCAATCCAATCAGCTTCGGACAAGAAGCAAAGGGATAAGACGCTCAAAGACATAAAGGCAATAGAAGAATGGGAACCCCATGGGATTATTTCATATAGATGTTGTCCTTTGTATTAGTTTTCATTCTTACAACGACATTCTCTTACTAGGATGTTCGTCTCTTTGGACAAAAACACTTCTTCAAGTTAATACAAAGCTATTCCTTTGAAAGTGCAAAACTATTTGTTTTTATTTTCCTATTTTGTTTGCAAAAACGTCTAGTGATTATTTTTGAACATATGAATTTGAACGTGACTACTGCTTACAAATATACGCATAAAAAAGAAAATAAAACAGAAAAGACAGTTACTAATGATTTTAAGAAACATGACAATGTCTGAAGGTCATTCCACCAAACCCTCGCAAATACTTTCTCCATCAGGAACAGAGGCAGAGACACCCTTCTACAAGGTCACTGCCATATCTTTAGTATGCAACCTAATGGTATCAAGTACTCTCATATCCACGACAGAGAAACATTTCCAATTACTGCACCAAAGATTCCCCAGTGAAGTCGTCAAGCTTCTCAAGATTCCCCAGCAGGATTTCACAAAATCCCCAAACAATACACGAAATTTCCCTTCCCCAACAAATTTTATTTCTCTAATAATGGAAACCCGTCTATTAGCACTTCAACTTCAACAAAATATGAAGACTTAAACTCCTCTTCCCCAGCAGCAATCATGGATTTATTTTCCCCAGTCTAGCAACACCACAGCAGAACAACGGATATGTTCATACATTGCATTCATACATCATAGCATCGACAACACAAATGCATATATCGCAATATCATTTATTTTGAGAACAAAATTACTCGATACATTTTATGCATCATGACACTCCACACAGCTGACTCATTACAGAAAAGTTAGAAAGCAAATAAATACCATTACAAATTTTCATTAATTCCAGATTAATACCTAACACATGACAAGACAACTATCTGTGAACAAATTGATTGTAGATCAATTCCAAAAACCGGACGGGATGATTATCTACATGACAAACACTTTATTCAAGATCTCTGCTGGTTCAGTTTAAATTAATCAATGGTTTATCCTGATTTCGTTCTGATGGACACTTTCTCTGGTTCAAATAAATCGCTCCAAAGATTTATTCTGATTCTTTTCCAGTTAAAGATTATTCAAGACCTCTGCTGGTTCAGTCTAAATCGATCAATGGTTCATCCTGATTCCGCTCCGGTGGACACTTTCTCTGGTTCAAATAAATCGCTCCAAAGATTTATTCTGATTCTTTTCCAGTTAAAGATCATCAAGACCTCTGCTGGTTCAGTTTAAACCGATCAATGGTTTATCCTGATTCCGTTCTGGTGGAGACTTTCTCTGGTTCAAATAAATCGCTCCAAAGATTTGTTCTGATTCTTTTCCAGTAAAATATTATCAAGACCTCTGCTTGTTCAGTTTAAACTGATCAATGGTTTATCCTAATTCCGTTCAGGTGGACACTTTCTCTAGTTCAAATAAATCTCTCCAAAGATTTATTCTGATTCTATTCCAGTTAAAGATTATTCAAGACCCCTGATGGTTTAGTCTAAATCGATCAATGGTTTATCCTGATTCCATTCCGGTGGACACTTTCTCTACTTCAAATAAATCGCTTCAAAGATTTATTTTGATTCTTTTCCAGTTAAATATTATTCAAGACCTCTGCTGGTTCAGTTTAAATTGATCAATGGTTTATCCTGATTCCATTTCGGTAGACACTTTCTCTGGTTCAAATAAATTGCTTCAAAGATTTATTATGATTCTTTTCCAGTTAAAGATTGTTCAAGACATCTGTTGGTTCAGTTTAAATCGATCATTGGTTTATCCCGATTCCATTCCGGTAGACACTGCCTCTGGTTCAGTTTAAATAGACCAAAGCTTTATTCTGATTCTTTTTCAGTTGAAGTCAAGCTTAGACTTAGTCTAATTTTTGTTAACAATCACTTCTGGGTGGCATCTATAAGCCCATCTCTGAAAACTCTCCAAATGGCATCTTTAAGCCCATTCCCTACACAATCAACCATCACATCATCAAGTGCAAATTTATGGGCACTCTAATATTAAATCATCTTCCACCTTCAAGTCACAAATGGCATGACCCGCCAATCTAACTCTTCAGGTTTAAGAAGATTGAACAGGGGCAGCAGTTGTACCCCAAAATTTGCCCTCTTATTTCTCAAGAAATTTCCTCACAAGGATTTTCAAAAAGTTCAAACATGCACAAGTACAATTGGGCTTTCAAACATCAAATCGAAAAAGAGTATGCCTGCTTCAATTTTGCATCCTTCGATTGCACCATTAGCCTTACATATTTTCTAGATTCATAAGCACAATGGTTTCCTACATGCAAGTTTCCTTTGGGCATTTAGGTTCCTTGTTGTAACGCGGTGGGAGAACTAACTTGGTTGTTTTGCGTTTGATCACAAATGTTGCGGTTAGCAAGAGTCGCCACCGACTTTTCTTTTATCCAAAAGGAAAGACTGAAAAGAACAGGAAAGACCTTTGAGATGTTTTCTTGAGTTCGGGGGGGTAGATTATAAAAAGGGAAGGTATTAACACCCGTTTTATCCATGGTTTTCCATGGGCTCTTAGTTACTTTCTAGATCACTTTCTTTTGTTTGAAAATGTGCTTTGTGTGGTTTTTAAAAGTATTTTGTAAAGATGTTATTGTTTAGGCAAACTTTGTAATGATTATCGTTCGTAAGAATGTATGCAAAGTGTTTGATCTTTTTGAAAATGTTTTCAAATTTGAAAGATGTTTTTGAAAGTATTGGTGTTTGTTTTGAAAATAGCATGGATGTTTTTGTTTTGAATTTGAGCAAGTAACTAGGAACATTCTACCTACTCAAAAGTCTTTCATGTTCATTTCCTCTTTCCTTTAACATTGTTATCTTACCATTGATTTGATAAGTAACCCTACCTTTGGATGTAAAAGGGACGGGCGTGGGTCATCGTATAACCATGATTAGCAATGTTGTAAGATATCTTAGCATTTTATTTAAGGGACTAAGATCATTTTGAAAGGCAACATGGATAGCATCATCGAGGGACTATGATCTTGTATTTTTGCTTGATTTTGCTAAGATACCTCACATACATAATATTGCCATTTTTGTAAGGCAACAAAGTGGATTTATCCTAGGGGTGTATGTGTGCAAGTGTATTGATTTACATGCTTGATTTATCTTGATTAGGGTTTTCTATTTGTTGGTTTTAATTCTTCCATACAAAACCCTAATTACTAGCATTTGTATATAAAGCGATAAATTGCAGAAATTAAATTACTACGCTATTACATCATTTAAGGGAGGGGGTGTACAAATTACAAATGGAGAATTGCAAGAAATTAAATCTAAATAACTATTACAACCATATTGAATTTGAATAAATGTACAAAATTGAATAAGTAAAAATGCAAGAATGTAAATGTCAAAAGAAATGTGATTTTTGTTTGGTTTTTCATGAAAAGGGTTTTTGACTTAATTAATTAAAGTAAAATAATTAACTAAAAATAAGAAAATTAAGATTAAGTTAGTAAAATAAATTAATTTAAAGAAAACAAGTTTTTTAGGGTTTTTGTGAATTTAATTAAATTAGTAAATAAAAATAATTAAATAAAAGTCCTAAATTCTAAATTGATTTTAATTTACAAGAAAAATAATATAATAATTAAAATTTATTATCTAAGTATTTAAAAAAAAAAAGAAAATAATTAAATAAAATGTTTTTGTTCTTTTATTTTTATGAAAATTAAACTAAATAAAAATAAATAATATAAATATAAATATTTTTGGATTTTTTATTAATGAAAATAATAATAATAATAATAATAATAATAATAATAATAATAATAATAATAATAATAATAATAATAATATTGATAATGAAATAAAAAACAAAATAAAAATAATAAAGTCAGGGAGGTTAAAAAATGAATTTGGAGGTTTATTAGCAAAACAATTTTCTAAATCTGGCCCAAAATAAAGTTTTTGTTTAGAAATCAGAAAAATAAAAAGGGATGTGAACTGTGTGGTATGAGCAAACAGGGGGGTTAGATTGAGCAAAAAGTGCAAAGCCCGGGAGGGGAAGGCCTATGCGCACTGGAAGGATAAAAAAATGTAAGAAAATGAGAAAAAAAAAAGCAAAAGGCAGCACGCTGAGGTTCGAACCCATGACTTCTTGGTTACCAGTGTGCTGCCTTACCACTGGGGTGGCTATTTATCCATTAATATAACTGAAATGATAAATATATAATACAAAACAAGTTCTGAATACACTTCATCTTCAACCTCCAGCCAGACAACCTGTAACTTCACCATTTTTCAACAAAAATGGAAAATGCAAACATGAAAGTTGTTCCATTTTTCCATACGAATCCAACCATAGGAATATCATAAACTATAAATCAAAGATGAATGATAATTTTTGAAATTACCAAATCCTGACCTAATTATTTTCAGAGGTTCTGATTCAAAGTTCTAACTACCTAAGCAACAATAATGAAAGTTAAGGATATGGTTAGCTTCAGGACAATGATATCTACATTTCTTATTCAAAAATAAACCATTAATGATGCTTGTATGAAGAGTTCAAAAGTCAGAAAACTCACCTTGTAAGAGGGTATCGTGTTTTGAGTTTGAGCAGCTTTTGAAGAGTTCCAGTGATTGGGTTAGCTTCCTTAAGTTCCCAGGAAGCTAATGTGATGCTTGGCTTGAGCTGAAAGTGGCTGAGGAGTTCTGGAGAAGTCAAGGTGCAAGGTGTTGTTTTTTGAAAATGGTGGATGATGGTAGAGGTGTTACAGTTGTGTTGCAGGCATTGGAATTGTTTGTGTATGTTATTTAGAAGCTTTTGAAAGTAAAAGGCCAAGAAACGCACGAGCAAATTTGGAGATTGGATTCAAAACTTAGAAATGGAAGGTTTTGAGATGTTTTTGGTGATTCTGTGTTTTAGGTAGTTTCAGGGCTTGAGCATGCGTGTGTTTTCTTTAAAATGACTTGTGTTTATGTATGTAAAAGGTTTGGATACTTGATGTGGTCAGAAGTACAAGATCATATGTTTTTGCTTCTTGACTTGTTTTTGAAGTAGGGTTGACAAACATGGTTTCAATGCATAGTACAAAGCTATCTAGAGTGGTTACCAACTTTAAACAAGCTTATCTGACTTTGTAGAGGAAGTTTGTACAGAAGGAACAAGTGCAAAGCTCAATGCAAGTTGACTTTGCATAAAGCTTGCTTTATGTAATTGGCAATGGTGTCTTTGTGCCATTAATGGAAAATTTACTTGGATTAAGCTTGAATCAAGTGGATAATAGCTAAAAAGAAAGTGTAATATTCTTATTATGGAGAGATCTTAAGGTTTAGAGGCCTGCAAAGCAAGATTGTGCAGCATAGGTTTGAGATTTGAATTTTGTTCATCACAAAATTTGCCTTGTAAAACAACTTGAAACCCCAACTCCTGACCTTTGATTCTCCTTGCTCAAAAATGATCTCAAGGAGTTCTTGGACATTTTGGAAATATTTTAATGTGATTTAAAACCCATATTTGAATCACTTTTGCAAAATCCAAATGGAACTATTTGAAACTTGGGTCAGAATTTAGATCAAAATCCTGACCTAAAATGTTCAAAATTTCACTAAGTGTTTTAGTTTCATGACCATGACTTCATGGATTAATAACTTGAGATCCAAGAATTTCTAGGAGAAGTTGTTTAAATAAATGTTGTAGATCTCATGGATATCTACAACTTTCATGTTAAAATTTTCTTTTGAATCATCTTGCATCATGGTGAAAAATTGGCTCAAAGTTGTGAAAAAACATGAAGTTTTCAACACTTAGAAAATTTCTAAGTTTGAAAAGTTTGACTCTTCAAAATGAAACTTGATTTCTTGATGAACAAGTTTCATATTTTGACATGTTTTTATGAATTGTGATTTTTGACACTTGATTTTGACCAAAAAGTCAAAGTTTAACTTTTCAGTGTACAATTGACTTTTGATCAATTGACTGAAAGTCAACTATCAATCATTTTATCTTGAGCAATGTTTTGAGTCATTCCATTAGGTCAAAATGATGCAATTGAACTCTTGAGGTCATGCCTCAAACCAATTAACCATTTTCTAGGTCAAAAATCAGAAATTGCCATTTCTCAGTCAAAACCCTAATTTTGACCATTTTGCCCTTTTGATGATTTGATCAAATTTCTTGAGGAATTGTGGTCCAAACTTGATCAAATGATACACATGAGTTTATAATGTTGATATGGATAAAAAATTATGAAGTTTGACTGTAAGTTGGCCACAATTGACTTTTTCCCCAATACAGTTGATTTTTAGGTCAAATGCTCAATTGACTGAACAAAAATCCAAGGCTTGAAACTTGACATGAGTAATCTTGAGGGTCCATGATGATCCATGAAATTCATATGAGGAATTGAAAGTTCAATTATCCTTGTGCAATCTCAAACCCTAATTTCAGTCATCAATGCTTAAGGAGGTGTCTTGAGCTGATCAATCCTTGTGCAGTCTTGAACCAAAGGAGATCTTGTGAGAAAATATTTGATAAATGAGAGGGAAAATTTTGGGGTACAACAGTTGCATACATCCTTTGATTAAGCATTGGTCCCTGACATGTTTGTTGTGATTCACAAAGTAATGGCCATCTGTATGCAGCCTTCGATTGAGCAATGGCCTCTTTCTTGCATGCTTCGATTCATAAAGCCAGGGGCTCCCACCATGCTAGCGTACACAAAGGCAAAGGCTTCCCTATGTATTCAGGTTAGCACCCACAGGGCTTTGGCTGTCTTCATTATAGCTCTAATTGGGGAAAGTATCCCTTTGGAACAACTTGCTTTCGATCTATAAGGGCAACTCCTATCTTTATACAAGTCTCATTGGGACAAGAAGAGAC
This sequence comes from Vicia faba, assembly GCA_948472305.1. Taxonomy (NCBI): domain Eukaryota; kingdom Viridiplantae; phylum Streptophyta; class Magnoliopsida; order Fabales; family Fabaceae; genus Vicia; species Vicia faba. Next base: position 333,474,679 of record OX451738.1, on the reverse strand, counting down.
CTCTGACATGTAAGCTTCAATTACACTAGTGAGTCCTTACAAGTTGGCCTTTGGTGCACATGGAAATGCCTCATATAGCCTCCTTCGATTCAAAGGGGAAAAGCCTCCTGTAGCCTCCTTTGATTCAAATGGGAAAAGCCTCGTAGCCTCCTTCGACTCAAAGGGGAAAAGCATCATGTTGATTTCCTTCAATTCAGAAGTTGGTGGCTTCCTGCTGGCCTCCTTCGATTAAGAAGACAAGTGCATTCTTTACACTTTCCCCCAATTCAGAAGACAAGGACCTTCTTCAAGCCAGCAGGTACAAGGCAATGGCCTCCTGCAACTATCTTTCGACTCAGAAGCCAATAGTCTTGCATGTCTGCCAAATTCACAAGGCAGAAATTTCCCTTCATGCTAGCGCTCACAAAGCAAGGGACCTCATGTATATAAGCTTCGATCCCCTCTTGAAAACCCTCAACACACATAGTCTTTACACTATGACATATATGGGTTTCTCAATCGAAGGTTATACTTGGGTGGCCCATCTAAAGAATTGCAAGTGATGCACACAAGTGATCCATATGGTCTCTTCAAAAGGACACATACACGTTTCAAATCGAAGAACACCCATTTGGCCCCCTTCGAAGGATGCATAAAAAGGGTTCATTCAAAAGACACATGCTATTTGGAAACAAATATTATTGTCTAAAGAAAGGACCTGGTCGAAGGTTGGAATTATAAAGTCAAAACAAAAGGTTGAAATATCAAAAGATGCTTGCTGGCCATAGTCCTATGTGCTACCAAGTACAAGCCTGCTGCACTGGCCAAAACACTCCAAAACTGCTACAAAGCAGTCCTGCCACGCTGCTCCCATACTTGCACCAAATTGGCATACAAAAAATGCACCTCAAAGGCTACAAAAATAGTATACCCAATTTGTTCAAATCTCATTTATTTTCCCTCCCAAACCTCAACCAAACTCATCTATAAATAAGAGCCTCCATCACACATCTTAGGGGCCCCTAGTAGTTGCAAAAATTCTTGTTGTGAGAAAATTATCAATATCTCAAAACTCTCAAACACTATCAGACATTCTCAAACATTCCTAAACATTCCAACTCTAAAAACTCAGATCCCTTCATACACTAAGTGAACCTTTCGATTCACTCCTCAAAATTCCAGATAAAAAACCTTCGACTCATTCCCCAACTACAACATAATAGTCTTTTGATTCACTCACTAGACTATCATAGAACAACCTTCGATTCACTCACCACTATTACATATCCTCCTTAGATTCAGTGCCTACTCAAACAAAACAGTAACTGAACTAGCTTCAGGAAGTTTCCAACGAAGTTCCATTCACCACCAAGGAAGTCACCTGCATCTCCTTTAATTAAGCGCTTCAAGAGGTAAGTTTATCTCCAAACTTGGAACTTGTTCATTTAAATATCATTTGTACATATAAATAAAAGGAAAATGTAGATATCCCATCTAGGAAGTTGACCATGCCTTAACATTCGATCCTCACTGTATTTATGTTGAAAATATCAACCATGACTAGTTAGACTTTGGATTTTGGGTTCCCAATGATCTTGTGCTAACCCCTGGCTTGTAGCTTTCGAAAGTTACATTTGTTAGTTTCTTTTTCAAGTTTAGACAGGTTTTCTGTACCCTTCGATTGGCTAAACAATGAAGCCTTTCAAATCTCAACTTGGGAGCCTTGTATTCCTGCAATCGAAGGAATCGGCAAGGAGTTTGAAACGAGGAGTGTACACTCATACTAACTCCTAGACCAATCAAAAGGAGCAAAAAAGGACGAAATCGAAAGCTGCTCACACTGATTCTCAGCCCCAATCCAAAGGAGCTAAAGAATGGGGAATCGAAAGAGCCTACTGCTTGGATCGAAGGACTCACTTTTTATCTCTTTTTATTTTATTTTTGTTTTATCTTTATATTTTCTTGCTATTCAATATGGTTGTAATAGTTAGGATATTTATTTTCTGCATTTTGATTGCTTTATAAAAATGTTAGTAATTAGGATGTATGGCAAGATAAAACCAACAAGTAGACAACGCAAAAAAATCAAAGACAAAAATGCATGTAATCAAACACACCATGCACCTCTAGGGTGATCTCACTTGTTGCCTCGGAAAAATAGTCATGTCCCTATAATATGGGTGTTTTAGTAAAGACCCTCGATAAAAGATCGTAGTCCCTCGATGACCCTTGATGTTGCCTTCGGTAAACAATCTAGTCCCTAGCGAAATTGCTAAAACGTCTCATAGGTTGCCCTCTATGACTATACAAATGACCCACACACGTCCCTTCACATCCAACGATGGGGCTTCTTATCAATCAATGGTAAGATAGCAACATCTAATGGAGGAGGAAAAGAAAACTAGACCTTTTTGAGTAGGTAGGATGCTCATAGTTGTTCACTTCCTCACAACAAAAAAATCATTTTCACACCAACACTTTCCATTGAAACATTTTTAAAAGGAAAAGCTCTTTGTACGCATTCTTATAGAGACGAGAATCATTACAAAAGCACTTTTCAAAATCACTTTCAAAAACATATTCCACAAACACCACTTTGAACTATTTTCAAAACCAACACTTTGTACGCATTCTTATAGAGACAGGAATCATTACAAAGACGTTTTTAAAAATATTTTCAAACCCACCACAAAGCATATTTTCAAACAAAGCAAGTGATCTAGCAAGCAACTAAGAGCCCGTGGATAACTACAGCCATCCCACGCCCAGAAGAGGCCAAACCACAATCTCTGATTTGGTAAAACTTCTTGCATCCAAAATTTTATATTCATGCATTGTTTACTAATGTTTTGTGGCTAGATGTGATCAGGGTGATGTTTAGGGATGAAATGAGTCTTTATATGAAAGCTCAGACGTACACATGTATCGTAACTCTCTTTCCATTTTTAACCGTGCAATTTCCATTTGTATCGTAACTCTCTTTCCATTAGTTTCCAGCCAGTTTTGACCTCAGATTCAGACTCTGAGTGAAATTTCATGCAGGATTGAGCCTTTTCTTTTTCAATTTAACACGTTTTTACAGGTTTGACGTTGAAGGCCTCCGGAGAAGACGGTGGTTTCTACCATCTCCATTTGTTTTTGTTTTATTCTTTTAATTTTTTTTATTTCATTTAATCAGTAAGTTTTTTTTAATCAAATAAAAAAATCAACAAAACATAGGATTAGTTTTTCTTTTTAGAATAACTAATTTCTGAAATTAATTAACTTTAACATTTTTATTTAAAATAAGTTAAAACTTAGGGTTTAATTTGTGTTTAAATTATTTTCTCAAATAAAAATACAAAAATATTAGCATTAGGCTTTAAATTCGTTTAACAATTATCTTTTTAAATTAAAATTAGATTTAAGTTAATTTAATTATTTTCTTAAAATAAACAAAAACCAAAAAAATATTTTTATTTTACTTAGCTAAATTCTTAAGTTTTCTTAGACGTTTCTTTATTCTGCGCGCGTTATTTTGTTTTCGCATTTTTACATTATTGGTGTAACTGTTATTTGGGTTGTAGTAGTTATAAATAAGACTTTTTATCGCTTTCTTTATTTTTCTTCCCCCAATTATTTGTACATTGTAAATACCCTTTCTCCGAAAGCCATGTAATAGTCTAGATTTACGCTTTTCGCACTTTATTTACTGTACATATTAACTGGTAGTAATTAGGCGTGTATGAAAAGACTAATAATCAAACGTTAGCAAACCTAATAACACAAGATAAATACTTGAACTAAATCAATTGCACATGCGCACCTTTAGGGCACCCCACTTCGGTTGCCTTTGGAAAACGGTCACAATTCTCGAAACATGAGAAGATTTAGTCGATGTCCTCTAGTTTGAAAGATCACAAGTCCCTCGATGACCCTCTCGATGTTTCCTCGGTTAAAAGTGATCTTAGAACTTTAGGACAATTACTAAAATTTCTTACCAAGTTGCCTTCGTGACCGTAACTTCTCTTTCGATTGTCCCTCAAACATCCAACGATAGGGCTACCTACTCACTAATAGTAGCATATCACTTTCTAAAGGAAAAAAGGAAAAGAACGAACCTTTTCGAGTATAAAAGTAGATAGCTGTTAGAAGTTTGCTCAAACATTTTTTCACTTACACAAAAACTACATTTTAAAATACATTTCAAAACACTTTGTATACTTTCTCCACTATCCTGAGAAACATTACAAAGTTCGCCGTACTAAGGAATTTTCAAAACATTTTCAAACACAAAGCACAAAGGTATTTTAAAAATGAGCAAACCTCTAAGAGGGCATGGAAAACCATGGATGAAAAGGGTGCTAACACCTTCCCTTTCCATAATCTACCCCCCTTACTCAGAAAACTCTCGAAAAGGTCTTTTTATGTTCTTTCCACCATTTCCTTTGTTGGATAAAAGAAAAGACGGTGGCGACTCTTGCTTACCACAAAATTTTCAAACACAAATGAAAAACCACTATTAACAGTCGGTTCTGCCACCATATCACATTGGGCTTCATAAATAATTTTGCCTCTAGGATGTCTTTGACGGCCTGATTGACAGCCTCAATTTTCTCTGGGGACTGTCGGCACCTATGCTGAACAACTTCCTTGAGGGTATGATCTATTGTCAAGTTGTGACAAGCTATCTTTGGTTCTAGGTCAGGCCTCTCTGTTGCGCTCCAAGCAAACAAGTTTGTATTCTCCTTTAAGCACGCCTTCAGCTGCCTCTTTGTTGAGTTAGGGAGGTCAGTGTCGATCTTGACTCCTTTGGAGGGGTCGCTGCCCAGGGGAACAATCTCAAATTCTCCATTTGGGATTAGACATAATAGGATCTGTAGATTCTCTCATGCTTGTTGATAGGCCTTCTGCATCGAGCATGGGTTTTTCCCCCTTCTTATTTTGGTCTCTGAGGCCCTCCTTTGCAAAGCGGCTGTCTAGGTCAATCGTGTCAACATGGGGAAACGACCTTGGTTCTTCAGAGATGTCAGGGAGAGCGGGTATGTTAGCTGTTCTGGGTTGAGTACTGATGGAGATCAAGCCTTTTGCAGCTGCTTCAAAACATCTCCTAGCAGCCTAAATGTCCCCGTGCAGGGTGGCTACGAGGCTGTTGGCGATGTAGTATTTCATTTTGAGGTGCACCGTGGAGGGAATGCTATTAGTTCGGCCAAGAGAGGCCTCCCAAAGATGCACTGATATAATGACAGAAAGTTTATTACAAGGAACTGGGTCTTGATTGATCTGGCAATCACTCCTTCCCCAAAAGTAACGATAAATTCGACACATCCCTAAGGTTTAATGATAGAACTATTGAATCATTGGATATCAAAGCCCACAGACGGGGTCAGATGTGCCTCATTTGGCTACAAGGTGGTGAGTAACTGAGAATACATTATATCAACTGAGCTGCCTTGGTCGACTAGGATGCATCTGACATCGAAGTTTACCATGCAAGCTCGTACGAGCAACGAGATGTTGGAATTGAGGGATCCTCTAAGCAACTCTTCCCGATAAAATGCAAGGGGGTGAGAGCTTCTCCTAAAATTGTTGAGGGTGGCACTCATGTCATAGTTAGCTTCCATTAACAACTTAAATCTTCTCTTCATCGAGCCTACGATGCACTTGTTAAAGCCACCACTCGAAATGACCATTGTTGTTGGGAACGTCTCCCACAGACTGTGCGATAAGAAGTACAGAGGAACTTCCCCCATGTCGGGGAAATAAAAATCTTCCGACCACGTGATGCTCATGGTGAAGGGAATGGGAGCTTTATCCGGGGAGGCCCCTGTTTCTTCGACCTGTTTGAATTCGGAAACATCTTCCTAGGGAGATTCCTTCTTTCTGTATTGTTTGAGATGTCCGTCCCGGATGAGGATCTCAATGGCATCCTTGAGATGGATGCAGTATTTTGTTGTATTCCCGTGACTTTTACGAAAACTACATTACTTGTTTTTGTCCATTCCTGGCTTGGATGGTGTATGTCAGGGGAAGCGAACCCCAGCTTGCTTGAATTCTGTGTTTGCACATTCAGTCAGAATCTTCTCGTGTGAGGCGTTGAGATGGGTATAGTCATGGAAATGATCGGGTGGCCCCTTGTAGTCTCGAGACTCCTGGGACTTGTCTTCCCTTTTCTTTTCTCCTCCTCGATGAGATGTCGAGGGCTCTTCTTTCTTTGAGGCCTTCGCGTTCTCTCTATGTCGCGAGTCCCGCATGTTGCTGGCTTCCTCTTTTTCCTTGTACTAGATGTACACCTGTACTTTGAGCAGGAGAGCATCCATAGTGGCCGGTGACTTAATACCAACTGCTTTGGAAAAGTCGCTACGAGGATGGAGCCCGTGTTCGAGGAGATACTTTTTCATGTTGTCAGTCGTGGAGACTTGTACAACCTCCTGGTTGAAACATTCAATATATGCCCAGAGGAACTCATCCCTCCCTTGGATGATCGCCTCCAAAGATGCTTATGACTTTTGATGTCGGCCAGACGCTGTAAAGTTCCTGGAAAATTGTCTTCCTAAGTTCGTCCATGATGTGATGGATTCATCGGGAAGGCTCTTGTACCACACCATGGCCCATTTCTTGAGAGTTGTAGGAAAGAGTCGACATTTGATTGATTCATGAACTCCTCTATAGTCGAGAAGTGAATTAATGTTTTAGATGTGCTCGTCACGGTCGGTTGTTCTGTCGTAGGTTCCCAAGTGGAGAGGTTTATCTAGACAGACATGGAGTGTAGTCTCCATGGTTTCTCTTGATAATGGGTCGTGGGGCTCATCATTGTCGCTTCTCTCTAGAGATAGTGATGGGGAACAATAATCCCTCCCTCATTGGGGAGAGGTGCTCCTTCTCGGCTTGGGTGACGGCGAGTGGTCACAGGAAAGCTGGTTGTTATTTATCTTCTTGGAGATTAGGGAGCACCGATCTTTACGAGGAGGTGTGCGTCCCTGTTTCTTGATGAAATAAACCTCTTGTTTCTCCCGCACGGGGAGACGGCCACACCTTGGTGGACATGGACTGCAGGAGGCTTTGACCGCTTCTACTCCCATTCTCCAATCCTCTTGCTCTACTACAGGATTAGGGCGTTGGTCTGATTGACAATGGAGAGTAGTGCTTCCATTGCCGGGTCGGTATTTGGTGGAATAAGAACTGGCTGGAGGACTTCCGGAAGCTCCTCGTTGGGGTTCTTGGACCTTTGATTGTCCAAGAGTTGGAGGTTGCCGTGTTCAGCATCGATTGGATATGGGGATGTTGTCTGACCATCTCTGATATCAGTGATATCCTTTAGATGAGGAAGTTCTTGGTTTCCGTCTGTCTTGTGGACGGGGGAGAGTATAGTCTTTCCAGAAAGATGGTGGTCATCATAGTCGGCCATGATAAAAGTATTTAAAGTATATTTGATCTTTAGATTTTAGGAAAAGGAAGACGGGGAATATAGTCTCTCACAAACAGTGCCACAGATCTTACTGATTGATCAGAACCTGAATATGGGCCTTAATGATGACGTTTGCTTAGTTGGAAATATAAAGAGAGGAAGGGGTGTACCGCAACGCACTCTGATACTAATGTTAGTAGGAGCACAAAGAGACACGAGAAAAAGATTAGGGTTTTTAGAATGAATATTGGATACCTGACCCTCACAAGTGTGATGGTTTATATAATGCCCCCGACGCGTAGCTATTGGTCCCTATTTTCGGGCCTGGATATTTGGGTCCGTAAAAATAGGTAACTGCCAAGACCTGGTCAAAATGGGTAGTCGTGCCCGTAACTAACCGTTTCTCCGAGCAAGGATGAGATGACAGAAAAATGTGTTCTGAGCGCTAGTCTGGTTGTCTGCTCGGTGTGTAGCGAGCAGGTCGAGGAGGAAGCTGCAGTTAGGGGCAGGTGTAAGGCTCCGGGTGTGCTGGTGTTACTGCACTTGGGGAGCGATCGACCAAGCATGACCGACAGAGGACAAGAGCTGATGGGCCGGAGTTATTGGGCCATGTTGGAGGTGGAAGCGGATTGGGCCAATTCTAGTCATTGGGCCAGTCTAGAACATGAATGATTTAAATATGTATGTGGTGTGTACCGGAAATACATTTATGATTTTTAGGGGCATTTTTGTGTTTTTGCGTGTGTGCTAAAAAACTATGGGGTGAGTTAAGAAATTCCTTATTTTTGTTTAAAATGAAAGTAAAATTTTGAGGCAATATAACAAATCTTTCGTGCAACGGCATGGGGGTGGACCGATAAGATGATCAGTTTAGCGCATAAGTTAATAAGAGAATGAGAAGTAATATGAGTTATAGTTTAGAAAATACCTAAAGTTTCATGTAAGATGTCATATATATGCGGGGAAGTTATGGATATCCCCTGTATTTTAGTGTGGAATATAGGAAATCGTCTCATGACATCTAACGGTAGGCAACAACCTATGACATGGATCCATTCTAGAGCTCTAGAGAAGGGTTACACTTCAATGCATTGGTGGAATGACTTTGGATTGATGATTTCACCTCTCTATTATAGGCATATGGTCGGCCCAGAACAGTTGCCTCTAAGGCTTGTTGTAGCGCAGAAATGGGAAGTCTTTCATGAAATTGGGTTGTGTTTATTGAGTTGGGTCCGTTTCTCATATAAACGGGAAAGGTTTGAGAGCCTACATGAGTAATCTTGTATAATATCTAACTCTCTAAATAACTTAACATAATTAAAAGGAAACAATAGTTCACCATGCCCCAATGTTATAGATCAGAGCACGTGAATCTAAAGATGCAATACATTCTCCACTCTAAATATTATGCATAATAAATTCTTACACCTAACTCCATAATCACACATAAAATATATATTATGCATGCAACTCATTCATGTGATGCAACTATACTATGCAATTTGATGCATATGCATGTGGTACTAAGTCAATATTTGGTTCTCTCAGGAACCAGGTCCCCTCTCTTAACCCATGAGCCCTCTCTCTGAGCTTTAAGATCTGATAGCGCTCGTCGCCAAGAAAAAGAAGACTAAAAGCTGATTGTTATCCTCAATATGGGGAGAAGATTCAAAGGTCCCGCTCAACCAATTCATGTGGACGATATTTCCTCTGAGAAAGACGACAACCAAGAAGAGGATGGTAGAAGCGTCAAGCTTGAAGGAAGAAATAACCAGGGTTCTGAGAATATTCTTGAAGGTGAAGACTATTCTGATGAACATTATCCTCCTGCGGATGACAAATACAAGAAGTTGGAGGACCGTCTCAAAGCTATGGAAATCTAGAAAGTTCCTGGATTAGATTTTGGAGAACTAGGTCTGATCCTAGGGGTGGTCGTCCCTCACAAGTTCAAGGTCCCCGTCTTGGCTAAATATGACCGTGTCTCTTGCCCCAAACTCCATATGAGATCGTATTTTTGAAAGATTCAACCTCATACTTCCGACAAGAAGTTATGGGTCCATTTCATTCAAGAAAGTTTGTCCGACACTCAACTCGAATGGTTCTATCAGCTGGAAGGAACCAACATCCATATACGGGAAGACTTGGCCACCGCTTTTTACAAGCAGTATCAATATAATGCTGACCTTGCACCGACTCGTGTGTAATTACAAAACATGTCCATGGGCTCGAATAAAGGGTTCAAGGAATATGCACAAAAATGGAGGGATTTAGCTGGAAGAGTTCAACCTCCTATGTCCGATAGGGAGCTGGTTGATATATTCATGGGCACTCTGACAGGTCTATTCTTTGACCATCTGATTGGAAGCTCCTCATCTGGTTTTACTGAGCTAATTCTAATTGGGGAACGTGTCAAAGGTGGTATCAAGAGTGGAAATATTCTAGTGGCTACGTCTTTAAGTGTTATGAAGAAGACATTTAGTGATAAGAAGGAAACCAATTCCATTTATGGCCATAAGGGTCGTGTTAAAAGTAACCGTAACCAATCTGAAGGAGCTGTGATAATCTCCAATATCGCACCAACGCAACATCAAGAGCAAGGCAATCAGCATAGGCCGGATGCACCTACGTGACAATTTACTAAGATCAACATGCCATTGTCCCATGAACTGCAATACCTGTTGAAGGAAGAGCTGATAACATTGAAGGATCCTCCTCATAATCCCAACACCTCCTCTCCTCGGTACAATCCTAATGTGAGATGCGCCTATCATTCCAATAGTACCAGACATAACACAAATAACTGTTGGGCTTTGAAATTTAAAATTCAATATTTGATTAATGCTAAGGAGATTGAGTTCGACCCTCTTGAGACCCCCAATGTGATCACTACTCGCATGCCAAATCATGGCCAAGATTGAGAGCGTCTATTTCATTTGAATTTTAAAATTGTAATTTATTTTGATTGTTCGAACATTTATTTTATGTTAAACTTTGTTGTTCTTTTAATGCATTGTATATGTTTTTTCTGAAGTAATCTATTCATTTTGACTATATTTAAACTATGCTTTTACTTCCTTTTTGTGATATTCAAGTCTCGATTAAAAGTTGTAAGCCTTTAGAGGGAGGATGACAAAAACAATACCATAATCTCTACAATATGCTTTTGAATAGACCTTGCTGATAATGTACATGCGTTGTTTCAAATCCTAAACAATGGAGTTACAAGGAAGATAATCCCTAGTCAACCCCTTTGAGCCTAAGGAGTAGAAGTTTTCTTTTTCACATAAATTGAAACCCTTAATCATAACCTAGGGCAGAGTAGTTTCTCAGTTAAATTCAAATGCACATTCAGTCGTAAGCTCTACCTTTATACACAATGAATAGTGTCGAATATGCTCTTCTGAATAAAAATACGGTGATGGTTCCCCGTAATCATTAAAACAGGCAATCATTATCTTTCAAAAGAAAAACCCGCTAAGTCAAAACCTATGAAGGAGACTTAGGAAAAACTGGGGCATCCCGCTGACTGTAATCTCAAAACAGTTCAGGAAAAAACTAGGGATAATAAAGTTTAAAAAGAGGTCACTACAAATCCTCAATAAAAAATATTACAAAAAATGACTGCCTCCTCAAATAAACTCCCAGTATCTAAACCATCACCGGAATATCAGTGTTGTAATTCTATATTCAATGGTAATCCAAATGCACAATTAACTGAGTATAGGACCGAAGAACATCACAGAGAACGGATGGGTACAAAAAAATTTGAGCCTTTATCCTTTGTTTCTTAACCGTGAGCCAGGCCACGTTACAACCCTTAAAAGTCCTACCTGAAGCATGGGTTAATTCGAAAGCATACTGTTACAAAAGGTATCCTGACTCCTGTAGGGTTTACTATAAGTCCTGAGTTGAATTCATATTCTTACAAAATTTTGTTTCTTTACTAAAAATGCATTTCCAAAACTTCAAGACAGACAAAAGCTTTGCATTTTTAATACCACTGTTTGCATATGACTAATTGTTTGGCAGCAGAGAAATTCACACGATGAATATTCAATAAACCGAAATCCCTTTAATGGGACATAATCACTTCAAATGAAAAGACATTTCCAGTAACAAGCCTTTAATAATCAAGGGGCGTGACATGGTGTCTAACTGATCTGGGGTAGTCATGTAAAGATTCAAGGAATCTCTCAAAGGTACTGAATATCCAGGGGAAGATCTCCATGTGAATCACTTGGGGCATTGAACATGAATTCCAGCAAAGGGTCACGTACGATCAAGCAAACATTCTCTTGCAATACTACAACAATTACTACCATAGACAGTGAAAATTCTCCACACCCTATGAACGCGGATATAGTCGAAAAATACTACGCATAAAAGAGACCCGTTAGGTTGACTGGCCTAAGCAAAAATAAGGGCATCCCGGCGAACCAAAAAGACTCAGGAAAAAATTAGGGACATATATAAAAAAAATTGTACACCCGACAAGTCGGAAACCCGACAAGGAAGATTTGGAAAAAAAGGGTATCCCGGTGGGATGAAAATCTGAAAAGACAATCAATGCAAAAGTCAAGGATTAAAGTGTACGACTATGTCTCGTTATCTCATCACTTGTCTATCAGTGGAAGGCTTATCACTCTGATCAGCATTTACCAAGAACTCCAGGAGTCGAGAGGATGTTCAAGTTATCCATAAATCCCCACAGAGTAGTTTCCACGGAATTATCTCTACAAAGATATCTGCACAAGCTCATCTTCAACAGAGATACATTCCCCGCAAGTCTAATATGCCTTCAAGACCGAATTGGGGCATCTTCCATCTGTTAACATGATCATACTCACCAGCATATCACCCTAGCGGATAAAGGAATGTGATATTTTCCTCGGCAATATCGCCAACCTATAAAGTCCCAATCTCCATCGGAGATTACGACATTAATACATTTTAAGGAAATTCTCTTCCCCAACTGAGCTTATTCCTCCAAAACTCTAAAACCCCCTACAGATTTCATTCCTCCATCAATGCTTAATCCTCAGCAAAGTGTTTTCCTCAGCAAAGTGTTTCTCCAATAGGTTTAGGGTTTATTTCCCCAACAGGGTTTATTTGCCCCAACAAATTACAGTCTCCCCAGTTTGAGTCTATTTCTCTAACTACCACAAATTACCAGCAAAGGACAGTTAGGGTTGCTATTCCCGGAGGGTTGCTACTGAATTGGAAACCGGACCACGTATCATTAAACCTTATTCTTTCCAAACAAGTCGACATCCATATCGGAAACCAAACCGGACAACACCTCGAAAGGTTATCCATCTCTTTTATCCCCAGTCAGGGTATATAAGAATTAAATTCCTCAGTAGAGTGAGGAACGGCCAATGTTCCTGAACTCTTCTATTCCCAAGAAGAAGTCAAACATTCCTAGCAAAGTATCCTCCAAAACATTAAGCAGGAATCCCCCAGCGGAGTATCCTCCAAAATAGAAAATGAGAACCTCCAGCGAAGACATTCTAAACAAGATTGAACATTCATACTCTTCATCCCCAACGACAGTCAGGGATTTATTTTCCCTGGCCAAAGATGTTACACGAAGCTACCGTCGCTGTCAGCAACATCTTACATCTCATACATCATTTACGAAATATCATAGCATATGCATACGAAACGCGTCTAACACGCTCTCATTTATTTTGAGAACATCATTACACAATGCATTACATACGTCATGACATTGCAAAAATATTAACTTTGTCTTTTCAGGTAAAATCTACAAACAAGACGAATATCATCGGTAATTTTCAAACAGGTCAAAGATTAATTCCCGAAATAAGTCGGGGAAACTATCAAAGATCGGGTGGTATGAATTCCCAAAACAGGCCAGGTTTACCAATGAAAGAGAATTGTAGATCAATTCCATAAACAAGATGGAGCGACCATCTGCGTGACCAAATGACTTCCTTCAAAGATATACTCTGAAAAACATCTCCTAATAAACATTTCCTCGGATAATGAATTCCGACAAGCATTTCCTCGAAGACTGAATTCCGACAAGCATTTCCTCGGAGACTGAATTTCGACAAGCATTTCCTCGGAGACTGAATTCCGACAAGCATTTCCTCGGAGCCTGAATTCCAACAAGCATTTCCTCAAAGACTGAATTCTGACAAGCATTTCCTTGGAGATTGAATTCCGACAAGCATTTCCTTGGAAACTGAATTTCGACAAGGATTTCCTCGGAGACAGAATTCTGACAAACATTTCCTCAGAGACTGAATTTCGACAAGCATTTCCTCGGAGACTGAATTCCGACAAGCGTTTCCTTAGAGACTGAATTCCGACAAGCATTTACTCAGAGACTGAATTTCGACAAGCATCTTCGAAGAATCTCCGTCACCTCTCCAAATGGTATCTTTAAGCCCATTCCCGACATAATCAACCAACAGTATTACTTCGTGCACAGGCTAGTGCAAATTTCTGGGCGCTTAAGTGTTCAATCATCTTCTACCTTCAAGTCACAAATGGTGGACATGTCAATCTAACTTTTCGGGTTTAAGAATATTGAACAGGGGAAGCTGTTGTACCCCATTATTCCCCCCCCCCATTTTTCTTCAAGACTTTCACATGACGCCCTCATTTTCTCAAGGATGCTCAAGAGTTGATCAGACAAATTCTCCTCCTAGGAAATGGGTCGATAACTAGGGTTTCATCTTGCACAAGAAAGAATGGGTTTCAAGGGTATAAATTTGTTTCCATGGTTCTCCATAGGTCTTCAACAATTCTCATGTCAAGTATCAAGCCTTGCATCACAAGTTTGCTCAGTCAATTGCTCAGATGATTGAAAATTAACTATATTGGGTAAAAAGTCAATTGTGGTCAACTTACAGTCAAACTTTAATATTTTTGGTCAACATCAACATTTTGAAGTGATATTCATCATTTTATCAAGGGTTGATCATGATTCCTCAAGAAAAGTCCTCAAATCATCAAAAGTCAAAAGTTGCCAAATTATGGTGTCCTTAGGAGAAGTTAACTGAATTTTGACCAAGCATAACTTTCACACGCTTCATTAAATTTTCCCTAACCAAAGCCCATTTTGAAGGAAATTCAATTCCCTACAACTTTGTATCTATATGCTCAAGTCCAAAAAGTGCTTCATTTGTATCTATTTCAAAAGTCAACAAAAAGACACTTTTTGGTAAGGAAACTTACATCAAGATAAAATCTCCAAATGCAAAAATGATCAACATAGAGATTGTATAAGAAATATTGAGGTTTCCAAAAAGTCCAAGATCATCTTAATATGCTAAAAATTGAGTGAGATATGGTTTGTGCAAGTCGGGAAATGATTGAGAAAATGCATGAAACTTCATTTGAGCAATCTTGAACTTTTGGACTAATGGGCCTAACTTTTTAGGTTTAAACATGTTTATAACATGTTAGAGGACCTCTAAGTACATTTATACATTACTTTGGTTTTTTAGTTTATTTATTTTGATTTTATTCAAATTAATTCAAAATAAATCAAATAAAACATGAGTTGATGGACCAGAAGGCGTGTGTGCTTCATTTGGATATCTTCTAGAAGGCCCAAGACCTTATAAGAGCTTGCCAAAACCGTGAGAGACATGTTGGAGACAAGGATCTTAAAAAATGGAAAGTTAGAAAACATGTTTCATTGATAAATGGAAAGTTAGAAAACATGTTTCATTGATTTTTGGTAACACCATTATCACTTGATTCTTTCCTTATTTGGTGATTTAAATCTTCTCCTCTATAAATACTCAAGCCCTCACAATACAATAGGGCATGAAATTTGCCTCTCAAGAACACACTCCAAATTTCTCAAATTTTGTCAAAACTAGGGCAAACACAAACCCCTATTTCCGGACACTCTCAAGTGGTTCTAAGCATTCCATCACACTCCTGAAGGTCCCAGGAGCCTATTCCAATCCTTACTCACGCTCAAGCGATCCCAGGACGTGCCAACCAAGTGGCTCTGGCTTGGAACAATAATCCACCATTGTTAGGGCAACATTTCGATGAAGCTTCGAATCCATATTTACGGTCACTTTTAGACCAAACTAATCTCACTACCAGATTCACAAGGTCTAAATTAGTGGATCTGAGTGGTTTGATTTTGTTGTTTGAATATTTTTATCAATAATCAATTTTGACATCTTTTAAATTAAATTTAATTAACATTTTTCTTTATTAAAATTAATTAGAAACAAGTAGGTTTTAATTATATAATTAACATCAAACTATTTTCCATAAAAATATGAAGAAAAAAAACATTTATTTTCTAACATTTTCTCTTATTTTTTTTATATTTAAAATTCCTAGAGAAATTATATAGGTCGTGTAGTTTAAATGTAATAACTTATATTTACATTCTCTCACTTTTTCCTAATTATGTAACTATACCAAAGCCATGTAATAGTCGTAGGCCTTTACTTTCTCGCGCTTTACTTTTCGCACCTTTATTTTTCTGCAGTTATAATGATATGCCTGTATATATAATTGTTAGTAAATAGGCTTGTATGGCAAGATTTAAAATCAATCAGTAGAGTCATGTCCCTCTAACATATGGATACCATTAGCAAAGACCCTCAGTTAAAAATCATCATAAAGATTATAGTCCATCGATGACCCATCGATGCTGCCTTTGATAAATTATCTTATCCCTCGATGTTGCCTACAAATACATGATAATAATCCCTTCGAATTGCTAAAGGTGTCCCTATATCTTGCTTTTATGACTGTACGATGACCCGCGCATGTCCCTCAAACATCAAACGATAGGGTTTCCTATTAACTAATGGCAGGATAGCACTATCTAAAGGAAAAGGAAAATAACATGAAAGACTTTTGAGTAGGTAGATAGTTCTTAATTGCTTGCTCATGAACATTTCAAAGACATTTTTCACACAAACAATTTTCTGAAATATTTTCAAAACAAACACTTTGTATGCGTTCTCAACTGATATGAGAATCATTACAAAGTTGTCGAACTTAGGCATTTTAAAAATATTTCAAACTTACACATTCACAAAGAATTTTCAAAAGTGAGCTAGCGATTAAGAGTCCGTAGATAACTACGGATGAAAAGGGTGCTAACACCTTCCCTTTTCATAACCTACCCCCTGAAATCAGAAAATTCTCGAAGGTTTTTCCTGTTCTTTTCACCCTTTCCTTTATTGGATAAAAGAAAATTCAGTGGCAACTCTTGCTATCCGCAACATTTACGATAAAATGCAAAACCAAAAAGTCAATTCTCCCACCGCGTTACAGTAAGTATCATAGCACCGCCATAAAATATCTTCTTGACTACAAATGACCCTTCGCAGGTGGGAGTCCATTTTCCTCTGGGATCACCTTGCGGTAGGATGATGCGCTTTATTATCAAGTCACCAGCCTAATATGCTCGATGCTTGACCTTTTTATTGAAAGCCTTGATCATACACTTCTAGTACATGTGACCATGAAAAACAACTGCAAGCCTCTTCTCATTGATCAAACTTATCTGGTCTAGCCTAGTCTGAATCCACTCGTCTTTGTCTAAATCTACATCTTTCATGATCCTTAGGGAAGGAATCTGGACTTTGACGGGTAGGACCGCTTCTATACCGTAGACTAGAGAGGATGGGGTTACCCCGGTTGACATACGGGTTGAGGTACCATAGTCGTGAAGATTAAATGGTAACATCTCATGCCAATTTTTACATGTCACCGTCATCTTTTGTATAATCTTCTTAATGTTCTTATTGGCGGCTTCAACTGCCCCATTCATATTTGGTCGATACGGATAATAGTTGTGGTGCTTGATCTTGAATTGCATGCAGAGCTCCATAATCATAGTATTATTCAAATTAGTACCATTATCCTTGATAATCCTTTCAGGGATAACATAACGACATATGAGGTTATGCTTAATGAACCGAGCCACAACATTCTTGGTGACAGAGGCAAATGAGGCCCCTTCAACCCGCTTTGTGAAATAATCGATGGCGACGAGGATGAAACGATGTCTGTTAGAGGAAGTAGGCTTAATCTCTCCAATCATATCAATGCCTCACATTGCAAATGTCCAAGGAGCAGTCAAGACATTCAGAGGAACTGGAGGCACATGTACTTTGTCAACATAGATCTAACATTTGTGACAAGTTCTTGAATGGTGATGGAAATCAACTTCCATGGTCGACCAATAGTAACCCACTCTCAGAATCTTCTTAGCCATTGTATGCCCGCTGGAGTGGGTACGAAAGACACCTTCGTGCATATCTTTCATAATTTTCTCTGCTTCCTTCTTGTCTACACAACGAAGCAGAGTTGAATCGTGATTGCTCTTGTATAAAATTCCATTGCTCAGGAAGAACTTAACAGAGAACCTCCATAGGAATTTCTTGTCATTGATAGATGCTCCTTCAGGGTATTCTTGAGCCTCAAGGTATCTCTTCAATTCATGAAACCAAGGCTTCTCTTTTACTTTGTCAGTGTCAACTTCATAGTAGTGTGCTGGTTCTTCCAGTCTCTCAATGGTAATTCGAGGAGCTTTGTTGTCCCATCTAACTTTGAACATATAAGACATGGTTTCCAATACGTCTGCCAACTGATTCTCTTCTCATGGAATATGTTCAAAAGTGATTTCCTCAAAGTATGGAATTAAAGCCATCATATGCTCTCGATAAGAAACGATATCCGGATGCTTCGTATCCCATTCTCCCTTAACTTGACTGATTACTAGGGATGAGTCCCCATATGCATTCATGAACTTGATTCTAATATCAATAGCAGCCTTGATACCCATGATACACGCTTCGTATTCAGCCGTGTTATTAGTACAGTCAAAGCATAGTCTGGCGGTGAAGGGTGTGTGGCAACCCTTAGGGGAAATAATTACGACACCAATT
This sequence comes from Vicia faba, assembly GCA_948472305.1. Classification (NCBI taxonomy): domain Eukaryota; kingdom Viridiplantae; phylum Streptophyta; class Magnoliopsida; order Fabales; family Fabaceae; genus Vicia; species Vicia faba. The sequence continues at coordinate 333,456,403 of OX451738.1, read as the reverse complement.
CCATTGCCAAGTGCGTTAGAAGCTCCGTCAAAAACCATAGTCCATCGGGATTTCGGCTCAGGTACTTCATACGGTCCAGGTTCTTCATAATCTATAATCTGCATGATATTCTCATCAGGGAACTCAAAATTCATAGACTGATAGTCGTCTACCGCTTGATGAGCCAAATAATCTTCCAGTACACTTCCTTTGATTACCTTCTGAGTGGTGTACTGAATGTCGTATTATGTTAAGACCATTTTCCATCGGGCTATTCTTCATGAGAGAGCGGGCTTCTCGAATACATATTTGATGGGGTCCATTTTAGAGATCAATAAAATATTATGGGTCAACATATATTGTCTTATTCGACAAGCAGCCCATGCCAAAGCACAACAAGTTTTATCGAGAAGTGAGTATCTTTTTTCACAGTCGGTAAACTTTTTGCTAAGGTAGTATATTGCATGCTCTTTTCGACCAGACTCGTCATTCTGGCCCAATACACACCCCATTGAGTTCTCTAACACTGTGAGGTACATGATCATAGGTCTTCCTTCAACTGGTGGCATTAGAATCGAAGGTTCTTGGAGGTACTCATTGATTTTGTCAAAGGCTATCTGTAAATCGTCGTTGCACTTTACTACCTGATCTTTCTTCAATAACTTGAAGATTGCCTCACAAGTAGAGGTCAAATGAGAAATAAATCTGGTAATATAATTCTGTTGTCCCAGGAAAACTTTGACTTCCTTCTCAGTACAGGTAGCAGGAATTTATTAAATGGCTTTGACCTTGGTGGGATCAACTTCAATACCTTTACCACTGACGATGAAACCCAAGAGTTTACCGAATCTCACCCCAAAGGTGCACTTGTTTAGATTCAACTTCAGCTTGTACTTCTTCCGTCTCTCAAACAGTTTGTGTAGATGGTCAATATGTTCCTCTTCAGTCTAAGACCTGGCTATCACGTCGTTGATGTAGACCTCTATCTCGTGATGAATCATGTCATGGAACAAAGCTACCATGGCACGCTGATATATGGTGCCGACATTCTTCAACCCAAAAGGCATAACCTTGTAACATAAAGTACCCCACTGTGTGATGAAGGTAGTTTTCTCCATGTCTTCAGGTACCATCTTGATCTAATTATAACCCGAAAAACCGTCCATGAAGGAGAATACCTTATGTTGAGCAGTGTTGTCAACCAAAACATCAATATGTGGAAGTGGGAAGTCATCTTTGGGGCTCGCCCTGTTCAGATCTCTGTAATCTACACACATACGTACCTTGCCGTATTTCTTAGGTACTAGCATCATAATTTCCACCCATTGAGGATATGATGTAACAGCCAAGAAACCCGCATTGAATTGTTTCAAAACCTCGGCCTTGATCTTCTCTGGCATCTCAGGACGCATGCGACGAACTTTTTGCTTTATTGGAGAACAACCCTCTTTCATCGGTAGATGGTGAACAATAATATCATTATCGAGCTCTAACATGTCTTCGTACGACCAAGAAAAGATCTCAACATGATCATGCAACATCCGGATTAACCTGTTCTTGATAATGTCTTCTAAATTGGCACCTATCTTGACTTCCTTCTTGTCTGCTTCAGTACCCAAATTTATAACCTCGACCGGCTCTTCATGCGGTTGTATAGCCTTTTCCTCTTGTATTAATAGTCTAGCAAGCTCTCCGGGTATTTCACAATCTTCCACACCTTCGTCCTCGGCTTGGTAGATCGGGTTTTCAAAGTCATCAGTTGCAACAACATAAGTGTTATCAATGGGATCCAGAGTGGATGTGGATCTGCAATTTATTGTGTGGGTGTGTGTGAGAACACATAGCTACTTGGAAGTGATAAAAAGTAAAAGAAATACAAAGAGAGCAAAATTTGAATGCAATACGTCTAATGCTTTATTAAATGAAGATATGTTTATAAAACGACAACCCTTAACAAGTGGACCATTGTGCCCCGGGTAAGACAAAATGTTTAAAGTCATTGTTTAAAAGTCACATAGCCAAAAATTGAAAGCAATAAAAAACAGAAAGTAGAAATTACTCTTGACTAAAGGAGATTGAGATAATGTCTCGAGTCTTCCAGTTTCTGATTCCATTGCCGATGGTCGAAAATACCCAAATGTCAAAGTCATAGTGACTTTCATCGTCTTCTATGGCATTGATTCCATTTTTGCTAATGTGAAATGGTGGTATTCTAGCCCGAGCACGATGAACACTCTTCTGAGCCTCTGCAGTGAAACCCAAACCAAATTTGTCAGATTTATATGGAATGTTAGAAAGCTGACCTAAAGTAGTACAACCACCTTCTTCTATGACAGCTTTAGCATCCTTCAAAGAATCCATTATGGGAGGAACCCTGGTAATCTTGAGAATATCATAAACATCTTCAGTAGAGGTAGGAGGGGTAAATTCAAAATTCTGACAGGGAGTCTCGATGAATTTTCCGTCCATCTCAACATATCTGAATGAGTTAAGGTTACTAACCATATATTCTTCTTCATCGCAGACTGTGACATCCTTTCCTCTCACAAGATACTTCAGCTTCTGGTGCAGGGTTGAGGTAACCACGCTTTCCCCATGGATCCAAGGGCGTCTGAGTAAACAAGAATATGTTGGCCGGTTATCCATCACATAGAAGGTGGATACGAAGACTTGCGAGCCTACCTTGATCAGAAGATCCACTTCTCTGTGTACTATCCTCTTTGAACCGTCAAAGGCTCGGACTATAATATCACTGGATTTCAGTATAACCCCTTCATAATCAAGCTTGTCGAGAGCACCCTTTGGTAAGACATTCAGCGAGGAACCCGTATCAATAAAAACATGAGCTAGAGTAGTGCCCCTATATTCAATAGAGACGTACAGGGCCTTGTTGTGGTTCCTTCCTTTAGGGGTTAGGTTGACATCAAAAAAACCTAGCCCATTGTCAGTGGTTAAGCTAGCAGTATAACTTCCAAATTGATCGACAGAAATCTCTTGTGGCACGTGAGCAGACTTCAAGAATTTCACTAAAGCCTGTGCATGGGCTTCAGAACACAATAATAGGGATAAAATGGAGATCTTAGATGGGGTCTGCCCTAACTGTTCAACAATCTTGTAATCGCTTTTACATATAATCTTCAATACCTCTTCCAACTCTTTCTTATAGGTGTCTTCAGCTGCAACTTCATTAGGCGCCTCCATCTAGGCATGCTCCGTTATTTATGCTTTACCCCGAGCCTCAACAGTTGACTTGGTAGCAGTAACTTTAACTGGCGTAGCAACAATATTCAGAGAGATTTCCAGGGAGAAAACCCTTCCACTTCTAGTAACCTTACTGGTCCCAGCAATATTGTCAACGTCGGGACCAACAACTTCAATACCTTTATTCTCAGTAATTGGTTATTCTGGCTTGATGCCATGGTAGTAGACGTCAGATCCATAGTTCCATGAGATATCTTCATCCGAAGAGTATGGAATAGGTCCAGGTGTGGTGATTATCACAAGAGCAGCTTTTGGATTGACAATAATTCTTACAGGACCTTTGGAGGTGATCTTGGCAGGAGGGTTGGATATTATAGATAAATCTTGAAATAGATTCTCAGTAGACGAAATATTCTCAACCAGGATTATGTGATTGTCCATTAGGCTCTGAACGCCTTCCTTTAGTAACTTGCAGCCATTGGGTCTGGCTGCACAGCAGTAACACCTTTCAATATAGCCTGGAAATGAACCGGCCTGCAACCGATTCTTCTTGATAACTGGGAGGGGAGTAAATAATTCAATTACAGTAGAAACATAAAGAACATCATCAATAACACTTATGCCTTTGTAATGCTTTGGAATAGGTGCAGTAATTACATCCGCGGTCTCGGGAGGATCAAACTCAATCTCTTTATTGTCAATCATGTCTTGAATTTTGTTTTTCAAGGCCCAACAGTTGTTGGTGTCGTGCCCGAGGCTATTGGAATGGTAAGCACACTTCACATTTGGATTGTAGTGAGGAGAGGAGGTGTTGGGATTCTGAGGAGAATCCCTTAACATAATGAGTTCCGTTTTCACTAAATGTTGTAATGCCTGAGACAATGGCACACTGATCTTGGTAAACTGCCTTCTAGGTGCGTCTGACCTACTCTGATTATTTTGCTGATGTTGTTGAACAGGCGCATGATTAGAGATTAGCACCACTCCTACAGATTGATTGCAGTCACTTCTAGTACGACCCTTCTGGCCATAGACAACATTAATTTCTTTATTTCCGCTAAATGTCTTCTTTACAACACTCAAAGATGCAGCCACTTGAATCTTTCCACTTCGGATACCATTTTCAACTTGTTCCCCTATTAGTATCAACTCCGTGAAACCAGGTGAGGAACTTCCAATTAGATGGTTAAATAAAGGACCTGTCAGAGTTCCCATGAACATATCAACCAGCTCCCTATCAGATAAAGGAGGTTGCACTCTTTCAGCCATATCTCTCCACTTTTGGGCATACTCCTTAAACCCTTCATTCGATCCCATAGTCATACTTTGTAGTTGCACGCGAGTTGGTGCAAAGTCAGCATTATATTGATACTACTTGTAAAAAGTAGCAGCCAGGTATTCCCAAGTACGGATGTTGGTTCCCTCCAGCTGATAGAACCATTCAAGTTGTTCCCCAGATAAGCTCTCTTGAAAGAAGTGAACCCATAACTTTATGTCAGCAGTATGGGTTGGATCTTACGAACATAAGAATGCAGATGAAGCTTTGGATAGGACAAACCATTATATTTGGCAAAACTAGGAACCTTGAACTTGTTAGGGATAACAACCCCCGAAATAAGACCCGATTCCTCAAAATCCAGCCCACGCACTTTCTGGATTTCCATAGCATTAAGTCGATCTTCAAGCTGCTTGTATTTGTCATCAGTGGGAGGATATTGTTTAGCAGAATAGTCTTCATCAAAATCTTGTCCATAACCAAAGTTGTTATTCTTTTCAACTTTCACCCTCTTGTCATCTTCTTCTTGGATATCGTCTTCATTTAGGGGGACCTCAAAATCTAGAGCCCTTCTGACCGGACCTTTGAATCTTCTTCCCATATTAAGAAAGACTGTTGGCTTTTTAATCTTCTTCTTATTCCCTTTTGTGATGAGGGTCTTCAACTCGTCTTGTCTGTTAGCTAAGTCCAAGAACATTAGCTGAAACTGAGCGTTTTGAGCTTGAAGTTCCTTCACAGTTTGTTCGAGTGCCATCTTTTACTGAAATAAACAACACGAAGATGAGAAAACCTTCCTAGAAAGTACATGTTATGTGATGATATGCATGATATGTAAATGCAAGTTCAATTTCTTCAAGGACCTTTGCGGGATTTAAATTTGTTTAAAAAAAAGGAAACAAAATAAATTTTAGTAACAAGCTCAAATTATAATTTCCTTCTAGGCTTATAATGACAATAATAAGAGTTACAAAGAAGAAAATTATGAATTCAAGTCTCCCATGGGTGCTTCCTCTTTGTGTTGACATATGTATTAAGGATTTGTTCTTCGTGGAGTCGTTTCTCAGCTCCAGTACTTTCTTTTCACTATCATAGAGCCGAGTCTCAAAGGTATCCCTTTCTTCCTTGAGTTAAATCTGGGACTTCTGCAGTTCTTCAAAGTCGGTAGGCATGTCTGGCTGAAGAAGGGTGTGAGGAACATCTCCTTCAATAACAGGTTCTACGATTAATGGTAGGATAGCAAGATATTGCATTATAATATTTTGAGCACGAGACCACACCCATATGAGGTAAGGCTTTAGAGGAATGGAATTCTTGTGTCCCAAAGTCTTGCAATCAATATTGTTGACCAGGACCCAGGCACGTATAAAACTTTGATGGTAATTTTGAGGATCGTTCTCATAGTCGAACATAGTACCCTAGATGAGCATATCATGAGGACCGTCCCTTCGAGCATAACCAAACTGACGCAGAGCTAGACAAGGCTTGTAAGTGATGCCCCCTCTTATGCCAAGGAGTGGTACATTAGGGAATTCCCCACAACGGTCAATAATAATGATATCTGCCTAAGATCGAGAACACCAATGGATATTCGAATGAGCGAGTGACATCAACCTTTTAGACCATCTCAAACCTTGTTCATTCTTCATCACTGACCGGGGCAGGTGCAGAATAAACCACCTGGGAATTAGAGGTACACAACACATAAGAGTTCCTCGTTTCTTCATAGTACGAGTGTGAAGGGAATGTAGGACATCTCCAAGCAAAGTAGGCACCAGATTATGAGTGAAAAATATTTTGATGGTACTCACATATATGAATTGAGGTGTAATAGTTTCAATTGATCGTGCACTAAAGCTTTAGAGATAAAGTACACAAAGGAGTAGCAAGATTCGATAAATCATTTGGAAATCTATTGTGTTCTTGGTATAGGTGAAGATCAAAAGAAGAGAAGGAGTTGAATCAACAACAAATGGTTAGGGTTTGTAAGGATTGCTCTTGGAACACTTCTCTTGTAAAGGAATATTTTTGCAATAGTAAGAAATTTATCTCAATTGCAAAATGGAATTGGGGGGAGACGTAGCCATAGCGAGGATGATTGGTGAACTTCCTAAATAAATCCTTGTGTCGCTCTCTCTCTATCTCCTTTATATTTTTGTTAGCAATTAATTATACTCTTGATTATGTAAATTGACTAGATTAGAAAAATCCTTTTAAAGTTTTAAATCATGTTATTGTTGTTCTTATAATCCCTTTGATTGTAAGAGGTTTTAATACCAACAAAGTTCAAAGGAAATTCTGGAAAATTAAAGTGCAAACTAAGTGTTCGATAAATGGTCTTAATAAGCTTCATCATTAATTTCATTGAAAATTAAGAAATTTGTTAAATTCTTCGGTTGTGCATTTAATTCGTATAGAAATATCCTTTGATTGTTTAACCACTTTGTTGATCATATTGCAATCAATTTTTGATTGAAAGAAGTAAATCATATCAACAAAGTTCAAAGGAAAATCTGAAAAATTAAGTGCACACCAAGTGTTCGATAAATTATTTTAATTGGCTTTATCAAATATTTCATTGGATATTGGTTTGCTTGGTTATTGTTGTGAATCTAATAATTGAGAACTTATAGTATTAATCATTTATCAGAATTTTCCATATCGTTGATATAATTCGCATATTCGAACCTCCAATAACAAATTCAGTTTAGACGATTCGCGATCTAGGAAAGAATTTCGCTTTCCATAGTTTCTACTCATTTTTCAAAACAGTTTTTTAAGTGTAAAATTTATTTAGGGATCTATTCAACCCCCTCTAGATAATTTTTCATCGCCTGACAAGTGATATCATAACTCTGGTTTATTTTGTATGCTTCAAAAAAGCTTATTAGATAATGGCTACTGAACCTAAAGGGGCGTACAATAAAGCGTCTATATTCAAAAGTGGAAGCTATGGTTATTGGAAAGCGTGTATACATATTTATATCAAATCATATGATAAGGGTGTGTGGGATGTAATAGTCAATGGTTCCACCGATATTGTCGAGACCGTAGATGATGTCACCATACCCAAATCGGGAGCACAATGGAGTGATGTTACTAAGTAAAAGTGGGATTACAATTGGAAAGCACGAAACATTCTCATATCCTCTCTTGGTGTTGATGAATTTTATCGTGCTTCTCATTGCAAAACTGCTAATATTAATACTCTGAATCATGAGTTTGAGCTCTTTCGCATGACGCATGGTGAATCCATTGAGGACGTGTAAGAGTAGTTCAATCATCTCATTAATCGTTTGAACTTACTTAGTAAACCGGTGTCCAATGAAATTTCTATAACAAAATTTTGAGATGTCTTAATAGGAAATGGCTGCCAAAGGTCACCACAATCAAGGAAGGTAGTGATCTCACAAGACTCACTATGTTGTTTTGGTAATGCTTAAAGAGCATGCACAAGAATTCACTTGCTTAGAGCTACATAATAAAAATGAAGAGAAGGAGCTAAAGAAAGAGACAAGCAGGGATTATGAGGTAGAAAATAAGTCTATTGCTCTAAAGGCTTCTAGTTCGAGGTGCTCAACAAATGAGTAAAGTTATAGTGAAACAAGTGACGATGAAAATTAGGATGATGAAGAAATGGAGCTTCTTGTTGAAAAGGATACAAATAGATCTAGTAAATCACTTCTAAACTTGAGTTGTCTTTGTTGTTGTGTGAAAGGTCATATCATTGCTAAATGCATAATTAGGAGGTTTTTAGTTCCTAAAGGCATTTATCAATGGTTGCCAAAATGCAACCAAGGTTTCACTTACCCTCAAGGACTCAATGAAGATTGGTTACCTAGTTTATCTTGTTGAATTTGCAGGAAAAATGTATTGGGTCTATGAAGATAACATGGTTTCTCTTTTGTGGTAGTTCAAGAAATATGATGGGCGATATTTCCAAATTCATTGACTTTGTGGAAATGAAGAAAGTTTTGTGATCTAGAAAGCACCAACAAGTTTTTTTAAATTGGTAAAAGCTATGTAACTTACTTTTAATGATTATTGTTCGAGAAATGTCGGAAAAGGTATTCCGTTTCATGTTATAGGTGTATCTTCAAGAGACATACTCAATGAAGCCGAAGAAGGAATTAATCAACCCGAATCGGTAAAGCATGAGGAGGAGCAAGATAACTATCATGTGTCAAAGTGAAAAGTGGTAAGATTGTTGTTGTCAAAATATCTTGTGGCACGTTGTTGTATTTGTTTCAACTCTCGCTCGAAAGTTCCTTGTGAAATGCAAAGTGCATCCTCCGTCATATTGCATGGTGAGGTAGTATATTTTTAATTTTTCTTTGTAAGTAAGTCCTTCTTTTACTTGTTTAATTTTCAAAGGTATGTGATATACTTGATGTGTGATATATATTATGAGTATTCATTTTCAAAATAACCTATAAATGATAATCATGGTGTGTTATCATTTTATATACTTATAGTGACCTCATTCTAATTTCATCACATGTATACCTAGATATCTTTTCTTGCATATATATGTATGTTGTTTATTGCCATCAAACCATGAAACATGATCATTTACATATGTATTTCATGTCATGTCATACATAAGTCAAGTTGTCTCACGCTAAACCAACCCAAATTCTTGTTTCTGAACATGTTATTCATTTTTGCATATCATGTGACGACACATGATATGTATAGGTCGACACGTATCTCATTAAGCCAAATAAGTGCTTCAGTATGTGTAAACACGAAAGTCGTATAGGTAAACATATGTGTCAATGTCTCAAAATAATTGTTTTTCAGTTGAGTATGTGTCGACACATGTGTCGTATACATCGACACATAAAGTTCACATAGGTCTACATATGCCTCAACTTGAGAAACTTTTCAGATTTTTGGTTTATCTTTTCATAATATTCTTTGTCTCTCATTCATGCACCTATCTCACAACATCTTAAATTCAAATTATGTCTTCATACAATTCATCCAACACATTTAATCCTCCACTAAACCCGTTTATCTCACCAATGCATATCATTAAAACCCCTCCTATAAAACCTTTGCTCTTTCACTTTCTCAAACAAAATCACATCCTACAATTCAGGTATTTGTAGTCATCTAGTGTTTCATTGTCATTGTTGGGTGTTGTTACACCGTAGTATATTTTCATGTATTCATTTTCTTTATTCTTTGTGAACATTTATGTGTACATAAGCATTTTTAGCTTCATTAAACATCAAAGATAACACATTTGAAGTTATATCATATTTGGTTCTACTAACATGCAACTTGTGAATGAGTTTTCTAAGCTTTTGCAGGGTGAGTTTGAAATAAGTCTTATCGGGTAGTTGAATTACTTTCTTAGACTTTAAATCAAACAACTAAACGAAGGAAACTTTATGTGTTAAACAAAGTATTATCTCGAATTGCTAAAGAACTTTGGCATGAAAGAGGCAAAATCAATTGACACACCAATGCCAAAAAATGGTAACTTTGACAAAGATATCAACGGTAAGGATGTAGATCTCAAGTGTAGCGGCAAAAAGTTGAGACTAAGCCAAGTGGAAGTCGTTACCGCACTTTATTTTATCCAAAATAAATGGGAAAAGAGCGAATAAAACCCAAAATAAGATAGAGATCAAGGTAAGGGGGTTGGTTATACAAAGGGAATATATTAGCACCCTAAACATCTACAGTACTATACAGGAACCTCTTTGAAAATCTGTGTATTTGGCTAAAAATAAATATTTACAAATAGATTGTTGAGATGAGAAAAAGAAGTGGTTCTTACAATTTTTGATTTGACAAAGCTTCCAATGAGCTCTGGGCCTACATACCAACATTGTGCAATGTTGAAATCAAAACCCACGTGGTTCGGGTAAAAAAGACCAAAATTGGTTTGTTATTATTGGTTTTAAATGAAATGACATTTCATCTTATCAGAGTTGAAAACCAATAAACTATGACAATCATGGTAAAAAGATAACTTACTTCAACTTAAATATGGAGAACTTATAGCTTTGACCAACTACACAGTGCAAGTCTCATCATACAATTGGAAAGTTACCTCAATATTCCCTTGTTTGTTAAAGTGGAGAGGTTTGCAAACACTCAAAGAAAAGACTTATATCTTAAACTTTTTGAAAAGGTTAAGAGAAAAAATGCACGAAGGCACAATTTTTTTGAATGAGGTTAGTGAATTTTAGTCTTTTAAAAGATGTCAAATTATGATTAAGTTGATTAAGGTTTGATTAAGAAAAGAGTTTTTGAAAATGCATAACCTAAGGTAAGTTTATTATGAAAGTGGTTCATGTTTGAAAACAAGAATCCTTTGAAAAAGGAACAAGATTTTGAATATTAAATAAGAACGGGAAGAGATGAAGAGACTATCCTAAATCACAAAGTAAAAACTAAGGTAAGAAAGGTCTAACCAAAAAGAAGGAAACACTTGACATAATGAAGTCAATGTAGAATTCTCATTCTTTAGATTAAATCCACAAGCATAGAATATACCAATAGCATGCTACTAATCATGTGAAATTAAATCAAAAACAAAGAAGTATCAAAGAAACCCAAGGTATTAAAACCCAAAGCTAGGTCTTCAATATTGAGCTATGTGCCATATAGATCAATTAAGGCCAATATAACAACACTTGCGCACAGAAGATTTCCCAATACACAAGCAATATAACAATAAAGAAACACAAGATCCAAAGTTCTCAAGATCTTAAAGTATCACGGCTTCTAATCCTAAGTCCAAGAGGTCCACAACTCCAATAAGCCAAGGATAGTAACCAATAGTCTGTAAAGATCCTTAAGTCTTTTAATGTTCAAGTTGGTTATTAAGTGTCTTCAAAAGACAAAAAGAAAAGATCAAGTGAGTAAAGATAAAATGACATAAAAAATAAATGCTCAAGTGAGCAAAAGGAAAATAACATGAGATATAAATGCTAAAGATAAAGTGAATAAAAGATAAAATCATAAGATAAAGGCATAAAGTAAAGCATAAAGTAAAGTCAAATGTTAATGAGTTAGAAGTTAGAAGTTAATGGTCACAAATATGAATCAATGATGATTGAAGGATGATCTTAGACCAAGAATAATGAAAACTCAATAGAGGATTGATAAAATCAAAACCTCCTAACAACAATTTTCAAAGGTATTGGACCCATGATAACCAATCAATCATACTTGGACATTCAAATATAAAGTTTGAGCCACGGATGATAATTTACCGAATCGGGACAATTTAGCGCTATGTTAAGCAGTCGTAAGTGGGCTTATATAGAAGTCGCACCTATCTGAGGTCAGTCAATAGTAATATATGTACCATACATGTTAGAGACATGGTAGAAACCATGCTCGTAAAACATGTAGCACAAGTAAAACAAAAGGTGATCAAGACATAGGTAATGGAAGATAATTCTTCAACTATCCATAAGCTTAGATGAACTTAAAGTTCAAATACCTTATCCAAATTGATCAAAAAAAGAAAATAAAAGAAGGAGATTAATAAGATATAATCCATAATAAATGATCAAACTTAGGTCAAAGTTGATAAAGACTCATTAGAGGATTGATAAAATCAAAGTCTCTTAATAACAAGCTTCAAAGGTTTTGAACTATAGTATAATAATCAAGCATACTTGGACCTTCAAACATAGGTTTGGGCCACTAATGATCATTCAAAGGGATGGACAACCTAAAAAAGAAAATAAAAATGAAATCAATTATAAAAAATTTAAAATGGTTAATTAAATGGAATTAATTGATGAAATACACAAAATGTATCAAATCACCAAATAAAAACTCCAAAAAATAACCAGAGGTCAAAAATAAACCAAGTGTTGACATATTTTTTTGCAGAATTTTAAATGGTCAGAAACTAATTTTAAAAAAACAAAAACTAATTAAAATAAACCAAAAATCATTAAAAAAAATAGAAAAGTCAGAAATAAAAAACAATCAAGGTTACCATAAGTTGTCAAACTATCATTGAATCATTTCATAATTTTCTCAAAATTCTAAAAGTAATAAAAATATTTTTAAACCAATTAAAATAAAGAAAACAAACTAATAATTATTAAAAAAATAGAAACATCAAAATAAAAATATCAAAAAATATTCACAAAGTCAGAAATAATTCAATGTGTTTTTGTGTAAGTTTTCATAATTTTTGGATAAAAAATAAAAGAGTTATGAATTTTTATAGATAAAAAGAATTTAAAGAACAATTTTTTAAAATGAAATAAATCAGAAATATGAGGAGCGTATGACACATTTCATTAAACAGACGTGATTGATCTAATGGTCTAGATGTGATTATGTATGGTGATCCAGAGTCAACACGCGTTCATAGGATTCACAAAAGTCACACCGATCAAAATATTTCAAATGGAACACCTTCATTGGTTGAAGATGACAAGTAGGTCATATTCAAACTCCAGACGCTTGCAACCAGGGCAAGGCTGAGATTCCTCAAACTAAAAATTTAGACCCTCACATGGATATCATTGGATGTGTCTCATCAAGACGATTTCAACCATGTGCTTGCGAAAAATTTATGTAAAGCACAACTCAGTTGATTTGAAGAAAACCAAGGAGAAAATGGAAATGAATTTTGAAATTAAAAGCTCAAATCAACGTGAAAATGAAAACCAGAAGAAGCATGAGCTTCAGAGATGAAAGGACTGCATCCTAACAATTTAATTGGAACAATTTGGTTGAGCAATCTACCTGAACGAAGTTCACTTTATAAGCCTCTGAAAAATGGACTTCAATAACTTGATTATATGTCTAAACTACTCGGATTTTGATGTGAATAGCTTGTGTTATAATCAAGGATGAAGAATCAGTCGAGAGTTTTGAGAAAGAAGGCTTGAAATGGTGAAATCGATTTTCAAATTTCAAGCTATGAGTGAGTTTGGAAGGGTGATCCTGGCTGCTTAAGCTTGAATAAATGAACGAAATATGTTTCTTTATTTATATGAGAATGAATTAAGAGCTTAAGTGTGTGAAATGATGCGTAATGGAGTGCAATCGTGTGAAGCTCGAAGGCATGAAAAGTGTAATCTCTAATCCTTCAAAACTCAACCAAAATTTGCGTTTCAAGGCTTAAACAAGTCCAGGAAAATTTGTTATACTTGTTTAAATGCAAAGCATGCATTAGTTTGATCATTAGAAGGCACACTAATCAAATTGCAATTCTGACTTGGTGAAAAACTCAGTTTTAAGGTGCTGACTTTAAATCCATGAGACTACTTGCTCAGGAGGCTTTATGGTCTCATTTTTGTCACATTTGAAAGAAAATATTACAAAGTTTACAATGTGCCAAGAAAGACTCCATTTGAACATTTGAGATGAAAGTTGTGCCACTTTGAAATTGGGAAACACCCAACTGATTTTGAAACTTAGAAAAATTTCTAAGTATAGAGCTTCATAATGATCTATAACTTTTTGCAAACTTACATGACCTTCCATTCAAAATTTGCTCTTGATCCTTGAAGATGAAATGAAGTATACTCTTCAAATAGAATTGTGGAACTGATATCACTCAAAAATCATGAAAAATGAATGATTTATGGTTCTTAGAAGTTGATGAAAATTTCTTGAGGAATCCATAAATGACCTATAATATTTTCATCAATTCCATAATTTCCAAACATTTTTAGATCTTGCACTTTGGACAAAAATTGTAGTAGACATCCTCAAGATTGTTGTGAAAAAAGAATGAGCTCAAGGAAATGAAAATTGACCAAGTTATGATCTTTTGAAGTCAAGTCAAGGATTTCAAAGGTTTTCTCAAAGGACTTGTAATCTTTTCAAATTTTTGATAATTCTCCAAGCATAATTAGATCTTTCCATGTGAAGAGAAGTTGCTGTAAATGATGAGAAGAGTCCATAGCAAAAAGAACCACTTCAAACTATTGAAAATTAAGAAAGTTATGCAACTTGTGACCATAGAATCAAGAACTTGCCAAATTAGGTCAAACCACTTGGATCAACTTTGAATATTTTCAACTTTTCTTGCAAATTAAGACATGATGAAAATCATTTTCGCACTATAGAGAAATATAGTAGTAAAAATTTGAGACTAAGTCATTAATTAACTTAATTAATATTAGTGAAAGTTGCACCGCACTTTATTGTTTCCAATGGGAAAATGGAAAAAGAGTGAATAAAACCAAAATGAAATAGAATAGAGATCAAGGTACGAGGGTCGATTATGTGAAGGGAAGGTATTAGCATCCTAAGCATCTACGGTACTCCACAAGATCCACTTTGTTTGTTTCTAATCGAAGAGTGTGTTATCTATAGATTAAACTTGCTAAAAGGAATGAATGAAAGAGTATTTGCAAACAAAAGAATTTCTTTTATTATTGCGTCCACTGTGATTGCGAACCTTTTTGCCTACTTACCCACTTCGTGCAATAAGGGATTATAGCACTTGTAGTTCTTCTCAAAAAGAACAAAACTGTGTGTTGGTTGTTTTTTAAATGAAGAGACAAGTCGTCATTTTTAGGAGAGAAATCTCAACTAATCGCCCACAAGGTATGAGAAAGATGGATCGTGCATCAACATGAGAAGGGTTTGGAAACGCCTCTGGAAATCAAGTGGAAAAGTCGGCACCTTTATAACTATGGGGATAGGAGAATGATATCACGACTATAAATGAATCATGTCTAATCTTGGAAAAAGGTTTTAAAGAGAAAATGTGCTCGAGCGCATAAAAATGTTTGAATGAGATTGAATTTTTTTAGTCTTTTTGAAAGTGTTTGAGATAAGTACAATATTAAAGTCTATGACATGAGATACTTTTGAATGGTCAAGTCAGACGCCTCGTATCCAAAGTACTCCACATGTTCTTAAGGCTCATGGTGTATTTGTACATACTACATTTATTAAGTGTTTTTGAGTTTTGATTAAGAAAAAGAAGTTTGAGAAACAAAAGTCACTTGACAAAGTCAATGTTTATTAAGAAAGTGATTCAAGTTAGAAAAACAACAAGGTTTTGAAAAATATGATAAGCTTTTGAAAATTGAAGAAGAATGAGAGGAGATAAAGAGAATATCCTATGTACATGAAGGTAAAAGATAAGGGTAAGGATCTGTCTAACCAAATAAGAAGCCAATACTTGACATAGAAACGTCAATACAAAGTTCTTATCCCTTTGGATTAAAGCCAACAAGCAGATAAATAAACCAAGAGTATATCAGGTATCATGTGAAAATAAATCACAAACAGAAAGCGTAATAGGTGAAAATAAATCACAAGCAGAGAAATTCCATCAAGTGAGAACTCCTGCATCAAATGAAAAGTCGCACAGACAAACAACACCAGGATAACAGAGAAATAAATCTTAGAAACATGAAACAAAAACTTAAGCCAAAGTGGGTTAGAAACATGTATCAAGGCTAAATGAAATATGGATTAAATGTTTAATTAATTAATCAAGAATTGATAAAATTAATTAACTAGATTAAGAAAAATTGATTAGCAAAACTAATTAATTTTTAATCATCAAATCAACTAACTAATATGAATATTTGATTAATTAACTAAAAGTAACAAATTGTGCAAAGATGAGATCAAATAATCGAAGAGAATAAGTTAAACAACTAAATGATTTAACACAAAAAATTAATTAAATTAATTGGATTTATTTAATAAAACTAACTTGATCATCATTAAAGTTATTAAATAAAATTAATTATCAAAATTAATTATCACAAGTAACAACAATTAGCAAACTAATTACATAAAATAAAACAATTAAAAATGAAAATAAAGAAACTGGGCGGTGCAGTACTGGAACTCGCTAATGGACCTATTAAAATGGTAAGCAAGCCCAAAATAACATGATTTATATTTCATCAAAGAAAAAGAAATAAAAGTGAGATGGGGGTGTAGCACATGAACTCGCTACTGGGCCTATTGAAGAGGATTAACCCAATAAGAAAACAAAATAATATATATAAAAAACTGGGTCGGGTCAGTTTGTATGGGGAAGCCCAAAAAGAGGCTAATTTGTCACAAACTTAAAAAACCTAGAGCAAAAATGAACCACTTTCCTCACTTTTTATTTCCATGCTTATTCCCCAGTTTTCATCTCAACCTTCTATCTTCACAATAAAAAAAAATTTCTCTATTTTTTATTTTTCAAATTAACAACCGAAATCCTCTATTCTTCTTTCTAATTCCTAGGTTATACAAATCTCTATAAATCCTTTATTTCTATTCCAATCAGACAAAAATAATAATGAATCTTGTGGTTTCCACGGTTTAGCATCATGAAGCACAATAACAATACTCCGTTGTCTATGGCTATTGGTTTCAACAACAACAACTATAGTTCACAAGTTTAGATCTGGAATCAATAACAAAAAACTCTAATTTATACGTATGTGAAAACCAACAACAACGTTACAGTTGAGAGAAAAGTGAAGGAAATAAAAAGGAATACTGTGTCGGATTTCCTCTGACGGATTTTGAAATATTTGCAATCAAAGAAATTAACAGGTTAAGTCGCAGACTAGGTCGCTCTCTTTAAGACGTTTCGCGGCACTGCTCAAAATTATACAAAGCAGTCAAACTACCGCGCCGCCTCCAAGATAAAACAACACAGTTCTATATTGTACGATTACAACTTGCATGATAGATAATTAGTCTAGAAATACACAATCTGATGGTTCATGACCATTCAAATATGATATTAATACCACTCATAGTATCTGGTACAAAGACTAATCAAAATAATTTCTCAAACAAAGAGAAATTCAAATAATTATCCAAAGAGAATTTAATAATGGTCATTTGATCACTCATAATAATTTCTCCAACAAAGAAAAATTCAAATAATTCTCAAAAGAGAATCCAAAAAATTAGTACTTGAAAATTTCTCAACTCAAATGAGGAGAAATTAACATAATTCTCTAAAGATAATTCAAGAAAATACTCGGAAAATTCAACGAGTAGGAAGAAAGGGGAAGAAGATGGCGTTTCGACAATTCGAAAGACGCAGAGTTATGAGAGTGAGGAAGGAAAAACTAATAGAATAGTTTTTGGTGTAATTTGGAATAAAACATGTGCACTCCTTATATAGTGAAGTAAGCTAGTTAATATTTCTCACATGAGCAATGTGGGACTAAATGATTTTTTCAATCAAAAAGATATTCTAACAATGTGGGACTTGAGAAATTTTTAAATTCAACATATTGGAACATGTACATGTATGTTCCAACACGTTATAGTTGAGCAAAAAGTGAAGGAAATAAAAAGGAATACCGTGTCGGAGTTCCTCTGACGGGTCTTCAAAATAGGTGGGAAATCCACACTTTTTCTTTTTCTGCAAAATTCTTAATCTCAAAAAGGATTTGCTTGTTGTCTGGAATTTTGCAGGTGTTTACAGTGATTTCTGGTAAACAACCGCTAGTCCTCCAAACTATCGAATAAACTTACTGACTGTTATTCAATTCCTCTGGTAACTCGCAGGATCGACTAGATTGATCCTAGGACGTGTTGGTCATTAGGGTAACTCTCATGATCGAACAGGTATTCATGGTTGGTATTTAGAATGTTGTGTAGGTGTTTGACTTATTTCGATTTCTCTCTTAAAGATCTAAAGGTGTAATCAAAATATATGTGCACGAAACTAAATTGCATGAATAAAGGTCAATTGTAGAGACATGTAAAAAACTGCAGAAAAGACAAGTAAATGACTTCGAAACGTAAGAAAAACAGTTAATGTAAAAGATTCGAAATGTAAAGAAAGCGTTTAATGCAAGAAAACTGTAAAATGGCTTTAAGTAAAAAAAAGGTGTTCAAAGGATAAAAACTTGAAGATAAAGGCATGAAATGTATAACAGTTTCTAAAATGTAAAGTATTTGAAATGGAAGGAAAGCATTTAAATGTAAGGCATCAGTGAAAAGATTTCGAATAAAAAACTTTAGATGCAAAAACTTGTAAATGGTATTGACATAAAGATAAAGGAAAATACTGGAATTTATAAAGAGTTTTCATTAAATCATAAACATGTGGTGTTATCATACGTACATTTCTCTTGCATTCGTTTCCCTAGCCATGTGGTAATTTGAATGTTTATTGAGTTTTCTTGTACAATAGATATGACACACGAAATCCTAATGCTAAGACTTCTATTTATACTACTTCGACCATAACGGTCTTGCTATGAGATTCTGCCACGTTCAGAACATGCAGAGCAATGCCTCTCTCTTGCTTCCACACGTCTTCGAATGCTCCAGGGCATATATTTCAAATTTCGAACATCCCGCTTGCATTTGAATTTCAAATGTTTTGGCACTTCTTCGCTTCGAACGCACTTCTTAGACACAGCCTTGTTATCATTTCGAGGCTTCTTTGGATATATTCTCATAACTGTCACTCGAAGCTCCAAGCTCTGATATGCTCATTCGAAGCATTGCTTCTACTATTTCGAAACATGACGTTTTGTTTCATTTCGATCGAAACGTCCAATTTACTTTGCTTCTAATAATATTATCAAAATCTTCAGCCAACAAAATGCCCCTTTAAAATATGTATTTCGATCCCTTTGAGAAATACTTATTTTAAACATATACACAAGATTTTGATGCGACCTTCGAATCATCATAACATTTATTGCATTTGACTTCAGTCACGTCAATCATAACACTTTTTAGATTCCTTAACCGCCTTGAACCACCTCACAGTATGGTGCAGTTACAAAACAATGATTATCTTTAATCACGCCTATTACCAATGTTAAATTTACGCCACCTCTTCATCAAACCAACCCATGATTACCACGTATCACAACCTTACTCAGTGGATGCTTAAACTTCCATATTATAAAAACCCATCAACTTAGTCTTTTTCTTTTCTTTCCACATTCTGAATCTTTTCTCCTCATTTTCTCACCGAAACCCTAAGCTTTCAACATTCTTCCAACAATGTCTTCTTCTACTTCATCCCAACTAAAAAAGGTTTCCAAAAAGAAAGGAAAGACCGCAGGAACTACAATGAAAAGCAAGGTTGTCACTCACCAAGGTCAATCTGTTCTTGTTCCCCAGATGATCTCAAAAGAGAAAGAAATGCTTTATGCATCCCAGGTACTTATTCCTACCACCGCTGCTGGCAAGAGGTTAGCTTTAATGGGCCCTCTTACAGTTTTTGAAATTTTAAAAGACACCAGAAATTTTTTCCCAATTTGCTATAATTTCAAACCCCTTTTTAATAAAATGGACGCCCCTAAGGCAATAGAATCTTCTGGCTCAAACACCGTGGAAAATCCAATTGTTCCTCCTAAGGACCCTTTTGTATTGGACTATGTAAAGAGTAACTTCAAACCGTTTCGATCTTGCCCCACCTCCGACACTGCTTATCATAATTGGTTCAATAAGGTAGAAGCTAAGAAATCCCAGCAATGGGAAGAATTAGGTATCTACAACTTGATTAAGCTGTCGAAGCCAGGTTTTACTTACAGCCACCCATTGTTATTCACGTCCCTATATTTCTGGGACAGTACTTATAATACTTTCCATCTCCCTGGTGGAATGATTACCCCTACCTTCTTTGACATAGCGTCCATCACTGGGCTATCACCAGTAGGAGAAACATATATCCCTGACAACGAAGAACATTCGAGTATAATCAACTTCGAAGTCAAACTAGCAAGCTTTTCAAAGTTTATCAGCCACTACCATGCTGAAGGAGACAGTGTGTCTGATGTAGAACACATTGCTTTCCTTACCTTATGGCTGTCAAGATATGTCTTTTGCAGTAGATCCCTACAGGTAGCCAGTAGGTTTATTCCTCTAGCTAGAGATTTGCACGAGAATCGAAGAGTGTGCTTGAGCGAATTGCTACTAGTTGATCTTTATGAAAGCCTAAGGTCAGCTGTTTCGAGCCTAAAATATCACACCTCCAAGAATATCTTGCTAGCTGGCCCTTTCTGGTTGCTTCAGTTGTGGCTAAATGCCATGTTCGAACCTTCATTGTCAACGGCCAACACCATTGCTGAACAAGACCCTAAAATAATGGATAGAATGATCGAATGCACTAGGCTGCGAAGACTAACCCCAAATGATGATAAGGATGACTTCAAAGTCCTATTCTCAAAATACATCATGATATTCTCCAAGAGGCATAAGTTCGAAGAGACCGTGGCGCCTTTTGCTTCAAGGGCTCATGGACCTTCATGGTTCACCATGGCTCTCTCAGAAGCTGTCAAGAGCAAAGATATTCAAGACGTATCGAGAGCCTTTCTGCTACCCAGACTAATCTCTTCAAGAATAACTCCTGCCAAGAATCAGATTTTCCTTTTCGCTTATCAGCCCAATTTTGTTTCGAGACAGTTTGGCTTGTGCCAACTAATTCCTGAACCCTTATTTCAAACTGAGAGTGCCATTACCTCTGGGCGAACCTTTAAGGCACGGGAAGCCAAACTACATCAAGAACAATACCAAGGCTTTTCCCAGTTTGAGCTAATAACTTTCGAACCTACCCACCTTACAGCAAAGGGGTTTCTGGAATGGTGGACAAAGTTTTATCAAACTTATATGTTCGATACTCTTACTATTCAGCAGAAACTAACTGATGCCTTCGATGTGCAGGTACCATCCAAGAAAGGTATGTTCACTCATGCCAAAGAGATTAAAGCTTTTCAAAATTATTTCGAAACTACTTATGATCCCACACACTTGGAATCCACTGTGCATCAAGCGGCTGAGACCTTGAAGGAAACATTCAAACAAAAAGTTTCTAAGTTAAAACTTCCTTCAGGGTTGTCACCTGAGGATAGGTATAGGTTGGCATTCGAAATGCATCCACCTAAATTTCCTAGATTACCTACCTCAGAACTGGCTCTGGCTTGGTTTCCTCCATACCCTTGGTGGTTCACTTGCAAAGAAATGTTCAAACATCTTCAAAAGAAACCAAAGCCATCTGAGACTGTGACATGGGCTCGATACTGGCTCCACGATTTCCCAGGACATCTTCGCTATGACCTTTCTGCCATGTCGATTAAATCTGATCAAGGCACAGGTGCGAATGCTTGGGAAAATCCCAAACGTTTTTCATTTTCCATATCTTTAACTTTTGCTTTAATTGTTTCGATTTTCAGCCATCAGGATAAAGACATCTGCTTCAAAGCCGAAAGAAGGGAACGCCTCTCAAGCCTCTATTGAAACTACTGACAATGTGACTCCATCCGAAACAACAACCATTGCTGCAACAACAACAACAATACCAACAATAACCAGTGTTCCAACTCCATAGGTAATCACTTAGCCTTGATGTTTCGAATTCACTAATGTTTCATGATTTGCATCTAACTCTTTGTTTAAATCTTTTCAGACCAACAAACTTCCGCCTACCACTCCAAAGAAGCGAAAATCAAACACCACTGGGGAAGACCCCAAGGCTGGAGAAAACCTACCAGCTGCTTCGAAGAAGAAGCAGAAGAAGGATATTTCAAAGAGTACCGTACCAACTAGTGTCTCTGGACTCGATTCCAGGGATGCTGCTCCCTCACCCAAATCCAAAATTCCAACTTCGACCTCCAACGTAATGTTGGAACGCATAGCTAGCAACCTCTCTTCCGAGAGTCCACAGGTAAATTGAACTTTAAACTTTTGACAAAATAATTATTCATTACCTTGGTGCATGCTTTTAATATTCTTTTGCTCCTTGCAGGATATCTTAAATCCAGCCTTCACCACTTCGACCTCACCATCAAAAGCTGCTGCTCCGATCAACTCCTCTCCCCAAGGAGACTCCAGCAACCTTGTACAAAACAAAGGTTCCTCCAATATGGTGGTCCTGGCTGGGGCTTCTGAGCAGCAAGACGATCAAAGTACCTCTCCTCTTCTAAAAGAAACAAATGAAGCAACGCTTCATGAATCTGCAGAGGCTTCACAAGGAACTTCTCTCCAAAAGTCCCCTCTCGAAACCCTTCAAGAGGACCCAAAGGACGCTCACGCTGAAGGAGAGAAAGCTGATTCTGGTCAAAGAAACGAAGAATCTGCAGAAGAAGAATCTGAGGAGGAGGATGCCAACGATGGTTCGACTGTTGGGACAGAGTCCAATGCAAATAGCAGCGAAAAAGAAGACATTGAAGTGGTGGACTTGGATGACGATGAAGAAGATAATGAGCACGAAACGAATGAAGGGGATGGTGACACAACCAACAAACCCATGGAAGTCGAATTGGACGTGACTCCCCTACGTGTGGAACTCCCTCAACCGTCTTTGTCTCGAATGACTGACGAGGAGCTTGCACTCTTGAGACGAAATGACCCTATTGGGTACATGAAGGTGAAGCTGGCCCAAAGGGACATTCCACTTGCTAGGGCTGGCACAAGTTCGACTAGCCATCCTCTGCCCACAGATGAAAGAATTGTACTTCTTAACAGGATCAGGAGAACAATTCTTAATGTGGATATATTCGAAGTGCTCAAACAGGATAGCACTGCTTGCTACACTATGAAGGAGTTGCTTACAAAAGTCAACCTTGCTACCTGCTCCTTGCCAGTTAGTACTATCTTGTTCGATCTTCAATCTTTGCTGGACAACGTAACTGGTTACCTTTTCCAAGATGAATCTGCTGCCAGAAAGGTTCAAGAAAAACGCACTGCAATGGATGCCGCTTATGAACAAGCTTCGAAACTCTCTCAAGAAGCTGAGGATCAAGCTATGCATCTAAAGCAAGCAAAAACTGATTATGAGACTCGATCTGAGTCCATCCTTCTCTGGGAAAGGCAGATTCAGGAGCTTCAACAGAAGGTTAAAGAGGCTAAAGAACAACAAATAGCCTTCGAAACCAATACTGCTGGTAACCAATTCGAAGAGCTTCTCAACCAGGGGCTTGCAGAAATGGAAACTGCAGAACAACTCAAGGGAGAAGTGGCAACCTTGGAAGGAGCCAGGCGTTTTGCTCAACATAGACTTGAATCTTTTCGAAGTACCTTCAACAGATTGAAGAATAATTCTTATTTCTAAATTTCAGTGTTCATTTGATTACAATTTGGTTTTTTGTATGTGATATTCGAACAACGCCATTTTGGCATCTCATCTTGCCATCTTGGCATTTCTATAATATTTTGGTTACATTGTTACTATTCGAATCTCCTGCAGGCATGGCTTATATTTCTTTAAATATTTCCCATTAACCTTTAGGATACGTTTATCATCCTTCAATTCTTCGATTTCATATGCATTGTTTGAGAATACCTTTAGTATTCGAAAAGGTCATTCCCAATGAGGTGACCATTTACCTAGTGTTTTATTTTTCTTGTCCATGGGCAATATGACTTTCCAGACTAAGTCATTAATAATGAATGCTTTTCTTTTCACCCTTTTGTTATATGTCCTGGCCACTCTTTCTTTTTGTCTTATTAAGATTTCCAATGCATGTAATCTAACTTCGTCCAACTCAACTAATTCATTCATCATCATCTCCCAATATAATGCAGTTGGGATTTCGTTTTGTCTTTGAATTCGAACTGATTGTAGATGAATTTCTACTGGCAGCACTGCATCATGACCAAATGTGAGTTGGAAAGGCGTAGTGTTAATAGCTTCCTTAGGAGATGTTCTACAGGCCCATAGTATTTGGTCCAAAGTTTTGTGCCAGTTCCTTGGCTTTTTACCAATATGTTTCTTGATTAACCCTATTATCACTTTATTGGCTGCTTCGACTTGACCATTTACTTGAGCATAATATGGCGTTGATGTTAGCAATCTAAACCCCATTTCTTGGGCAAATTCTTGCATCTCTCTACCAGTAAACACAGAGCCTTGGTATGTGGTTATGCTCTCTGGCAATCCGAACCTATAGATAATGTGCTTCTGTATAAACTCAATAATAGCCTCTTGATCAGCAACTATTAATGGTATAGCTTCGATCCACTTGGTAAAATAATCTATTCCTACCAAGATATATTTCTGTCCTTTAGACGAAGCAGGATTTATTTCTCCTATCAAATCCAATGCCCATCCTCTAAATGGCCATGGTTTGATGATTGAATGCAACTCACTTGCAGGGGCATGTTGAATCCCTGCATGCTTCTGACATTCCTCACATCCTTTAGCAAAGTCTATACAATCTTTGAGCATGCTAGGCCAATACATGCCGTATCGAAATAATAGCCATTTCATTTTATGACCTGCTTGATGTGCCCCACATGCCCCATTGTG
Organism: Vicia faba; assembly: GCA_948472305.1. Classification (NCBI taxonomy): domain Eukaryota; kingdom Viridiplantae; phylum Streptophyta; class Magnoliopsida; order Fabales; family Fabaceae; genus Vicia; species Vicia faba. The sequence continues at coordinate 333,431,756 of OX451738.1, read as the reverse complement.
GACTTCTGACAATGCTAAGTATGCCTCACTTTCTCCTAGGCATTTCAATAATACGCCCTCTTGGGTCTTTTTGAACAATTCGTTCCCTATGAGGAGATATGATAATGCTCTGTATTTTGTCTTTCTATCCACATTCAGAGTTGGGTTTGTTAAATAACTCACCAATGGACTTCGCCAATCTGCATCTGATAAAGTGTTTATGGCTAATATTTCGAATCCCTGTTTCTCAGCATATCCCAATTTCATACTTTCTAGATCTGATGGTGTGAATCTAGTAGCTATAACTCTACCCCTTAATTCAACTAAATCACCAAAGTTCCTGACAGAAACTTTATAACCCGAAGCCAACTGTGCTAAGTCATTTGCTTCTTGGTTCTCTATTCTTGGTATGTGTTGAATATCCATGTATTCAAATTTCCTAAGTAGCCTGTTGACTATGACGAAGTATATCATCAAGTTTTCCTTTATGCATTTATACTCCTTTATTATTTGCTTGACCACTAATTCTGAGTCTCCTTTAATTTCGACTCTAGTTGCCCCCAATTCCAACAAAGCTTCAAGTCCAATAATGAGCGCTTCATACTCAGCTTCGTTGTTCGAGCAACGAGGACCATCTAACTTATACTTGAATTTTGTTGGAATTCCTTCAGGAGAAATTAGAAGGACTCCAACACCACTTCCATTCCTGTGGGTTGAACCATCAAAGTATAATTTCCATGGTTGCATTTCAACGTAACTCATGACACTCTGCTCAACCAATGAATGGTCCACAATGAAGTCAGAAATCACTTGGCCTTTCACAGCTTTTAAAGGCATGAAAGTCAAAGAATATTCTGTTAAGGCTAAAGCCCATTTACCAACTCTGCTAAGCATTATTGGTTTTGAAAGCATGTGTTTAATGACATCGAAATGAGATGAAACATAAACATCAACATGCTTTATATAATACTTGAGTTTCATACAAGAGAAATACAAACAGAGACATAACTTTTCTAGATTGCTATATCTGTTCTCTGCATCATTTAGTACTCTACTTAAATAGTATATGGCTCTTTCGATACCATTGCTATCTTCTTGTGCTAACATACTACCTATACTAACTTCAGAGGCAGATATGTACAATCTCATGGGCTTCCCCCATGAAGGTGGAGACAAGATAGGAGGCTGAGAGAGGTATCTTTTTATCTTGTCAAATGCCTCCTGATGGGCTTCGTTCCATTTGAAGGCTTGGCCTTGCTTTAAACGAAGCAACGGAGAGAAAGCTTGGGTTCTCCCACTCTGATTCGAAATGAACCTTCTGAGGAAGTTAATCTTCCCTAACAGAGATTGCAGCTCCCTTTTTGTCGTAGGTGCTTTCGTCTCCATTATGGCTTTGGTTTTGTTCTGGTTGATCTTAATCCCTTTCTTGTGAACCATAAAACCAAGGAAATCTCCAGCCTGCACAAAAAATGCACATTTAAGGGGATTCATCTTTAAGCCATGTTTTCTCATTCGTTCGAATGATTGGCTCAGATGATGCAAATGTGTTTCTGCAGATATAGATTTGATGACTATATCATCAATATACACCTGCATAAAGGTTTCAATAAAATCATGAAAAATCGAATTCATTGCCCTTTGATAAGTTGCCCCAGCGTTCTTTAAACCAAAAGGCATCACCACCCATTCGTAGGTGCCTAAGGCTCCTGGGCAACAAAATGCTGTCTTGGCAACATCTTCTTCAGCAATGAAAATCTAATTATACCCAGAGTATCCATCTAACATACTCAAGTATTCGAACCCTGCAGCAGAGTCTACTAGCATTTCTGCCACAGGCATGGAGTACTCATCCTTAGGGGTTGCAGTGTTTAAATCCCTAAAATCTATGCAAATTCTTAAAGAACCATTTTTCTTAATAACAGGTACTATATTTGCTAACCATTCGACGTACCTTGTGGTTCTGATGAATTTGCAACGCAGCAACCTTTCGATCTCAGCTTTAATCTTTGTGAGAACCGCTGGTGCGAATCTTCTAGGAGTTTGTTTGATGGGCTTCTTGCCATCTTTGATTGGCAATCTGTGTTCGACCAACTCCCTCTTTAAACCAGGCATTTCGTCATAATCCCATGCGAAGCAATCTTTGTTTTTCTTGAGGACTTCGATTACTTCCTGCTTGAGGCCTGGGCTAAGTTTTGCACTTATGTAGGTTATTATTTTCGTGTTTTCATCTCCTAAGTTGACTTCTTCGAGTGGATCCTGTGCCAACATTTTGGCACCTGAGTCTATGGGGTCCCTTTCGAAGCCTAAGGGTTCTTTATCGTAGATGGCGTCCAACCTTTGATCCATCTCAAGTTCTTTGAAGGGTGAGCATTTCGAGCCATCCCCACTTATTTCTTTCATCTTTACAGCTAATTTATTTATTTCAGCCTCTAAGGCCGCCTTTGATTCGTTCTCAGCCATATAGGCCGAAATCCTTTCAAAAAAGGTGAACTCAGTCATGGATAAGGTTGTCGAAGTCCCAGCCTGCTGGCCGTCTTTGTATAGTACTTTCGACTCCCTCTTCTTCACTGATTATTCTTCTATCCCAGTAAAGGCCATCATGGCGAAGGGTCATGTAGTAGTGGGCGTTTCTGGTTTCGTTGATCTCATCATTTGGAACACACAGAGCAATCTTTGCCAGATGTTTGTCATAATTCCTCTTGTCAACTAAATTGACTGTTGACATGAAGTAACTCTGGTCTGCTTCAATGTTTTCCACGATGCCATCTTCTCTCCATAGAACTAATCGCTGATGCATTGACGAAGGAACTGCCCCTACGCCATGGATCCACTCCCTTCCCAGCAATAAGTTGTAATTGGCCTTGGCTTCGATCACCATAAACATGGTGGGCCTACAGCTTGAGCCTATTGTCAAATCTAACTGAACCACTCCCAGTGTTTTGCCCACTTTCCCTTCATAATTGGATAGAACCATATTGTGGGGCTTGATGTCCCCTTCGCGTATTTCTAATCTTTTCAGCATGAAGTGGGGTATCAAATTGACTGCAGCACCCCCATCCACTAGAACCTTATTCACGCCATGGGCACCAACTTTTGCCCGAATAAATAGTGGCTTAAGATGGTTCTTCATAGCTGGTTCTGGACGTTCGAAGAACGCATTTTGCTCCTCGACAGCCCCATTGTCCATCACATAGTAGCACACATGCCTATGCTTCATCAAGTCTATGGTATCTTCTTCCTCGTATTCATCAATTTCAGTTTCCTGTCCGAATTCACAGGGAAGCACAGATACTACGTTGCAGTTTAGGTTGAACGAAGACTCCCCCTCCGATTCGAAGTTATCCGTGATCATATCTTCGTCTTCTTCCGGGCCTGGAGTGTATTCCTTTGGTTCATCTAGTTGTACTTCAGAGAAAAGCCTCCTATTAACTGGGGGTTTGTCTTCAGTTTGATTTCTTGGTGTGGGTTTGTTGGTGCTAGATTCACCTTGGTTCTTTGTTGAAGTTACCCCTTTATTTGCCACAACTTCTCTCTCAGCCTTTCGAATCCTCTGTTGCCTTCGCCACTAGGATCTCGACATGGGGTTCCTTCCTTTGTAGTTCTCTAGTCTTACCTCCTCCCTTTTTGCTATGTTGAATTGCCTCCTGTATGTCATAGCATGGCGTGCATTTCGTTCGGTGTTTCTCCATCTGTCTTGGCCTTTGTCATTTCTGACTGGCAGCCATCTGTCGGTTGGCACTTCAGCAGGGAGTTTGAGCGTCACTCTTCGAGCAGCCTTGGGATGAGGACTATCAGGCCTTCGTTGTTTGTGTCTGCTATCGAAACATGGGCCCATCTGGACAGTTTCTTGATGGTTCCAGCAAGGGGCGAAGTGAATCGTTTCGAAGGCTCTGGCCATGCTTTGGTCATACACAGCAGAACACCTTGGGCATATCAAGCACTTGGTTGCCCCTTTGTAGCAGCGAAACACAAATTCCAGCAAACTTTCTCTAGCCTTAGGATAACACCTGAATAGCTGGTTATCCTGGCGCCAATTGTTTCCAGTTTGAGCCCTCTGTACCCTCTCGAAGTTCGCAGCGATTCTCTGATTGCAGAGGATGCTGCACCTAGGGCACAATATCATTCATGTATCTCCCTTGTGGCACGTCATGAGGTAATCCTTGAGACTAGCATCTCCAGCATGATTATCCTCCATTTTATACTTCTCTTTTTCTAAGTATCTTTCTACCTCCTCCATCTCAAAGCGAGGCCTCTCCATATCCATCATATTTACCTCAACCTCTTCCCCCTTAACTTCATCATCTCCCCATCCTGTGGGTTTTATATCTTCAATGTGGACCTTCGAACTCTCTGGGGCAGAATATTTGACCAAATAGTCAAATTTTCCACTGGGTTCCCCTAAAGTGTCCCATATTTCCTTCTGAGGGGAAGTTGGCTTCGTGATTTGGACTTTCTCCAATTCTAGCCTCAGGCCTTCAGTGACCTGTGTCAATTCTTGGTTTTGATTTTCCTGGCCTTCAGTAGCCTGGATTTCTTTTGCAACAACTAAAGGTGCTGCTTCAATCGAAGTCTCTGGTAGCTTCTGGACGCCTTCAGTGACTTCCTTATCGACTTCGACTATCACCCAGCTTTCGATTTCAGTACCTTTCTCTCCTATTGGGACATCACTTTGGTCAGCTTCCACCATGTTAATCTCTCCAATGCATGCAGGCTCGGAGTAATTGGTGTCTGCCACGTCCAAGGGATCTTCGTCCACTTTCATCTTTGCTTTATCAACAAACTTCAGTCTGCCATCTTTGATTGCATTCTGAATTAGGTCCCTGAAAAGAAAACACTGTGAGGTTTTGTGGCCTAGGAAACTATGATATTTGCAAAATCCCATCTTCTTTCTTTGATCTAAAGGAGGTATTTTGACGTTTGATGGCACAATGAGCTGGCCATCTTTGACAAGTAAATCAAAAATCTCGTCACATTTAGTGACATCGAAGGTATAAACCTTCTTTGGGAATTTGTCACTTTTCTCATTTTCAAAAATCTCTTTCCCTTTTGTGGGAACCAATAATTTGCAGGAGTAGGGTGGTGCCTGTTTTAATTCAGCAAGGTCGATTTCGACCTCTTCGAATTCGAATTCAGGATAATCTTCTGCCTCCTCAGTTCCAACATAGGAGATCCTTTCCTTCTTGTTATTTTTAAAGACTCTAGCCTTTTCGGCCTTTAGCATTTCGACCTGTCGAACCCTGTCGGCTAACTGAGCCATGTCCCTCAAATATTGAGTGTCTAGTTTCTTTCGAATAGAGTAATCCAAGCCACCAGCGGCCATTTCGACTAACTCATGTTCAGGCACCACTGTGTAACATCTGGATTTCAAAAGCCTAAATCTATTCAGATAATCATCTATGGGTTCAGTGAACTTTCTCTTGACACTGGCTAATTCCTTCAAGCTTATTTTTGACTGTCCCATGTAAAACTGTTCAAGGAACAATCTCTCCAAAAGATCCCAAGTATCAATGGACCCAGGAGGCAAAGTGGTGAACCATGTGAAGGAGTTTTTAGTTAGGGAACTTGGGAAGTATTTGATCCTGAGGTCTTCATTATTGGCTATATCTCCCGCTTCGGTTAGATATCTGGCTATATGTTCGACTGTTGACTCATTGGTATCCCCGACGAACTTTGTAAATTTAGGGACTTTATATCCCCTTGGTAAATCAGTATGCATTATGCAATCTAATATAGGAGAAGCATAATTTGGCCTTCTAATTCCTGTGTTGAGGCCATTCTGGGCCATGACTCTCTCTATCATGGTGGTTAAATTGTTTTCTGCCAAGATGTTATCGTTTCGAATTCTATGAACGACAGCATCAACATCTTGATTTCGACCCACCATGACAACCCCTCTAGGTTGTTCTTCTCGAAACTCTAGGACTTCCAGCCTTTCGACCCTTGCCCCTGGTTCCATACTTTCTCTTTATGGGCCTGGGATCATTGGGGCTTCTAGCCTTTGTGCCCTTGCCCCCAAGTTAACTTCTTCTCTAGGTGGTCTATAAGTTGGGTCGTTAGCAACTTGTTCCATAACAGGCATGTTTGCTCGAACCCCCGCCTGATTCTGCCTACGCCTATCTGGGGGAGCAAAGAAATCTACTATTCGACTCATGTTATCTGCGTTTTCTCTGTTTGTCACAGTCACATTTTGTACTATTGGGGCAAATATTTCCTGTATAGTTTGTGCTAATACCCCTATCATATTATGGTTACTGTCATCCATCAATTGCCTAAAAGCCAACTGGTTTTCTGTGGTTAAAATAGGCATTATGCTATAACCCACTGACCCTTGGTTATTTGTCATAAATTGATTCGCCCCAGACCCAGACCCTAATTGTGGTGATGAATTCGATGTGGAATTGTGTAAACCTGCCATAAAAGATGTTGGCATTCCATAAGAGGAGTTTCTGGTTCTATTACCATCGAAACCGGGTGGTCTAGTTAGTGGGGTGGCGAAATGGGTTTGTGTCCCTGATGGTGGAACAAATCCCCCAGGATAACCAATGGTTCCAGTATTTCCTAAGATCGAACTATTAGTTGATATGCCACTTACTCCATTAGTGGCTATATTACTGGTAGAAGACGCAACAGACTGTGCATTCGAAGGGATCACATTAGATGTTCCCATTGAAGCGAATACATTAGTTCCTGTTGTATGTGGGGCATTTTGTTCCCCTTGTTGATTGTCAGAATTAGACATCTTGTTCAAACGTTTTCTTCTGGATAAGGGTTGGTTGCTGTTGGTTATTTTACCACTTCTCAGGTTCATAAAACAACAAACTTCTTAGGTTCCAACGTTTTTATAATGGTTACGTCCCAACAATCTTTATTTCTGTTCTAAACTTCGTAACGTCTAACGATGGGTCCCACCAGGTGTGCCAATTTGTTTACAGTGATTTCTGGTAAACAACCGCTAGTCCTCCAAACTATCGAATAAACTTACTGACTGTTATTCAATTCCTCTGGTAACTCGCAGGATCGACTAGATTGATCCTAGGACGTGTTGGTCATTAGGGTAACTCTCATGATCGAACAAGTATTCATGGTTGGTATTTAGAATGTTGTGTAGGTGTTTGACTTATTTCGATTTCTCTCTTAAAGATCTAAAGGTGTAATCAAAATATATGTGCGTGAAACTAAATTGCATGAATAAAGGTCAATTGTAGAGACATGTAAAAAACTGCAGAAAAGACAAGTAAATGACTTCGAAACGTAAGAAAAACAGTTAATGTAAAAGATTCGAAATGTAAAGAAAGCGTTTAATGCAAGAAAACTGTAAAATGGCTTTAAGTAAAAAAAAGGTGTTCAAAGGATAAAAACTTGAAGATAAAGGCATGAAATGTATAACAGTTTCTGAAATGTAAAGTATTTGAAATGGAAGGAAAGCATTTAAATGTAAGGCATCAGTGAAAAGATTTCGAATAAAAAAACTTTAGATGCAAAAACTTGTAAATGGTATTGACATAAAGATAAAGGAAAATACTGGAATTGATAAAGAGTTTTCATTAAATCATAAACATGTGGTGTTATCATACGTACATTGCTCTTGCATTCGTTTCCCTAGCCATGTGGTAATTTGAATGTTTACTGAGTTTTCTTGTACAATAGATATGACACACGAAATCCTAATGCTAAGACTTCTATTTATACTACTTCGACCATAACGGTCTTGCTATGAGATTCTGCCACGTTCAGAACATGCAGAGCAATGCCTCTCTCTTGCTTCCACGCGTCTTCGAATGATCCAGCGCATATATTTCAAATTTCGAACATCCCGCTTGCATTTGAATTTCAAATGTTTTGGAACTTCTTCGCTTCGAACTCACTTCTTAGACACAACCTTGTTATCATTTCGAGGCTTCTTTGGATATATTCTCATAACTGTCACTCGAAGCTCCAAGCTCTGATATGCTCATTCGAAGCATTGCTTCTACTATTTCGAAACATGACGTTTTGTTTCATTTCGATCGAAACGTCCAATTTACTTTGCTTCTAATAATATTATCAAAATCTTCAGCCAACAGCAGGTTGAAGTGGATATTCGCAAGGAGGACGGGCTTCACTCTTCACTTTTTCTTCTTCTAAATTTTCTTCACTTGTCTGCTTAATTTTCTTCTCTGATTTCCTTGATTTTTTTCTTCTCTAAATTTATTTTAGTCTTTTGTGTCCTGTTCTATGATCTGAAGGTGGTTTTTATAGGGGAATTTGATGAAAATTTGAGTGGAAATTTTTGAATTTATAAGAGGGAAATTTTTGAGAGTCTGGAGGGATTTAATCGATGATCCGTGCTAAATATTGAGATGAGATTGTAGCCTTTGATTATTTCACATGAATGGCTGGTATTGAGTCTTGGAAGCAAGTTGGATGATGATTCGTGCTAATTGCTCTTGTGCAATATGAGCCTTTGATAGTATCAAAATGGATGGTGAAGATTTATTTGTGGTTTTGAGTTTGAAAGAAGAAATTTGGAGTTGTCCTTCATAAAAACCATGACTTCTCTCTGATGGACCTAATTGGCTTGCAATTTCTTCACTATTTTCCCTATGATGACAAAAAAAACAATAGCAATAATAATAATAATAAAATAATAAGAATAAAAGAAAAAGATTAAAAGCAATTGTTAGTAATAATAAAGCAAAAAAAAAGGATTAAAATAAAAATATAATAATAATTCTAATAATAATAAGAGAGAAATCAATTGATTAGTAATAAAAAAACTAAAATAAAGTACAAATATGAAATAAAATTTGAATTAAATGAAAGGATTTAAAATAATTTTAATTTTAAATAATAATTCAAATTAAAAAATATATTTTCAATTTGAATTAAAATCAAAATCAAATCAAAACAATTACTGGATTAGAAAGACAATATTTTTTAAAATACCAAATTAAATCTTCAATTGAATCTTTGTTAGAAATTCCATTAAAATTAAGAGAGAAATCAATTGATTAGTAATAAAAAAGCTAAAATAAAGTGCAAATATGATATAAAATTTGAATTAAATGAAAGGATTTAAAATAATTTTAATTTTTAATAATAATTCAAATTAAAAAAGATATTTTCAATTTGAATTAAAATTAAAATCAAATCAAATCAATTACTGGGTTAGAAAGACAGTTTTTTTTAAAAGACCAAATTAAATCTTAAATTGAATCTTTCTTAGAAATTCCATTAAAATTGAATATGGTTACAATTTAAAAATTTAAATCAATTTTTAAGACAAAATATCAAAATTAATTAGATTATTAAATCAAAATGACAAAATAACCCAATAATTAGAAATTATAGATTACTAGTAAGATTAATTTTAATCCAAAATTTTTTTTTGACTAAAATAAATTAAAAACACAAATGACAAACTATATATATATTTTGAGATAATGATGCAAAAGGTGTATATTTAAATGGACTAAACAAAGAATTTAATTTTTTACTGGATTTTTGATATAACAATTACAATGATGAATTAAAACAAGAAATATGCGAAAATGATCGACTTTTCAAAAGGTGAAAAATATGCAGCAGATGAAAAAAAGTAAGGGCAAAAAATGGGATATGAAAATCATGAGACCTTTAAATGATGTTATCTTGAAGAAAACTTGATGAGAAGACTCATTACTTGATGAAACTTGTTGAGGAATGAATGAAAATAAACACATGAACCTATGAAGCTTCTTGATGAATTCAACTACTAATTTTGAGACAAACTTGACTAAATGAAATTGAGAGAGTTCTCAAACCATAGCACATTAATTCCATAATCATAGCCTTGAGGTTCAAGGTTTTGAAGTTCAATGAATAGCCAGTTGACTGAGAATGAATCTTCAAAACCCTAGCTTAGGAGGTGAGAGAGATGCATTTGGCTCTCTACCTACAATGTACAAAGCATAAAAGAAAACACATACATTTTTAATGGATTTTAGTTAAATATTAGTAAACATAAAACACACATAAACAAGATACACAATTCAAGGTGTTTGGTGATCTCTCAAGGACAAAATTAAAGAATAGGAGAGAGTAGAAGGGATGACCAACCCACGAGTGTGATCTTAATATATTGAGATAATATGAAATGATGGAGGATCTTAGGGTGAAAATTGGGGTATAACATCAAGCAATATAGAGGTATAATTAGGTCTCTTCTATATCTTATGCATCTAGGCCCGACATCATGGTTAGCGTGTGTATGTGTGCTCAGTATCAATCGGCTCCTAAGGAATCACATCTATAAGTGGTTAAGTGCATTCGTAGATACCTTCATGGTACATCTAAGTATGGGATTTGGTCTTCCAAAGGAAGCGATTGTAATTTGGTAGGTTACTCCAATTCCAATTTTGTCAGTTGCTAATCGGATAGGAAAATTACTAATGGAACTTGTCACATGTTTTCAAATACTTTAGTTTGTTCGCATAGCAAAAAGCAAATTTCAGTTACTTTGTCAACGGCCGAAGCGGAGTACGTGGCAACCGGTAGTTATTTTGCTCAAATTCTTTGGATAAAATAACAACTACTCGACTTTGATATTAAAATTTTACCTATTCCCATCATATGTGATAACACTAGTGAAATCAGTCTTACCAAAAACCCTGTTCTACATTCTCTCTCTAAGCATATTGAGATCCGTCACTACTTCCTACATGACCATGTTAAAAAAGACGACGTTGTATTTGAGCGTGTTGATAGTAAAAATCAAGTTGCAGGCATTTTTATAAAACCACTTACAACGAATTCCTATTTCAACATTCGAAGGGAATTAGAGATTCTTGATATCTCAAATGTTGCCTAAGATGTATTTGTTACATGCACTCTCAATAGACTTGATCAAACTTTCTTTGAGAATTTCATACTATGCGAGTGCACCCTTCATTTCATTCATTAATGAGGTAATATTATTCCTTTTCTCCTTGAAAGAAAACTTTTTCATTTCCTTGTATGTTAGCTAGGTTCTATATGTGATTTGTCTCTCATGTTTGTTCACTTCCAAAAATTTCCAATTGACAACCATTGTGTTTTTTCAAATTTATATGCTTATAGTGACTTCATGATATTTTTATTTTCGTTTGAAGTATGCTCTTGATGTGAGTGCATATTGTGGTTCTTATTGCTTGCATCTCTTGCAAGGTGTTTATCTATTTTTTGACACATGAATTAAACATGAGTTTGTTATTTAGAAATTGCGTTTCTTAATCATGTCATATCACATATTATATATGATATATTGTCATTGGTTTAGTGGTGATGTTTGTTTTGCCAAGCTAGACACATGAGTGTGCAACATCGGGAGTACCACTGTGATATTTTGCATGCAAATGACATGTTGAAGCGACTTGAGAAAGTTGTACTTGCTTCACCTTTCTCATAACTTTGTGTCGTTTATGTATTCAATTGCGGTAACAATTTTTGTGTCATATTTTCATGTTTATTAGCTTTGCGTAACTCCATGGTATAGGAACATGCGTGTTTGCACTCTTACTTTTTCAAAACGCCTCTGTGCGATATATTCATATTTGTATGAATAATGATACTTCTCATTGTATATTTTGTCTCTTTTTGATGTTGTCAAAGGGGGGGGGGGAGTATAAGGAAATATGGATGCACATATTCAGGGGAAGCTTTCATGAAGACAAGAAAAGCATCATCTAAAGACTTGAGTTTTGCCATCATCAAAAAGGGGGAGTATCTGAATGCATTGGACTCTTTTAGATGTTTTACAAGATGACAAAACTAAGATTGATTTAGCTTTTCTGTACATTAAAATGTATCTGAGTATTTGTGTGCACCCTTGCATTAGAAGTCATTAGGAATCCTAGGAAATATATAGAAAAAGTTTGGAATAAATTTAATTTGGTATCATGCACTAAAAATCAGTTTCTACACATAAAACAGGTATATATGTTGACACATGCTAAAAAATAGGTCTATGTGTTGGCACATGATGTCTATGTGTTGACTCATGTAGTCTATTTGTCGACACATCTATGTTTCGTGTCGACACATGTGTTATTGTTTTAAAGCCTGGAAGTTTCAGTTTTTATGTATCGGCTCATCCTTCACTTCGTGTCGACATATGCTGTAGAAAATCTCTATGTGTCGACACATATTTGTTTCGTGTCGGCTCACGTGTTGTTGTTTTAAAGCCTGAAAGTGTCTGTTTTTATGTGTTGATGTAATATAGTGGGAGAATTGACTCGAGTGTTTTGCATTTTATCGCAATTGTTGCGGATAGCAAGAGTCGCCACCGAGTTTTCTTTTAACTAATAAAGGAAAGGGTGAAAAGAACAGGAAAGACCTTTTGATAACTTTCTTGAGTTCGGGGAGTAGGTTATGAAAATGGAAGGTGTTAGCACCCTTTTCATCTATAGTTATCTACGGGCTCTTAGTTTTTGCTAGCTCACTTTTGAAATACTTTGTTTGAAATGTGTTTGTGATGGTTTGAAAGTATTTTTGAAAGTGCCTTCGTTTAGGCGATCTTTGTAATGATTCTCGTCTCTATAAGAATGCATAAAAAGTGTTGACTTTTGAAAATATTTCATTGAAAGTGTTGGTGTGTTGGAAAGATGTTTTGAAAATGGTTGTGAGAAAGCAACTACGAACATTCTACCTACTCAAAAAGTCTTTGTTCATTTCCTCCTTCTTTAGATAATGCTATCTTACCATTGATTGATAAGAATCCCTATCATTGGATGTGAAGGGACAGGTGTGGGTCGTCGTACAGTCATAGAAGGCAACATTGCAGGATACCTTAGCAGTTTGTTGTAAGGGTCTAAGATCGTTTACCGAAGGCAACATGGAAGGGCCATCGAGGGACTACGATCTTGTTTTTTATTGTTTTTGCTAAAGTATCCCACGTTCGAGGGACATGACTGTTTATTCTTAAGGAAACAAGTGTGGTTAACCCTAGAGGTGCAAGTGTGAGAAGTGTTTGTTTTCATGCTTTTGTTCTTGAATTAGGGTTTGCTACTTGTTGATTTTATGTCTTTCCATACAAACCCTAATTACTAGCATTTATATTCAAAGCGATAAATTGCGAAAATATAAAATTCTACGCTATTACATCATTTAGGGATGGGGGCACAAATTTACACATGGGGAAGCGAGTAAATAAAAACCTAATTTACTATTACAACCAGATTGAAATAATAAATAATGTACAAGAATGTAAAGGCAATATGAAAGAAAAATGAAATTGTTTTTGTTTGGATTTTTATCAAAGGGTTTAACCTAATTAAACTATAAAAAAAGAAAATAATTAATTAGTCTAGATTACTCTAAGAGAACTAAACTTAAATTAATTTAAGGAGAAGAAGTAAAATAATTAAGAAAACAAATATTTTTATAGTTTTTATGAAAAGGTTTTTAGTGTTGATAAAAGCAAGAAATTAATTAATAAAAATTCCTAAGTTCTAGATTGATTAAATGAAAAATAATGATTTAAATAAACCTAATTCTAAATTATTTAATTAAGAAAAGAAATAAAATTTAATAAGAAAATATATTTTGGTCTTTTTGCTTTAAAAGAAATAAAATAAAAATACTAAAATATTCTAAATAAAATATAAATTTTTTTTTGGGATTTTTGATTTAATAAAAATAATGATAATAACATTATTAATAATAAAAATAAAGAAAAGAAAAATGAAATAAAAATAAAATAAAATAAAATAAAGTCAGAGGGGGTCTGAAATGGAATTTGGGAGTTTAATAGTGAAACAAACTTTTGTTTGTTAGGCCCAAAGGTAATTTTTGTAATCAGCAAAAAAATAAATAAAAACATGAGATGGGCTGCGTAGCATGTATGAGACAAGGGGTGAGAGGGAGTAAAAAAAATATGGCCCAATGCTGAAGCCCAGGGCGCTAGCTGCAAAAAAAAAAGAAACAAAAAGTATGAAAAATAAATAAACGGGCGCTGGGGCTCGAACCCAGGTCTTAAAGGTGAAAGGAGCGCGCTTTAACCACTAGGGTGGTGATACATCCGGTATTATAAACAAAACCATAAATATATATTTGAAACATGTTCCTGAAGATGACTTCATCTTCTTTCTCGCGCCATAACCAATCATGAACTTAAATCTTGTAACTTCTTTATATCTCAACCATTTGCAAAAGTACAAACATGAAACTTGCTCCAAATTTCATCACGAGTTCAGTCATATAAATAATTAAAGCTATAAATCAAAGATGAGCATGAATTTTGAATGGTACCAAACCTGACCTAATTTTTTCAGAAAGTTCAACTCCAAAATTCTCACTACACAGGCAATATAATTGAAATTTAAGGACATGGTCATTTTCAGGGCTATGATGTTGTGATACGGTGGGAGAACTGACTAGTGTTTTGCGTTCGTTATTCGCACTTGTGCGGTTAGCAAGAGTCGCCACCGACTTTTTACTTTATCCTAAAGGAAAGGTTAAAAAGCACAGCAAAAACCTTTTGAGATATTTCGTGGGTTCGGGGGGTAGATTATGAAAAGGGAAGGTATTAGCACCCTTTTCATCCATGGTTATCCATGGGCTCTTAGTTACTTGGTTTTTTAGATCACTTGCCTTGTTTTTCGATTGCTTTGAAAATGGTGTGTGTGTGGGTGCTTTTTGAAAATGTTTTTTTAGAAAAAGATGCCTTGTTTTAGGCAACTAATGTATTTGACTCGTGTTTGAGTGTTTTACAAAAGTGTGAATCTTTTCGAAAAGATGTTTTCAAATGTTTTTGAGAGTTTGTTTGAAAGTGTTGTGGATTGTGGTTTTTGAAGAGAAGGCAAGTGTTTTTGCATGTTTGATCTCAAGTAACTAAGAGTTTTGTCTACCCTATTGTACTCAAAGGTTTTTTGTCATGTTTTAACCCCTTTTAACAATTTTGTTCCACCATTGAAATTGATGGGCAATCTTGCGTTTAGGAAGTTTATTCGGGACGGGCACGGGTCATCGCATAGACCATGAATGCAATGATGCCAAGTGTCTTTGGCAATTTGTTTTGAAGGGACTATGATCATTCCATTTAGGCAACTTTCGAAAGCGTCATCGAGGGACTTATGATCATTTGATTTTGTTTTGCCAAAGACATTCGACGTGCAAGCATGGCCCATTTTGGAAGGCAACATGTGGGATTACCCTAGGGGGTGCAAGTGTGATTGTGTATTGATTACATGTATTTGTCTTGTATTAGGTTATCTAGCGTTTGATTTTATGTACATACAAACCCTAGGTCTAACCATGGTATAATTGAAAAGCTGTAAATTGCGGAATATAAATCTACGCTATTACAAAATAATATCCGGGAGTGGGGGTATAAATGTACAAGGGGATGAGACTTATAGTACCCAATAATTTACAACCAAATCGAATGTCGCGATCAAATGAATATCAAATATAAATGTAAGATAAACATGTGCATAGGGAAATGTGTATGTATTTGTGTACAAGTGTATATGTATGTGTAAGTATAAATATGTACAAGTGCGAAATGCGAAATTGAGCCGTATTAGGGTTTTGACCTAGATAATGTTTTTTAGATGAATCTTGATTTTTTTGTATGTTAATTATGTACAACTGAAGGGTTTTGATTAAGTGTTTAAGTTTTAATTAAAAGAGTATTTTAGTCAAAATGTTGTGAATTTAAATATTAGGAAAATGTATTGAATTATTATGTATGAAAAAAAGAATGTTAATTAATTAAAAAAGTTTCAATTTTAATTATGTATAAAAGTGTATAATATGTACAAAAATGTTTTAAAATGTATGCACAAAATATATTGTCTAAAAAATGTCTTAACCTTTTGATAATAAAAAAAAACATTTTAATTAAGTTAGTATTTTTTCAAGGAATAAAATATTGCTTTTATAAAATAAAGGAATGACTAATGTTTTATATAAAAAAAAAAAGTATGTATTGTTTGTGTATAAAAAATGAGATTTAGAGTTTAATTTTGTAAAGAAAATGAAGAAAGGCATTTGATGGGCTTTTGAGGAAACATGAACGGGTCAGACTAAGCCCATGGTTTGAAACAGAATTAGGGTTAGGCCATTGTTTCAGTTGGGAACGAAATTAGGGTTTGTCAGCAGCGGCGCGTTCGTGGTATTCGTCTTCTCCGATTAGCAAATTCTGAGCATTCGATTGTCTCCGGCCACCAGCATCATCCTCACGCTCTCTTCCCTCCAAGACAAGAATGCCACGTCCCTTGAAACAAGGTTGGTTCCAAACGTTTTATATTTTCCTTTTCCTTTCTGATTCGCGTAGAATTATTCTGAGCTCTTTATTTTTCGTTTTATGAGGTGAAGGGGAAGAAGAATGCTACCTGATTTTAGGAGATGGAGGAGAGGCGGAGAGCGAGATGTTGAGGAGGCCGGAGCGGTGAAGCTTGATGCTTGCTTTTGATGCCTTCCTGGTAACTTCGTTCCCTGTTTATGATTAAGGTTTTGATGATGATGCTTGATTTTGCCTGAAAAACCTTTCTTGCAATTCACTTTTTATCTTCTCCTTCCACAATGCGTTGCCTTGGATTGTTGCCTGTGTATTTTAGAACATTGCTGCCTTGATGTCTTTGTTGCCTGAGTATGATATGTCTGAGTATTTGCTTGTGTGCTTGTTTGTGAACTTGATGCTATGTGACTTGAGATGTTCAGCTTCACAGGGTTGTAGGCTTGGGTTGGTTTTGGTTATGGTTATCACTGATGCCTAAGCTTGAGGTTGTTCAGGTTATGGTATTGGTTTGAGACTTTAGCTTGTATGTGCTTGGTTCAGTATGTTATGGTGAGGCAAGTTTGGACATGAGGTTGGTATGTTTAGCATGAAGGTTGAGGCTTGAAATGTGTTATCAGGTTTGTGGGTTTAGCATGAAGGTTGAGGCTTGAAACATGTTAGGTTCAGATGATGGTTTTGATTTTTTTTGTTTTTGATAAACTCAGTATGTTTGTGCTATGGGTTTTGGGATATGAGAGGATGCTGGTTTTTTCTTTTTACAACTCAGTTCTTTGCAGGTTTTTTATCTGTGTTTGCGTGTTTTTGCTTCAGCTTGTATATATCTCTTTTATCTTCTGAACTGCTATATTGCCTAATGTGTATTGTGGTGAGGCAGAGTTGAGTGCTTGATGCAGCTACCTAGCTGTGTTTGCCTTGACAGTTTTTCATACTTCTCTCTTCTCTCACCTTACTTCTGTCTATTCTGAGTTGCCTAAACTGTGTTAGCTATTTTCTTTTCTATATTCACTCTCTACTGTCTGCTGTGAACTGCCTTGTATTTTGCTGAGTTGACTTTGTGTATCTCTCTTTGAATTGCCTGCTGAACTGCTTTGGCCTTGCCTATGCTTGCTTTGTACTGGCTTTTGACTTCTGCCCTGCTGCTACTGAACTGTCTTGTATATTTCCTTTTCTATTTCAACTTCTACTGTCTGCTGTACTGAGCTTGTGGACTTGTAGACTTGTATATCTTTTTCTGCTGTCTTCCTTACTGTCTTGGCCTGCTGCTGAACTGCTATGCCTAACCTGAACTGCTTTATCTCTCTTTACTCTCTCTCCAAAGTACAGTTTGAAAATTTTATATGATTTTTGTTTGTACTTTTCTGAAGGGGCCCTGGATAGGAAGTGATGATTCTAGATTGCTTGCATTTTACATTTTACATCTTCATCTCTTTTGACAGTTTATGTGTGCTGACTTTCTTTGAGTGGACTTTGGGCATTTTGACAGTAGCCTTGGCTTTTTGGATAGAAATTTTGGATTTGAACTTTTTCAGTTTGGATTGGATTTTGAATCTTGAATTTCTATGCAGCTTGAATTTGTAACTTATGCATTTTTTGCATTTGCATTTCATGAAGTAAAAATAATCTTCCCTCTCTGTGAACCGGGAGAAATCCCGTGATTTGCAGAGAGGGCAACTGATCCCAGTCAGTGGCCCCTAATGATGAGCAACTTTTAACTGTTTTTTTAATTAAATGTTTTCTGACTTTTCTTGTTCTTTTTGCAGATGAAAGATGGAATGCCGGAGCGGAGTAAAGAATGAAGAGTATTTAGAAAATAAGATAGTTTTTTCATTCTATTGTAATATTTAAATTAAATGTAAATCATTGTTTGTAACAACAATTTGTAAATAATTTAAATATCAATAAAAATTCAAATTATCCAATTAATTCTAATTTCCTTATTGTTTATTTATTTATTTAAAATTCTTAGAATTAAAACAATTGAAAAATAAATTCAATCATTTTAGTTTCAGAATAATAAATAACTAAAATAAAACAACATCAGTCCAATAAACCTGTCTTATCCCACATCCAAAGCAAAGCAACAATTAACTTAAATGGACTGATCAAATGCAAAAGTACTGTGAATTCAAAACTGCATCTTGTATCTGACTGGCCCAATCAAAACGTACTGAATCCAAAACCAATGCCTCTTTTGCTGATTAAACCAAGATAACGCGAATTTTAATCTGAATCTTGAAATAAACCGCAAAGTGCTGTGGAATTTAAATTCTTCTGAGAACATGCCCATGAAACCCTAATTCCCGATTAAATGCCAAATCACGCTCGCTTGATCAAAATAGAACCACAAATCAATCAAGCCCTAAGCCCACTGTATGCAACAATTCAAAAGCTCTGAAAATCAGTAAAAAAAAATCCTAATTTTGCTTGACTGTCAAAAAAGTCCGTTTGTCCGATTCTTGAGCCAGTTTGGGAAGTCAGGAAATGTTTGAAGCTGAGATTTCTTGTGGAAAAGCGCGAGGGCAAATTTTGGGGTACAACAGTTGCCCATGTTCAATCTTCTTGGACCTGAAGAGTTAGATTGGCAAGTTTGCCTTTCGCGACTTGAAGGTAAAAGGAGATTGAACACTAATGTGCCCAGAAAATTTGCGCTCGTCGATGTGACGGTGGAGGTGAATGGGCTTAAAGATGCCATTTGGTGATGGGCTTAAGGATGCCATCTGGTGCGAGAGAATTTGTCGGGGGATGGGCTTAAAGATGCCATTTGGAAGTGTTGATCGCATAAGAGTTTCCTTAGTGAGAACTTGTGTATTTAAGAAAGACAGATGTTTTCCTGGCTTGTTACAGGTGTTTGATCTTCAGTCTCCTTATGCAGATATGTCCTGGCTAGATACGGGTATTGAATCTAGAAATGTTGTAGTTGATAGATGTGCCCTGGCTGGATACAGGAATCGAATCTTCGAACTCTTCAGACGTGCCCTGGCTAGATACAGGAGTCGAGTCTGGAAATGTGGTCAACAGATATGCCCTGGCTGGATACAGGAATCGAATCTGGAAATGTTGTAGTTGATAGATGTGCCCTGGCTGGATACAGGAATCGAACCTGGAAATGTGGTCAACAGATATGCCCTGGCTGGATACATGAATCGAATCTGGAAATGTTGTAGTTGATAGATGTGCCCTGGCTGGATACAGGAATCGAATCTTCGAACTCTTCAGACGTGCCCTGGCTAGATACAGGAGTCGAATCTGGAAATGTGGTCAACAGATATGCCCTGGCTGGATACAGGAATCGAATCTGGAAATGTGGTCAACAGATATGCCCTGGCTGGATACAGGAATCGAATCTGGAAATGTTGTAGTTGATAGATGTGCCCTGGCTGGATACAGGAATCGAATCTTCGAACTCTTCAGACGTGCCCTGGCTAGATACAGGAGTCGAGTCTGGAAATGTGGTCAACAGATATGCCCTGGCTGGATACAGGAATCGAATCTGGAAATGTGGCAGTTGAAGGTAGTCGTTTTTGAGATTGTCTTTTTCCTGAAAAGGCAAAGACGTAAGTTGTATGCAATGTTATGATGTATGATATGCATGATGTCCAACATTTGATGTTGTATGCGTTTCATCATGTATGTAAGCAAGATGTATGAAAATGTGAAATGTTTATGAGTGTAATTTCATCTTTAGGAAAATAAATCCTTGACGAACGGCCGGGAAGCTGCTCTGCGAAAGAGATACTTGGCCGAAGTTTTGATGAGAGGCCTGCTGAGGACTTTAATGATGGATTCCGCTGAGGGTGATGGTGATAAATTTCGCTGGGGAACTTCGAAGATAAACTCTGCTTGGGACTAAAGGAACTTTGCCGAGAGCGGTCTTCCGTGGCTTTTAGCTGAGGATAACCCAGTTATAAGTCCTTGTGAGGAAATAACTCTTTAAATAAAACTCGGGCGAGACGTCCGTACTTTGCAGGAGATGAGCTTGCAGAATCTTCTGGGGAATGTTGTGCCTTTTTTAGGATCGACGGGGGGCCAACTCTGCCTGGGGGAAGTATTGCTGAACCTTGTTTTACTCCGCAGGGAGTTAAGATGATTTGGCCACATTTTCAGTTGAACCTACCTTGGTGTCTTGGCGGACAAAACAACCAAACTGCAATAGACAAACCCCACATTTGCCCCTGTCTTTGATGTCACCGGTAATTAACCGCTTGTTTCGTATGCGAATATTTATGAATCAGCAATTCAACGTCAAATGCATATATCAAAAAAAATGAACATTGGACGTTCTTCGCAAGACAAAACAGGAAAAGGGGAAAACAATGGTAATTTGTATGAACAAGTGAATTTGTATTGATTTAAACTTTTGCCTGTGAATAGGCGTTTTTTGTACAAGAGACTGACATCCTAGTAAGAGGACATCGCCAAATAGTATAGAGTTTACATTTTGAAAAAGAAAACAAAACAGCTACGTGAACAATCCCACTGGGTTCCAATTCTGCTATCGCCTTTATGTTTTCGATCGTCTCATCGCCTTACTGCCTAATCTGAAGATGAAACTGATTGGTCAATGCCGAAATTTGGGGCCAGATAGTTGATGCCGAATTCCGGATGCGAAGTGATCCAATGAGACATAGTGTTACGCTTTTATCCCTAACTTTTGCCTGGACCGCCCTTTCGGGTTTTCAGTCCACCGGGATACCCATTTTTGCCCAAGCCGCCCTTTCAGGTTTTCGACTTGCCGGGTGTACAGATTTTTATTCATTTCATCCTTTATTTTTGCCCGAACCCTTTTGGTTCGCCGGGAAGCCCTTATTTTTGCCTAGGTATGTCAACCTAGCGGGTCTTTTATTTATGCGTAGTATTTTTTTACTATGTCTGCATTGGCGGGGTGAGGAAGGTCGTCACCGTCCATGGTGGTTAGGATCATGGCTCCTCCTGAGAACACACGCTTAACCACAAATGGCCCTTCGTAAGTAGGGGTCCATTTGCCCCGGGGATCACTTTGAGGAAGGATGATGCGTTTGATTACCAGGTCCCCAACTTGATACTCTTGCGGTCTGACTTTCTTGTTAAATGCCCTGATCATCCGTTTTTGATATGTCTGACCATGACAGATAGCAGTGAGCCTCTTTTCGTCAATCAGATTTAATTGATCAAGTCGTGTTTGGATCCAGTCATCTTCATTCAAGTCTGCATCCTTCATTATCCGGAGAGAGGGTATCTGGATTTCGATCGGCAAGACTGCCTCCATGCCATAGACCAAAGAGAAAGGAGTTGCCCCGGTTGATGTCCTTGCTGAGGTACGGTACCCATGAAGAGCGAACGGTAACATCTCGTGCCAATCTTTATAGGTCACTGTCATCTTCTGCACAATTTTCTTGATATTCTTATTGGCTGCCTCTACAGCCCCATTCATCTTTGGCCGGTAGGGAGAAGAATTGTGGTGCTGTATCTTGAATTGTTCACAGAGTTCAGTGATCATTTTGTTATTGAGATTGGTGCCATTGTCCGTAATGATTCTTTCGGGGACGCCGTACCGACAGATCAGATTATGCCGGATGAAACGTGCCACGACGCTCTTGGTTACTGTGGCATAGGAAGCTGCCTCAACCCACTTCGTGAAATAATCGATCGCCACTAAGATGAAGCGATGCCCATTTGATGCCGTTGGTCGGATCTCACCGATCATATCGATGCCCCACATTGCGAAAGGCCAGGGTGCCGTTAGGACATTCAAAGGAACCGGAGGGATATGCACCTTGTCAGCATAGATCTGGCATTTATGACAAGTTCGGGAGTGTTGGTAACAATCGGCTTCCATTGTGGACCAGAAATATCCTGCCCGAAGGATTTTCTTAGCCATGGTGTGTCCACTAGAATGGGTTCCAAATGTACCTTCATGCAGTTCCATCATAATTTTCTCTGCTTCAGCCTTGTCCACACAACGTAGCAGAGTTGAATCGTGATTTCGTTTGTAGAGAATGCCGTTGCTGAGGAAGAATTTTGCAGCAAATCTCCTCATGAACTTCTTATCATTGACGGATGCGCCTTCAGGGTATTCTTGAGCTTCCAAGTACCTCTTCACCTCGTGATACCAGGGTTTCTCAGTCACCTTCTCAGCCTCGAGCTCACAGCAGTACGCCGGTTCATCCAACTTCCAGATTATGATTTGGGGAGCCTCATTGTCCCATTTAACTTTGAACATTGAAGACATCGTGGCTAGTGCGTCTGCTAGCTGATTCTCCTCTCTGGGGAAATGCTCAAACGTTATTTCTTCAAAGTGAGGGAGCAAGGTCGACACATACTCCTTGTAAGGAATAAGATTCGGGTGTTTCGTATCCCACTCGCCCTTGATCTGATTAATCACGAGAGCGGAATCTCCGAAGACACTTAGAAACTTGATCCTTAAATCGATTGCAGCTTGTAGACCCATGATACATGCCTCATATTCTGCCATGTTGTTGGTGCAGCTGAAACATAATCGGGCGGTGAGGGGAGTATGAGTTCCTTTGGGAGATATGATTATAGCGCCGACGCCGTTACCCAAGGCATTGGAGGCTCCATCAAAATGCATAGACCATCGGGATCCTTCCTCAGGTCCTTCATCCGGTCCGGGTACTTCACAGTCAGTTACCACCATGATGTCTTCATCCGGAAAGTCAAAGTTCAATGCTTGGTAGTCGTCCACAGGTTGGTGTGCCAAATGATCAGCCAGTACACTTCCCTTAATTGCTTTCTGAGTTGTATACTGGATATCATATTCTGTTAAGATCATTTGCCATCTCGCTATTCTCCCAGACAGAGCAGGCTTTTCAAATATGTACTTGATGGGATCCATCTTTGAAATCAATAAGGTAGTGTGAGTCAGCATATACTGTCTCAGCCGGCGAGCAGCCCATACAAGAGCGCAACAAGTTTTCTCAAGCAGTGAGTAACGAGACTCACAGTCGGTAAACTTTTTGCTCAAGTAATAAATAGCGTGCTCTTTTCGGCCAGACTCGTCATGCTGCCCCAGCACACACCCCATTGAATTATCAAGCACTGTCAAGTATAGTATCAGAGGTCTTCCTTCCACCGGTGGCATAAGAATGGGTGGTTCTTGGAGATAATCTTTTATTCTTTCAAAGGCGGCCTGACATTCATCATTCCAGCGTACCACTTGATCTTTCTTCAGTAATTTGAAGATTGGCTCACAAGTAGCAGTTAGATGTGAGATAAATCGAGCAATGTAATTCAGTCGTCCTAGGAAACCTCTGACTTCTTTTTCTGTTTTTGGAGTCGGCATCTCTTGTATGGCTTTTACTTTGGCAGGATCCACCTGAATACCTTTATCACTTACAATGAAACCTAACAACTTTCCGGATCTTACCCCAAAGGTGCATTTGTTGGGATTCAACCTCAGCTTGTACAACTTGAGTCGGTCAAATAACTTCCTCAGATGGTCAAGGTGCTCTTCCTCAGTTTGAGACCTTGCAATCATGTCATCAACGTATACTTCAATCTCATGATGGATCATGTCATGAAATAAAGCAACCATGGCACGCTGATAGGTTGCCCCAGCATTTTTCAATCCGAATGGCATGACCTTATAACAGAAGGTGCCCCACTGAGTCACGAAGGTTGTTTTCTCCATATCTTCCGGAGCCATCTTGATCTGATTATACCCTGAAAAACCATCCATGAAGGAGAACACCTTGTGTTGAGCTGTATTGTCAACAAGGACATCGATGTGAGGTAGGGGGAAGTCATCTTTGGGGCTAGCCCTGTTCAGATCCCTGTAGTCGACGCACATTCTGACTTTACCGTCCTTCTTTGGTACTGGCACAACATTGGCAACCCACTGAGGGTAAGAAGTTACTGCAAGGAATCCGGCATCAAACTGCTTCATAACCTCGGCCTTGATCTTTTCAGACATCTCTGGACGCATCCGTCGAACTTTCTGTTTTACCGGAGGGCAATCTTCCTTGGTTGGCAGGTGGTGAACTACAATGTCGGCATCCAAACCAGGCATATCTTCATAGGACCAAGCAAAAATCTCAACGTAGTCTTGTAGCATCTGAATCAATCGTTGCTTCATGCTGAGCTCTAGATTGGCACCAATCTTGACCTCTTTTCTATCCGTCTCAGTACCCAGGTTGATTGTCTCCACAGGCTCTTCATGTGGTTGAATAGCCCTCTCTTCCTGAAGTAGCAGTCTCGCAAGTTCACCAGGCACTTCGCAATCATCTTCACCTTCGTCTTCGGCCAAGTTGATCGGATTTTCGAAGTCATAACTGGCGGTAGCAGAGCTGTTACCAGCGAGATCCAGAGTGGATTGAAACCTGTATAAGTGAGTGTGTGTAAATATAGCTGTTTTGCAATATGTATAACACAGAAAGAAAAAGAGCACAAGATTTGAAATGCAACAAACGTCCAATGTTCTGATTAATGATATATGAAAATGTCATACAAAAAGCCCTCACAAATGGAGCTACGATGCCTTGGGCAGGACACCGAGCCAACAAAGTTTTAACATATTGTTTGTTACAAATTTAGAAATCAGAAGAAATCAATTACTGCGTGACAAATGTGATAGGGGTAAAATCCTTTGCTGTCCAGTTGCTTGGTCCGTCGCTGGTGGTCGGGTAGATCCAACTGTCAAACTCTGCTTCCTCCACATCTTCCTCAATAGCGTTCACCCTCGAGCTGGAAATAAATACCGGAGCCTTTCCGATCTTCTCTTTGCGCACTGCCTTCTGAGCCTCTGCAGTAAAGCCTAGCCCAAACTTGTCGTTCTTCTGAGTGAAGTCAGGAAGCTGACCCCAGTGTGCACAATTGCCTTTCTGAACCACAGCCCGGGCATCTCTTAGGGAAGCCATCTTCAAGGAATCATTCTCTTCGGCCATTGTCTCTGCAGCTGCTGAAATTGGATGTACCTCCTCGAAATGTTGGAAGGGGGTTTCAATGAACTCTCCGTCCATCTCGATGTACCTGAAGGAATTCAAATGGCTCACCATATACTCCTCTTCTCCTTGCACAGTGACGATCTTCCCCCTGACGGGATATTTCAACTTCTGGTGCAAGGTGGAGGTCACGGCCCCAGCTTTATGGATCCAAGGTCGACCCAACAGACAAGAGTATGATGGACGTATATCCATCACGTAAAAGGTTGAGTCAAACACTTGAGAGCCCACACGAATAGGGATGTTAACCTCTCCATGAACCATCCTCTTGGAACCGTCAAAGGCCCTGACGATGATATTGCTGGGTTTCAACTCCAGGCCCTCATAGTCCAGACGATCTAAAGCCTTTTTCGGAAGAACATTCAAGGAAGAACCAGTGTCCACCAACACATGTGCCAGAGTAGTGCCCCTGCATTCAATAGAGACATGCAGGGCATCATTGTGGTCTCTCCCTTTTGCGGTTAGGTCAGCATCTGAAAAGCCCAAGCCGTTGTCCGCCGTCAGATTTGCTATGCAGTCAGTGAACTGAACTGCAGACGTCTCCTGCGGCACGTGGGCTGTCTTGAGAAATGAGATTAAGGCCTTAGCATGAGCCTCGGAGCATAGCAATAGGGAGAGTAGGGAGATCTTGGAGGGTGTATGCCCCAACTGCTCGACAACATTAAAATCACTTTTCTTTATTATTTTCAGAATCTCCTCCATTTCTTGTCGGGAGGCCTCAGCATTTACGGGTATTGGTGCCTCCATCCGGGCAGGCTCTTCTTCAACCCCCTTGCCCCGAGCTTTTGATGACTCGGCGGCAGGGGACACAATTTGATCAGCAACAGGACTTGGTAAACTTGCAGGTTTTATGAGGAGGGGTTTTCGAATAGCGGGTGGCGCAATGTCAGGCGAGAAGAGCCTGCCACTGCGGGTGACTTTAGCTGGACCGGTGATATCGCAGATACTGGCACTAGCATCAAATTCTTGCTTGATTCCATTTACATACACGTCTGCCCCATAATGCCAGGGGACAGCCTTATCAGACACGTAGGAGAGGGGTCCTGGAACAGTAATGATCACAGGCGCAACTGTCAAGATTTGAATAGGCTTCTTTGGGGGAGCCTTGATGGGATTTTTGAAGATGGTAATCACGGAAACTTCTTTCATTGGAACCAAATGAACAGCAGTCTTTTTGAATAGAATCTCCTTGCTATCCATTAGGCCTTGGATGCCTAACCTTAGCAAGGGACAATCAGATAGGGAAATAGCACAGAATGGGCAACCTTCGCCGCAACCCGGAAATAAACCGGCCCGCAGTAGGTTCTTCTTAACAGTCTTCAAAGGGGTAACAACTTCATCTACCGAAACAGCGTACACTTCTTCCTCAACGGCATTCACCCTATGCTGGGGCATAGGAGCCGTTACAACATTCGGTCTTTCCGGCGCTTCAAACTGAATTTCTTTTGCGTCGATCAGATCTTGCACTTTGTTTCTTAAGGCCCAGCAATCATCAGTAGTGTGCCCGGGACTATCAGAATGATAAGCACACCGGGCATTCGGGTTGTATTTAGGAGACGCAGTGTTGACGACTTTAGGAGCTTCTTTGAGGATCACCAGGTTGGTGGATAACAGTTGAGGTAAAATTTGAGATAAGGTCATACTCAGCCGAGTATACTGCCTCTTGGGCCTCTCACTTCTTTGTTGGTTGTACTGCTGAGGAGCAGCAACAGGTTTGGAGATGACCAAAGCATTGACGGCTTGGCGACCTTCGGGTTTGACTTGCCTTCTAGGGCCATAAACGGCGCTGGCTTCTTTCTTAAATGGCCTCTTCTCAGCACTTGTAGAGGCAACCTTCTGTATCTTGCCTGACCTGATGCCAGCTTCAATTCTTTCTCCCGTTAATATCAAATCTGTGAACCCAGCGGAGGAGTTACCAACCAAATGATTGAAAAACGGACCAGACAACGTTCCTAGAAACATATCAACCAGCTCTCGATCAGTTAATGGAGGCTGCACCCTGCCAGCCAAATCTCTCCATTTTTGAGCGTACTCTTTGAACCCTTCACCCGTCCCTAGAGACATACCCTGAAGTTGGGTACGCGTAGGAGCGAGATCAGAATTGTATTGGTATTGTCTGTAAAATGCAGTTGCCAAATCTTCCCAGTGCCGGATGCTAGCTCCGTCCAATTGGTAGAACCATTCAAGTTGTGACCCCGAGAGGCTGTCTTGGAAGAAGTGAATCCAGAGGTTCTTATCTGCCGTGTAAGGTTGGATTTTCCTTACATACGACCTCAGATGCAGCTTTGGGCAGGAGACCCCATCATACTTGGCGAAGGCAGGCGCCTTAAACTTGTGTGGAATTACTACTCCAGAAGATAATCCCAAATCTCCGAAATCCAGTCCTGGCACGTTCTGAATTTCCATAGCGCTCAAACGGTCCTCCAATTGTTTGTATCTGTCAGCAGCAGGTGGGTATTGTTCATCGTTATAGTCCGTCTCGTTGTCGGAGACTGCGGGACTAGGAGCTCCTCCCCCTTGGGGACTGTTTTTCTCAGCAGAAGAAGTGGTTGGATCAGCTTCGTTGTGGAGTGTATTCCCAAATCTGCGTCCGGTGTTGAACAGCGCAGTTCTCTTTTTCTTCTTCTTCTTCAGGAGTAGAGTCTTCAACTCTTGCTGACCCTGGGCTAGGCTTAGGACCATCTCTTGGAATTGTGCATTCTGGGCTTGAAGAGCCTTGATTGCTTGCTCACTGGAGGAGTCTGGATTCATGATGACTGTTCAAAATAAACAGCGAAGGAGAATAAGCAACCTGTGAAATAGGGTACCTGCTATGCATATGGTGCAATGGAATGCGTATGTATGCAATGCATTCAAGGATTTAGAATATTCAAAATTTGTTGTAGACAAAAAAGGAGCGCACATTATATTAATAAGGAGAAATTCGTTAGTACATAAATGCCTCATGGGCCAAATATTACAAAATAACTCCTTAAGATAAAAAGACATTGCGCATCCTTTTTGGCGCGATGTAGGTGTTGAGATTCCTTTCCTCGTGCAGCAAGCGGGTGAGTTCCAGGACCTTCTTTTCACTAGCATGTAGACTGGTCTCAAGAGAATTCCGTTCTTCCTTAAGCTGGACCCAGCTCTTCTGCATCTCTTCCCAGGAGGTGGGCATGTCAGGATGTTGAATGGTGTAGGATGCCTCTCCTTCCAAGACTGGTTCTTTGATCACAGGTAGCATGTGAGGGTAAGGCATTACTAACTTCTGGGAACGGGCTCGTACCCACTTGAGGTAAGGTTCCAACGGGATGGAATTCCGATGCCCCAATGTCTTGCTGTCTATCCTACTTGGCATCCTCCAAGCTCTGATAAATCTCTGACGAAGTCCTTGAGTATCGTTGTCGAAGTCAAAAACTATGTCTGGAATTAACATGTCATGAGGGCCATCCTTCCGAGCATAACCAAACTGTCTCCAAGCCAGGCATGGGTTGTAGGTAATACCTCCTTTGATTCCAAATAAAGGAACATTAGGGTACTCCCCACAACGATCAATGATAGTGACGTCTTCCCTGGACCTAGGACACCAATGTATATCCGCATGCGTGAGAGTCATTAACCGTTGTGACCATCTCAAACCCCGCTCGTTCTTCAAAACTGATTGTGGGAGGTGCGAAATAAACCACCTCCCCAGGAGGGGAGTGCAGCACATAAGAACACCCCTTTTTCTCATGGTTCGAGTGTAACATGAATGAAGGATGTCCCCCAGCAACGTAGGTATAGGGTTCCTGGACATGAAGACCTTGACAGCACTGATATCTATAAGCTGATCTGGTTTAGGGAACAACACCAACCCATAGACAAGGAGGGCTACAACTTCTTCAAAGGCTTGTAGATCAAGGGAATTCCAACACTCTTGGGCCTTCTCAAACAGAAACTTTGCCAAGAATCCTTTGACACCATTTTTGGCTTCCCAATGCCCTTTGATGTCAGATGGTTGTAGGCATAATGCTTTAGCTACTTCTTCAAGTTTTGGTTCCTTTTCCGTACCGTTGTAGGGTAGTTGATTGAGAATGGGAATCTTCAGAAGCTGGGAAAACTCTTCTAAAGTAGGCACTAGCTGATAATCCGGGAAAGTAAAACAGTGATGCAGAGGGTCAAAGAATTGGAAAAGAACCTTTACCATCTCTTCCTCAATATTGGTATTGACCAGGCTGATGAGTCTACCATGCCTTTCGCTGAATGACGAGTTCTCGGGAATCCTGGATGTAAGCTCCTTGAGTTGAGGAGGAACCCTTATAAGGTTGATCTGAATTGTCTTTCTGCGAATAGTTTCCATGTCCTACAAAACAAGAACAAAGATGAAGATTCGAACCCCTGAAATGGTTAGTGGATGCATATGATGCTGTATGATGTCATGATGCTATGATCAAACACACCACAAATATTTACAAAGGCAAACATGTAAGGCACACAAGTCACACCAGGCAAACCCTTAGAGTTTAGGCCAGCATGGGGTCTGGGTATTACCCTTTTGAAGTTGGTGGGCTTAAACCTGTCCTATCAAAGTAACCGGGTTCTAAGGATCTCAATATCATTGGATTGCTTTCATTGTTCATCGTTTCGATTTAGCCACTGACTGGCGATCAAAATATCCCAAGAAAACAACCCTCAATCGAGTGTAGTATCGAGTATCAACCGACTTCGGAGTACACCAAAGTAGTCATCTCACTACCCTAAAAGGCCAAGATGGTTCAATTAAGGTTCCTAAGGTCTGTTGATGCTTTACGACACCACATGGAGGCCCCGTACTCTCCTTGATTGACTCAAGGGTTACCGGTACACACCAAAGTGCCACATCAACGTAGCAGACTGCTTCAACCATGTCGGTATACCCCGCACAGTTCCCTCACAGCCTTGTTGCTACCTAAAAGGGTTTCCCCAGATCCGGGTTAGGATCTATAAAACTCCGATACAAAGCCCACAAATGTAAAGCAAACAAAGCAATCAATTGAGAACAAAAGTGATCTAAACCCTAAGGTAACCCCACTTTTAAATTTCCCCAGCAGAGTCGCCAGTTCTGTGATACGGTGGGAGAACTGACTAGTGTTTTGCGTTCGTTATTCGCACTTGTGCGGTTAGCAAGAGTCGCCACCGACTTTTTACTTTATCCTAAAGGAAAGGTTAAAAAGCACAGCAAAAACCTTTTGAGATATTTCGTGGGTTCGGGGGGTAGATTATGAAAAGGGAAGGTATTAGCACCCTTTTCATCCATGGTTATCCATGGGCTCTTAGTTACTTGGTTTTTTAGATCACTTGCCTTGTTTTTCGATTGCTTTGAAAATGGTGTGTGTGTGGGTGCTTTTTGAAAATGTTTTTTTAGAAAAAGATGCCTTGTTTTAGGCAACTAATGTATTTGACTCGTGTTTGAGTGTTTTACAAAAGTGTGAATCTTTTCGAAAAGATGTTTTCAAATGTTTTTGAGAGTTTGTTTGAAAGTGTTGTGGATTGTGGTTTTTGAAGAGAAGGCAAGTGTTTTTGCATGTTTGATCTCAAGTAACTAAGAGTTTTGTCTACCCTATTGTACTCAAAGGTTTTTTGTCATGTTTTAACCCCTTTTAACAATTTTGTTCCACCATTGAAATTGATGGGCAATCTTGCGTTTAGGAAGTTTATTCGGGACGGGCACGGGTCATCGCATAGACCATGAATGCAATGATGCCAAGTGTCTTTGGCAATTTGTTTTGAAGGGACTATGATCATTCCATTTAGGCAACTTTCGAAAGCGTCATCGAGGGACTTATGATCATTTGATTTTGTTTTGCCAAAGACATTCGACGTGCAAGCATGGCCCATTTTGGAAGGCAACATGTGGGATTACCCTAGGGGGTGCAAGTGTGATTGTGTATTGATTACATGTATTTGTCTTGTATTAGGTTATCTAGCGTTTGATTTTATGTACATACAAACCCTAGGTCTAACCATGGTATAATTGAAAAGCTGTAAATTGCGGAATATAAATCTACGCTATTACAAAATAATATCCGGGAGTGGGGGTATAAATGTACAAGGGGATGAGACTTATAGTACCCAATAATTTACAACCAAATCGAATGTCGCGATCAAATGAATATCAAATATAAATGTAAGATAAACATGTGCATAGGGAAATGTGTATGTATTTGTGTACAAGTGTATATGTATGTGTAAGTATAAATATGTACAAGTGCGAAATGCGAAATTGAGCCGTATTAGGGTTTTGACCTAGATAATGTTTTTTAGATGAATCTTGATTTTTTTGTATGTTAATTATGTACAACTGAAGGGTTTTGATTAAGTGTTTAAGTTTTAATTAAAAGAGTATTTTAGTCAAAATGTTGTGAATTTAAATATTAGGAAAATGTATTGAATTATTATGTATGAAAAAAAGAATGTTAATTAATTAAAAAAGTTTCAATTTTAATTATGTATAAAAGTGTATAATATGTACAAAAATGTTTTAAAATGTATGCACAAAATATATTGTCTAAAAAATGTCTTAACCTTTTGATAATAAAAAAAAACATTTTAATTAAGTTAGTATTTTTTCAAGGAATAAAATATTGCTTTTATAAAATAAAGGAATGACTAATGTTTTATATAAAAAAAAAAAGTATGTATTGTTTGTGTATAAAAAATGAGATTTAGAGTTTAATTTTGTAAAGAAAATGAAGAAAGGCATTTGATGGGCTTTTGAGGAAACATGAACGGGTCAGACTAAGCCCATGGTTTGAAACAGAATTAGGGTTAGGCCATTGTTTCAGTTGGGAACGAAATTAGGGTTTGTCAGCAGCGGCGCGTTCGTGGTATTCGTCTTCTCCGATTAGCAAATTCTGAGCATTCGATTGTCTCCGGCCACCAGCATCATCCTCACGCTCTCTTCCCTCCAAGACAAGAATGCCACGTCCCTTGAAACAAGGTTGGTTCCAAACGTTTTATATTTTCCTTTTCCTTCCTGATTCGCGTAGAATTATTCTGAGCTCTTTATTTTTCGTTTTATGAGGTGAAGGGGAAGAAGAATGCTACCTGATTTTAGGAGATGGAGGAGAGGCGGAGAGCGAGATGTTGAGGAGGCCGGAGCAGTGAAGCTTGATGCTTGCTTTTGATGCCTTCCTGGTAACTTCGTTCCCTGTTTATGATTAAGGTTTTGATGATGATGCTTGATTTTGCCTGAAAAACCTTTCTTGCAATTCACTTTTTATCTTCTCCTTCCACAATGCGTTGCCTTGGATTGTTGCCTGTGTATTTTAGAACATTGCTGCCTTGATGTCTTTGTTGCCTGAGTATGATATGTCTGAGTATTTGCTTGTGTGCTTGTTTGTGAACTTGATGCTATGTGACTTGAGATGTTCAGCTTCACAGGGTTGTAGGCTTGGGTTGGTTTTGGTTATGGTTATCACTGATGCCTAAGCTTGAGGTTGTTCAGGTTATGGTATTGGTTTGAGACTTTAGCTTGTATGTGCTTGGTTCAGTATGTTATGGTGAGGCAAGTTTGGACATGAGGTTGGTATGTTTAGCATGAAGGTTGAGGCTTGAAATGTGTTATCAGGTTTGTGGGTTTAGCATGAAGGTTGAGGCTTGAAACATGTTAGGTTCAGATGATGGTTTTGATTTTTTTTGTTTTTGATAAACTCAGTATGTTTGTGCTATGGGTTTTGGGATATGAGAGGATGCTGGTTTTTTCTTTTTACAACTCAGTTCTTTGCAGGTTTTTTATCTGTGTTTGCGTGTTTTTGCTTCAGCTTGTATATATCTCTTTTATCTTCTGAACTGCTATATTGCCTAATGTGTATTGTGGTGAGGCAGAGTTGAGTGCTTGATGCAGCTACCTAGCTGTGTTTGCCTTGACAGTTTTTCATACTTCTCTCTTCTCTCACCTTACTTCTGTCTATTCTGAGTTGCCTAAACTGTGTTAGCTATTTTCTTTTCTATATTCACTCTCTACTGTCTGCTGTGAACTGCCTTGTATTTTGCTGAGTTGACTTTGTGTATCTCTCTTTGAATTGCCTGCTGAACTGCTTTGGCCTTGCCTATGCTTGCTTTGTACTGGCTTTTGACTTCTGCCCTGCTGCTACTGAACTGTCTTGTATATTTCCTTTTCTATTTCAACTTCTACTGTCTGATGTACTGAGCTTGTGGACTTGTAGACTTGTATATCTTTTTCTGCTGTCTTCCTTACTGTCTTGGCCTGCTGCTGAACTGCTATGCCTAACCTGAACTGCTTTATCTCTCTTTACTCTCTCTCCAAAGTACAGTTTGAAAATTTTATATGATTTTTGTTTGTACTTTTCTGAAGGGGCCCTGGATAGGAAGTGATGATTCTAGATTGCTTGCATTTTACATTTTACATCTTCATCTCTTTTGACAGTTTATGTGTGCTGACTTTCTTTGAGTGGACTTTGGGCATTTTGACAGTAGCCTTGGCTTTTTGGATAGAAATTTTGGATTTGAACTTTTTCAGTTTGGATTGGATTTTGAATCTTGAATTTCTATGCAGCTTGAATTTGTAACTTATGCATTTTTTGCATTTGCATTTCATGAAGTAAAAATAATCTTCCCTCTCTGTGAACCGGGAGAAATCCCGTGATTTGCAGAGAGGGCAACTGATCCCAGTCAGTGGCCCCTAATGATGAGCAACTTTTAACTGTTTTTTTAATTAAATGTTTTCTGACTTTTCTTGTTCTTTTTGCAGATGAAAGATGGAATGCCGGAGCGGAGTAAAGAATGAAGAGTATTTAGAAAATAAGATAGTTTTTTCATTCTATTGTAATATTTAAATTAAATGTAAATCATTGTTTGTAACAACAATTTGTAAATAATTTAAATATCAATAAAAATTCAAATTATCCAATTAATTCTAATTTCCTTATTGTTTATTTATTTATTTAAAATTCTTAGAATTAAAACAATTGAAAAATAAATTCAATCATTTTAGTTTCAGAATAATAAATAACTAAAATAAAACAACATCAGTCCAATAAACCTGTCTTATCCCACATCCAAAGCAAAGCAGCAATTAACTTAAATGGACTGATCAAATGCAAAAGTACTGTGAATTCAAAACTGCATCTTGTATCTGACTGGCCCAATCAAAACGTACTGAATCCAAAACCAATGCCTCTTTTGCTGATTAAACCAAGATAACGCGAATTTTAATCTGAATCTTGAAATAAACCGCAAAGTGCTGTGGAATTTAAATTCTTCTGAGAACATGCCCATGAAACCCTAATTCCCGATTAAATGCCAAATCACGCTCGCTTGATCAAAATAGAACCACAAATCAATCAAGCCCTAAGCCCACTGTATGCAACAATTCAAAAGCTCTGAAAATCAGTAAAAAAAAAAAATCCTAATTTTGCTTGACTGTCAAAAAAGTCCGTTTGTCCGATTCTTGAGCCAGTTTGGGAAGTCAGGAAATGTTTGAAGCTGAGATTTCTTGTGGAAAAGCGCGAGGGCAAATTTTGGGGTACAACAGATGTCTATACTTTATCTTCACAAATGGAAAGCTAACAATGCCTATATGAATAGTTCAAAAGTCAGAAAAATCACCTTGAAAATGGAATTTATGTTTTGAGTTTGAACAACTTTCAAGGTGCTGCAATGATCAGGTTAGCTTCCTTGAGTCTCCA
The DNA here is from genome assembly GCA_948472305.1 of Vicia faba. Taxonomy (NCBI): domain Eukaryota; kingdom Viridiplantae; phylum Streptophyta; class Magnoliopsida; order Fabales; family Fabaceae; genus Vicia; species Vicia faba. The sequence goes on along the minus strand of OX451738.1, from coordinate 333,396,957 downwards.
GGAAGCTATTGTAATGCTTAGCTTGAGTTGAGAGTGGATGAAATGGTCTGGAGAAGTCAAGTTGCAGACCCCTATTTTTGAGATTGGACAATGGTGAAAATGGTGTTACAGTTTGGAAACAGGGATTGGGATGAATTGTATTTGAGGTAAGGAAGCTTTTGAGATGATTTGGAGAGGAAACACACGTGTGGTTTAAGAGATCGGAGTTCTTCGGAAGAAATGTGGTAACAGTGAAGTTTTTATGCAATTTCTAGTTTTCAGAGAGTTTGGGTGAGTTTGAGAGCTTGCTAAATCATGTCTATGCTTGTAGAAGGATGCTCAATTTATAGGCAAAGGCTTGGAGTGCTCAAGTTTATCAGAATTTAAATTTAAATATTTAAACTCAACATGTGATTTTTTGACAAAACAAGTTTTAATGCTTTGTACTTCTTTATCAAGAGTTGTTAATCACTTTAAACACAATGTTTTTGACTTTTTATCAGAACAAACAAGTTAGGAGCTCAATGCATTTACTTTGGGCATAAAGCTTGCTTTACAGGAATGGTTAATTTCTTCCCAAAATGGAAACTTAGTTTGGATAATGCTTGAATCACTTGGATAAGGGCTCAATCAGTTGTGAAAACCATTAATTATAGAGTGAAACACAAGTTTGAGGCCTACAAAGAAAATATTGTGCAACATGGCTATGGATTTGGTCAAGTGTTCATCACAAAATTGACTTGTAATTCAAGTTTGAAACCCTAACTTCATCTCTTCGATTCTCTTAACTCAGAATGATCTCAATGAGTTCTTGGAAATTTTGGAAATCTTGTAACATTACCTACAACCTTCATGTTTTTAACTTTTGAAGAATCCAATTTGAACTATGTGAAAAGTTGCCATGAAGTTAGTACCAAAAAATCTGCCTAATTAGGTCAAATTTTCACCAAGTGTTTTATGAAAAATTGCATGTCTTCATGAATTTATAACTCAAAACCGAAGCATTTATAGGACTTGATCAATAAAGCAAAGTTGTACATATCATCAAGACATACAACTTTCATTTTGAAATTTTTCCTTGAATCATTTTGCATCATGGTGAAAAGTTGGCATGAAGTCATGAAAAAAAATAAGACTTAAAAACACAAAATTTTCTAAGTCTTGAAAACTTTGACTTTTCAAAATGACTTTTGAATTTATTGATTTCTTGATGATCAAGTTTCATGATTTTGAATGTCTTGATGAAGTGTGATCTTTGAAACTCAATTTTGATCAAAAAGTCAAAGTTTGACTTTTGATGTATCAGTTGACTTTTCATTAGTTGACTGAATTTCAACTATCAATCAAATGATCTTGAGAAATGTTTTGAGCCATGAAATTAGGTCAACATGTTGTTCTGAATACTTTAGATTATGCTTCAAGCCATTAGATCATGTATTGGGACAAAAACTCTTGATCAGTCAAATACAGTGAAAACCCTAATTTTGACCATTTTGCCCTTTTGGTGACTTGAACAATTTTCTTGGGGAATTGTAATCCAAAATTGATAAATTGATTCATATGACTTCAAAATGTTAATATTGATCCAAAATATTGAAGTTTGACTGTAGGTTGACCATAATTGACTTTTTACCCAATACAACTGATTTTAGGTCATTTGAACAATTGACTGAGCAACTTTGTGATCCAAGACTTGAAACTTGACATGAGAAATATTGAGGGTTCATAATGATCCATGAAAGTCATTTGAAGCATTAGAAGACCAATTGTCGCTGTGAAAACTGAAACCCTAATTTGAGGTATCAATGTGGAGGAGATGGCTTGACCTAGTCAATGCTTGTGCAAGTTTGAGCTTTTGAAGATCTTTGTGAGAAATGTGTTAGAACATAGTTTGATTCTACAATACTTAATTAGATTTTTGATTATAACAAACACACAGAACAAATATGCACTCTAAATTTGTGTTATTTTGTATGCAGAAGTTCTGACCAAAGCAGCATCAGAAGTTAAGCTATAGAAGCTTTCAAGCTGAGGTAATCAGAATCTGCACTGGAGAATGATGATCAGAACCTGCACGGAAGTGAAGAATATTCTGATTCTGAACAGAAGTGTCATATACCATCAGATCCTCACATTTCTAAGTCATCAATGCTCTGAAGCAATGGCAGCATGCAAGATTCTAAGATTATGAAGTGTTACTATTCAATCAAGACAGCATCACATGCAACGGCTTCATTCAGACAAGAATCTTCTCAATATGGAAACAACATTGAATGTCCATTATCACGCTTTATGTTGGACAAGATTTTCATGGCTATATAAACAAGCTTAGAGGACAAATCTTTTACAATTTTCACACGACTGCAAGATATCTCTAAAAATGCTGCAAGCTTACATATTATTTTCTACGCTCAAAATTGTGTAAAATATCACAGTTGTGATACTGTTTTTGTAAGGAAAAACAACCATACAGATAATACTCTTTTATCTTGATTAAGCTAGTTTTCCTTGAGATTAACGGGATTATGGTTGTACTCAAGAAGACTTTGGCAGTTGTCAAAATAGTGATTGTAATCAGTTTTTGGTTAGTGAATTAAGTCCTTATTGGAGAGAGGCGAAATCACCTTGACGGGTGGACTGGAGTAGTTTGAGATCAAACGAACCAGGATAAAAATATCATGTCTACTACGCTTTTGATTTTAAGTTTTCAATTCAACCCCCCCCCCCCTCTTGTGTTTTTCACTTCTTCAATTGGTATCAGAGCGACTGGTTATGAGTTCATACACTTAATCGTGTCAATACAAGATCCAAGCTTTAGAAAAACACTATGGTGGGTCCAAGCCAAAACATCAGCAATGACTATCATGAGGAAAATGACAGAATCGGTGGCAAACCTCCAGTCTTTGATGGAGAAAACTTTGACTATTGGAAAGACAGAATTGAGAGCTTCTTTCTAGCCCATGATGTTGATCTATGGGACATGGTAATTGATGGATACATACATCCAGTGGATGAAAATGGTCAGAAGATAGACAGAAAAAGGATGTCTGACCAGCAAAAACGTGAGAAGGTTCTTGTTGTTGGGCTGGAAGTTCTTGACAAAGGATATTCTACTGCTGATCACGTAAAGAAGATCATCAGAAGTCTACCCAAGCAATGGAGGCCAATGGTCACAACACTTAAGCTAGCTAAAGATATCAACAAGATATCTCTGGAGGAACTTGTCAGCTCCTTTAGAAGTCATGAGATAGAGCTAGAAGAAGATGAGCCTCAAAAGCAAGGTAAGCCACTAGCATTAAAATATAACAAAAAATCTGATTCTAAGGTTTTACAGGCTATGGAAGAAACCTCTGATGGATCCTCATCAGAAGAATATGAATTGTATCTCCTCTCCTGAAGGGTCAATCAACTGTGGATGCAGAGACGAAGAAAATTTAGAAACCTAGAAGATCAGAGAATCAAAATGAATCCTCCTCCAGATACAGAAAGTCTGAGTCCTCCTCTGGACACAGAAGATCTGAAGGTTCTTCAGGACACATAAAGTTAAATAACAAGGACATCATCTGCTATGAGTGCAATGAGCAAGGGCACTACAAAAGTAACTGTCCAAGGCTTCAGAAGGAGAATCCTAAAAAGAAGTTCTTTAAGGAGAAGAATAAAATCCTCATGGAAACATGGGACGATTCAGACACGTTCGATGCTGACTCAGAGTCAGATGATGAAAGAGACAACATAGCTCTCATGGAAAACGTGTCAGAAGACAGTGAAGCTTCTGGTTCAGACTCAGAATCAAACACAGAAGAGGTATTCCCTGATTTCACTATTAATTTTACTAAAGCTGAAATTGCAGAAAGTCTGAATGAAATTCTGGAAAGGTATCAGCAAATCAGAGTCAAATTCAAGAACTTGAAAAGGGATCTTGCCTCTGACTCTGAAAAGACTGAGAGTCTTAGACTAGAGAATTCTGAGTTAAAAGAAAAGGTTTCAAAATTAGAAAATTATTTACAAAACTCTCAGAAAGAAATAATCTCAGAGACTCCCAGTAATGCTGATGAGATCATCAAAGAGTATGATCACAGCTTTCAGAAGTTTCTGGCTAAAAACATAGATAGAAGTAAGATGGCTTCAATGATCTATAGAGTTAGCAGGAATGGCAGAAAAGGAATAGGATACCAAGGTAAGGCATCTACACCTAATAAAGTCATGGACCTTGTCATAAAACGCACACCACTAAAATCACACTTCACATATGGGCACACACATGACCTAAAATACACTAGTAATGATTACTCTGTCAAACCACAATTCAACCAGAATTTTGGTAAAACTAACAAACCAGGACCCAAGAAGATAAGGGTACCTAAGGACAAAATTATATATGTAGCAGATATCTTTAGCAGCAAGGCTAAAACACCAGTCATGGTACCTGGACTCTGGATGCTCTCGACACATGACGGGAAGAAAGCATATGTTCCAAAGCCAAGAACTTAAACCTGGAGAATACATGGGCTTTGGAGGCAACCAAAGAGGGAAGATCATTGGCTCTGGAATAGTGGGTAATGGTAATCTTCCTTCTATAAATAGTGTGCTTTTAGTTGATGGATTAATGCATAACCTGTTATCCATAAGCCAATTAAGTGATAACGGTTATGATATAATCTTTAATCAAAATTCATGCAAAGCTGTTAGTCAGAAAGATGGAACTATCCTTTTTAATGGAAAGAGGAAAAACAACATTTATAAGATAAAACTTTTTGAACTAAAGAGTCAGAATGTAAAATGTCTTCTCTCTGTTAACAACGAGCAATGGGTCTGGCACAGAAGATTGGGGCATGTTAGTATGAGAAGAATATCTCAGATTAACAAACTCAATCTGGTCAGAGGACTTCCTAATCTGAAGTTCAGCTCAGATGCTTTGTATGAAGCATGTCAGAAAGGAAAATTTGCAAAGCCTGCTTTTAAATCTAAAAATGTTGTTTCCACCTCTAAGCCATTAGAACTTCTGCACGTAGACTTATTTGGACCAGTAAAAACTACGTCTGTTAGTGGAAAGAAGTATGGGTTAGTGATCGTAGATGACTATAGCATATGGACATGGGTAAAGTTATTAAGACACAAGGACAAGTTACATTCTGTGTTCGTTGCATTCTGTAACCATGTTCAGAATGAAAAGTGATCTTACCGGATCAGACTTAGACAGTCACAGTTGGCTCGAACTGGATTTGAATGAGATGGGGGGAGGGGGGTACCTGCAAGACACTCCGATGATACAATGAGAGACGGAATGGGCAGGCAAAAAGTATGTAGGTGTGTAACGAATGAATACCTGACCCTCTTGGAACATAGGGTATTTATAGCCCCCAGCACTGGGCCAAGGTCCCCTCATTAGGCCGACCAGAACTGGCCTAATAAAGGAACTGCCAGGTTCTACGTGTGTAGTAGGGACCCGCACGTGGTCCCCTTCCTGGGTGGTGCTCTGCGAAGAATGAGGAAGGACGAAGACGCGGTCTTTTCGGGGATTTAGGGATCCCATGGCGTTCGGAGGGGACAGAATCTGCCCTACAGGGAGGATGCTCGAGCAAGACTCGAGCTGGAGTGTCCTTGGTCGGGGACGCTGCTCGTTGCGGGTAACAGCGGGCATTGTCGCTATGGTCTATGGTCGGGCACGATCGGGACGATCTGATTGTGATCACTCCTCGAGGAGCTTCCTGGATCTGGCCTTTATTTGTACTTTGGGCCAAGGCGGGCCCAGTCCATAACAGGAGCTCCCCAAGTCGTTGTTCCTGGCGCAGGAGTTATGACTTGATCTCAGCTTGCTTTTTCCGCGGGGACCTGATGCTTGACCCAGGGCTTTGCCTTTCGAAGCTTGCTTGAGGAACTCTCACGGGGATATGTGGGCTGCGTCCGTCGGACACATGGCAGAGTCCTTGGGAATTGTAACGTCGCCCTAGTAAATAGGGTCATCATTGCCTAGGTGGATAGGTTTCGAGGATGGGGGAAGTTCGTGTCTCCTCGGTATGACGCTTCACATTCCACGTCATCTCTATAAATAGGACCCTTGGGCCCATAATCTGTTTCTCCTCTTCACGCTCCTCCTTCTTTCTCTGTTTCCACAGCCGTTGATTCCTGTAACGCCATGAGACCGCCACACCGTTCGCCGTTGATTACTCCTACTACTGATGTTCGTACTCCTCTTTTTCCAAGTAAGTATCCCTTCTTCCCGCTTCCTTGTGTTGTAGATAGCTTTTTCGTCATTTTTTATGCTAAAAACCTGTTTCTTGAAGTAATTCCTGGTAGATTTAAGCGCGCTAGGCGTCTGATTCATGATTGTGCTCGAGACACTCATAGTTTTAGGCATATAATTCATTGCTCGTGATACTCATGCGTTTGGTCGGCATATTCATGAACTGGCCGGGATATTCATCCTTTTAGGAAGTATGTAGGGTAATCTCCTCGCGGTATTCTAGTATCGGGTAGGCGAAGTCAGGAACTTGGTCGCGTGATTCACGATTCGCCCGGGGCGCTCATGTTACGCTCGTGCCATCCATGATTGATGCATGGTCGGAGCTGGGGTGTCGGTGTTTGGCTTTAGTTTCGATCTGAGCGTTGCGTACTTCTCCACGCCTTTGTGGCGAGCGCACGGATTTGTTGTCGAATTCATCGATTTCCTGTACTTTGCAGGTAAATGGATGATAATCCGGAGTCCTCGAGACATAATGACGTTGAGGAAACAAGTACAGAAGATAAAGTTACCTTGGTTGACACCGTCGACGACCCTACGCTAGATTGGGTGGGCGTTGAGCCCCGGGGAATTGCCTCGGCATACTGCTATCGTAGTCGGCGAGCTTATACCGTTGTTGAGCACAACGGCACTCGGGAAGGATTTCAAAGGAATTTCAAAATAATGAGGCCGACGATTGATGCCCGTATCTTCTCGGAGTTCACCGAATATACGTTCCCTATGTACGAGATTATATTCAGAGATCTTGGTCTTAGGCTGCCTTTTAGTGACTTCCAAGTCGGGGTGTTCAGTCATCTGAACCTGGCCCCCTCGCAGCTTTATCCCAACGCGATCGCCTTCCTCCAGGCATTCGAGATGACCTGCTGTTTCCTGAGAATTGGGGCGACGATTCCCCTTTTCTTCAGGGTTTTTCATCTGTAACGTCAATCTCGAGGAGGCAAACATAGCTGGGTATCCCTTAAACAGTCGAAGAGACTATTTAGGATGTACATGGATTCGGTGAGGGATTTCAAAGATAAATGGTACGTGTTGCAGCCGGCCACCCAAACGGCCCTAGATTCTCTATTCGAGCCGGAAACTATGGTGGTCGACAGGGAAGGGGAGCCCCTTGTAGATGTTGAGGGTAGTCCCGCAGTCGGGATAATCTCCAGGTTCCCTATCATTGGTGCTCGGGTCATTATGAGCACAGAATCGGGCACTATCATACCCCTGCGGGGAGCATGTGTGCCGAGGATGAGGAGGCTTATGCTGTCCTCTGTAAGTTTGTTGATGGCTTTTTCCCCGCCCGGTTGGTCACGAGGGAAGGGGATGAAAGTCTTGATGAGGATGGCTACTCGACGTTCGAGGCGTACCCTATCAACACCAAGGCGCTCGTTGAATGTCAATCCTACGGGCAGGCCATAGATCTCCTAGGTTTCTTGCTTCTACTCTTATTATTATTCCATTTTCATTGCCTTTAATCGCTTGTAGCTAACCCGGGTTCACTCTTTTTTGCAGGTCACATGGCGGAACATCGAGAGAGGCTGTTGAAGCTGACCCAGGACAAAAAGATAAATAAGAGGCTGGTGAGAGCACCGCAGGCTACGCGGATGGGCCTGCCCGCTAATTCGGGCGGAGACGCGTCCAGTGGGTCCTCGGGCTCTCTTGATGTTGAGCAACAGACCGCGCTGGTTGGCAGGAAGAAGGGTCGGAAAGAGAGAAGAGCAGATACTGGTGATGAGCCCGTGGCTGCCCGGGCCTTTGGCTTACCGCCCTATTTTGCAGAAAAGGATTTCTTCGAGGGGTTTCCTCTGACAGTGTCTGATAACGAGTCCGACACTATTAAACGGCTCGACAAAGTAGGCCGGAGGAAACACCTCGCCGCCAGCATGGTCGGGGTGGTGAAGATGGCTGAGATGGCCGTGGTCCTTGCCGGGGAAGGATCCGATTCTTCGGACCGTGTTAGGGAGTTAGAATCAGAGAAGGATGCTTTCGCTGCCAAATCTCGCAAGTTAAAGGCGGCCCTCGAGCAGTCCGAGGAGATGTTTCGTGAGCAGGCCGACCTGCTGTCAGGGGAGAAGGAAAAGACCGCAAAGGCTTCCGAAGAGAGGGATTGCCTCCAACTTGACAAGGAACGGTTGGAGAGCGATAACCAACGGTTGTCCAAGGAAATCGAGGAGCTAAAAGTTGTTATGCTTCCTGCTGACGACGAGCCAGAGGAGATAGCCTCTTTGCGCACCCATTCAGATTTGGTTGCACGTATCCACCTTCTCGAGTCAGACTGTGTTGGTGCCCTAGCCGATGAGTTCGAGGCCGCGGTCAGTCAGCTATCCATTCTAAATTTGGGCATGAACACCGAGGGAGTCGGGTTTCTGTCCCAGATTATTGATGGTCAGGTTGTGCCTCCTCCCGAGTCTCCTAATGTAGATGCCGGTAGTCCTGAGGATGTTTAGCATCAAGTTATTGTTTGGGCTTACGCGCCCATGTATTGGTTTTTATTTGTTTTGAGGCCTGCGTGCCCGTGTTTGTTTTTTTTTGGGCCTGCGCGCCCGTGCTAATTCTTGATTTCTTTTGGCCGTTGTGCCATGGTTTGTAACCTTGAACATTGTCGGCCTTCTTGGTTGGTTCACTATTAACCTGTTTTGTGCATATATTTTTTTATGGATGTTTATTTTGCCTTAACTTGCTCGTATCTAGGCTAATGTTCGACTGTCATTTTTGTGATGAATATTTTGTTTAAGTTTTGTTCTCGAGCAGAGATATCCTTTCGACCCCTTTGATGGATCGACGCACTTCGAAATGCATCGATTATGTAGAGTGGAGCCCGCATGTCGGACGTATGACCCATATCAGGATCCTACGCTCGTGGCGTGAACCTCCCATCGCGAGCTGGGTGTTCTGCCATGTGGGTACTTCAATAGTGGAGCTCGACCGAGGTGTCCATGTCGGGCATTTTTGTTCGGCTTGTTGGGTGAACGATGGTACATCACTGGGTGGTAGGTTGGGTCCGTACCTCGACCTGCCTACGTGGTCGAGACTTTTCCCTTTGTTGGCTAAGGGTGGATGTTGAACGGCGAAAGTCCCCAGTGGTTGAGGGCTTTAGCTATAATACTATTTTAGCTTAGCAGCGTTCCAGGGTCGTGGTAACGGTTCTCCGTTTAACTTCCCGAGGTAATATGCCCCGGTGCCTGTAGCGCCTTGAACGCGATAGGGTCCTTCCCAGTTTGTGGCTAATTTCCCTTCGCGGTAGTCTTTCTAGTTTCTTTGCAATACTAGGCCGCCGATCTGGAACTCACGTCTGATGACCTTGTCGTCGTGATGCAGGGCTACTCGTTGTTTCAACATGGCCTTGCGCAGGGCTTCCCCCGATCGAATTTCCTCGACCAGATCGAGTTCGTCTCTGAGGGCTTCATCGTTCATTTCCTCGTCGAGGGGCATCTCTGTCCGCCTGGAGGGTTCCCTGATTTCTACGGGAATGATGACCTCGATGCCGTATGTTAGTGGAAAAGGGGTCTCGCCCATCTTTGAATGGGGCGTGGTGCGGTAAGCCCATAAGACGCTGTGCAGTTCCTCGACCCACCCCCTTTTTGCTTCGCCTAGCCGACGTTTGAGTCCTTACAGGATGACCCTGTTGGCGGCCTCGGCTTGCCCGTTGGTTTGGGGATGCTCGACTGAGGTAAAATGTTGTTTGGTCCCGAGTTTGGCGACGAAGCTTCGGAACCCATGGTCGGTGAATTGGGTACCGTTGTCTGTGATCAGCGCCTTCAGGATTCCAAATCGGGCGAGGACGTTTCGTTTGTAGAAGCGGAGGATGTTGTCCGAGGTGATTTTTGCAAGGGCCTCACCTCTATCCATTTCATAAAGTAATTCACGACCACAATAAGGAACTTGTTTTGGTACGTCCCTTGTACGAATGGTCCGAGGATATCCATCCCCCACCAGGCAAATGGCCACGGGGATGAGAGTATGTTCAGCTCGTGCGGGGGAGCGAGATGCATGTCGGCGTGCTTCTGGCACTTATCGAATTTCTTGACGTGGTCTTTGGCGTCATATTGCATCGTCGACCAGCAGTACCCTGCTCGTAGAGTTTTCCTTACTAAGGACTTTCCGCCTATGTGCTAGGCGTTAATACCCTCGTGAATTTCTCGTAGTACCTCGGGGGCCGTGGATTCATCGATGCACTTTAAGAGTGGGATGGAAAATCCCCTACGATATAATTTATTCTCGATCACCACGTAGGAGCACGCTCGTCGTTTGGTCGCGGTCGCCTCTGTCCAGTCTGAAGGGAGCTCGCCCTTTGTTAGGAAGTTGAACACCGGGGTCATCCAACACGAAGCATCTCCGATGGCATGCACCTCAAAAGGGATCGAGGTTTTTTCTATGCTTGGGTGCGATAGGGTTTCTTGTATGATGGATTTGTTCCCGCCCTTCTTTCTTGTGCTTGCGAGCTTCGAAAGTATGTCGGCCCTTGTGTTTTGCTCGCGCAGGACGTGCGATATTTCTGCTCGGTCGAACTTCTTCATGTATTCTCTGACTAAGTTCAGGTATTCAATGAGGCTGTCATTTTTAGCTTGGTAACTCCCTTGGACTTGGGAAGCAATGAGTTGAGAGTCCGTGAAAATTTGTACTTCAAGTGCCCCTAGGTCCTCGGCTAGCCTCAGTCCCGCGAGCAGGGCCTCGTACTCTGCTTGGTTGTTCGAAGTTGGAAGGAGAGGGTGAGCGAGTGCTCGATCACCATGCCCTCCTCGTTTTCTAGGAGGATTCCCGCGCCGCTTCCGGATGAGCTGGATGCTCCATCGATGAAGATGGTCCACCTGTGTTCTTTCCCTGCGGGGGGGTTGTGAGCGGTCATTTTTGCGACAAAGTCAGCCAGAGCTTGTGCCTTTAGGGATTTACTGCTCTCGTATTGAATGTCAAACTCAGAGAGTTCCAAGGACCACTTCAGCATTCGACCCTCCATGTCAGGTCGACCTAAGAGTTGTTTCATTGGCTGGTCGGTTTGTACTATTATCGTGTAAGCCAGGAAATAGTGTCTGAGTCTCCTCTCCGCGTTGATGAGGGTTAAAGCTACTTTCTCTATTTGTTGGTATCTGCCCTCGGGCCCTTGCAATGCTTTGCTCGTGAAGTAAACAGGCTTTTGTCTGTCGGTGGTCTCGCGGATGAGGGTCGCGCTGATGGCTTCGTTCGAGACGGCCAGGTATAAGAACAAAGGTTCCCCGTCGACTGGTCGTGATAGTACGGGCGGTTAGGATAGACTTTGTTTGAGATGGAGCAACGCCTGCTCACATTCCTCGGTCCATTTGAAGGCTGCCTTCTTGCGAAGGAGCTTGAAGAAGGGGAGGGCGTGCTGAGCGGATCTCGCGACGAAGCGGGATAACGAGGTGAGCATGCCGTTCATGACTTGTATGGATTTTTTCGACGTGGGTGTCGGGAGGTCTAAGAAGGCTCGACACTTGTCGGGGTTAGCTTCGATTCCTCATTCTGTCAGGTAAAAACCGAGGAATTTCCCTGCCTTGACCCCGAATGTGCACTTCTCGGGGTTGAATCTCATCTTACATCGTCTTGCTTGAGCAAAGACTTCTTTAAGGTGAGCTGCATGGTCGGTATCTGCTCGGGATTTGACGATCATGTCGTCCATATACACCTCGAGCATGTCCCCGATTTGGTTGTGGAACACTTTGTTCATCATACGTTGGTATGTTGCCCCTGCGTTTTTTAGACCAAAGGGCATTACGTTATAGTAATAGTTGCCCGAGCTGGTCATGAAAGCAGTGCAATGCTTGTCGCTTATGGCAATTGGGATTTGGTTATAGCCTGAATAGGCATCCATGAACGACAGTATTTTATAACCGGCCGAGTTCTCGACCAGCATATCTATGTTTGGTAAAGGAAATGCATCTTTCGAGCATGCCCGATTGAGATCAGTATAATCAACACACATTCGCCATTTTCCATTATTATTTTTTACTGGTACAACATTTGACAGCCAGGTTGAATATTGGGCTTCAGAAATAAAATTTGCCTCTAAGAGGTCTTTTACAGCTTTTCAGCAGCCTCCGTTTTCTCCGGAGACTGCCTACGTCTACGTTGTACTACTGCCCTAGCGGCTGGATCTATGGCGAGGCGGTGACAGGCGACCTCGGGGTCGAGTCCGGGCATCTCTGCAGCGCTCCATGCGAATAAGTCAACATTCTCGCGCAAGCAGGCTTTGATCTGTTTCCTCGCTAGGTCGGGGAGGCCGGTACCGATCTTCACTCCTTTGATCGCGTCCTCGTCGAGAGGGATGATCTCGAAGTCTCCGTCCGGAATTGGTCGGAGGGGGACTTGCTCGCCGCTGGGAGGCTCATCCTGGTCGAAGCGGGTGTCCAGGGCTATGGATTCGACCTTTGGGGGAGCTCTCTTCTCTTCTGCCTTGACGGGCTCTGTCTTCTCGGGCTCTGGTCGTGTCGTTGCTGGTCTCTTGGCGGGTCTTGTCTCGGTGTCGACCGTGTCGCGTCCTTTGGATGTCGCGTTGAAACACCTTCGGGCAGCAGCCAGACCCCCTTCGATGGTGGCGACCCGTGCCCTCTTGGTGTAAAACTTCATCTTTAAGTGGACGGTAGAGGGTACCGCGGTCAGTTCTGCCAACGTCGGCCTTCCCAGAATGCAGCTGTAGAGGGACGAACAGTCGATGACGAGGAAGCTCACCTTGACCTGCCTCATTGATGTATCCTCGCCAAAGGTAACCATGAGCTCGACGTATCCCCAAGGTTTGGAAGTCGAGCCGTTAAAGCCCTGCAGGTCTAACCCCACATAAGGCGAGAGGTGCGAGTCGTCGAGTTGTAGGGTCCAAAATAGCTAGCTGTACATTACGTCGACAAAACTTCCTTCGTCGACGAGGACGCGATGTACGTCAAGGTTAGCCATTCTCGCTCTTATTAGCAGGGGAATGACCGTGTTGGGGGCCCCACTGGGGATTTCTTCGAGGTAAAAGGTGATAGGCTCCGACCTACCTTTCACCCTTTCAAAGGTCACCGTCTGAGGAGGTGCAGAGTCAACCAGTTCATCCAGCTTCCTCTTGGCCGAATTTATGGTTAGGTCATTGAATCCTCCACCATTGATGACCATGGCAGAGGGAAAGTGCTCCCACCTGCTGTGCATTGACAACGGCTCTTGCAAGTGCTCGGGTACATAAAAGTCCTCAGGTCTCGTGACGGAGAAGGCGGTCTAGATGGGGACCGACTCGTCAGATGGTCGGGCATCCTCCTCTAGTTCTCTTGTCTCACGGGCGTCGCGGCGAGGAGCGTCATTTCGCCGGTACTGGGCGAGTCTCCCCCCTTTTATGAGGGTCTCGATGGCGTCCTTGAGGTGGACACAGTCCTCCGTCAGATGACCATGGCTCCTATAGTATTGACAATATTTGCTCCTTTCCACCCTGGGCTTGGCAGGAGCTGGTCGGGGGCGCTTGACGCTGCCATCTTTGAAATCTGTACTGGCACACTCCGCCAAGATGCGCTTGCGGGAAGCCGTGAGCGGCGTGTACTCTGTGAAACACCCTGAGGGTACTCTCTGTTCTCGGACTTCTCGGGGTTTGTCGTCTTTTCTTTTCTCCCCGGTCCGTCGAGGAGGAACGGCTTCTTGGTGCGGGTTGCTGCTGGATCCGCGAGTTCTGGGGTCACGGGCTCTGTTGGCCGCTTCCCTTTCCTTATAGTCCATATAGGCCCTGGCCTTCTCGAGGATAGCATCGAACGTTCGGGGTGGTTCGATGCCCACTGCTTTTCTGAACTCTGTGCCGGGGAGGAGTCCCCTCTCCAGCAAGTATCTTTTCATGTGGTCCGCGCAGGGGACCTGGGTGGCTTCACGGTTGAAGCGGTTGGTGAATTCTCTCAAGGTTTCATCCTGCCTCTGGATGATAGCCTCGAGCGCTGCTTCGGTCTTTGGATGTCGCTGTGACGCGGTGAACGAGCTTACAAATTAGTTTTTCAAGTTTCTCCACGAGGTGATTGACCCAGGGGCAAGACCCTTGTACCAATCCATTGCTTCTTTCCTGAGGGTTGTGGGGAACAACTGGCATTTGATGGGTCCCCCAACGTTATGGTAGTGCAGCATAGCTTCGAACCTGTCTATATGATTGACTGGGTCGACGAATCCATCGTATTCCTTCAGGTGAGGGGGCTTCTCCATGCCCAGGGGGATTGGTGCCTCCATGATGGCTTGTGATAGGGGACCGTGGGGGTCGTCCTTATCACTTTGCTCTGGGGAAAGGGACGAGGACCTGAGGTATTGCCGGGAACGACGGTCCTGATCGTGTTGGACGTCCCTCGAGCGGTGCGCTCGTTGATCTGTCCTTCCGTGCCTGTCTCTAGGATGTCTTCGTTCTTGCCGTAAAGGGTCGTGGTTGTGCCCTCCGGCTTCAATGATTGGTTCCCTCTCTAAGGGGGTCGTCTCCCCGGTTGTCGGGGTGACGGGCTTCGGGAGGTGTCTCTGTATTGTCTCCACGGGGGAGATGGGTGACGTACGTCTGTTCTTCGAGGAGGCGGGGACTGAGGCCTCCTGTGTTTCCCCGGGGGTCTTCTGTCGTCCTCTAGCGCCCTCAATCTTCCCCCTGGGAAAATATGAGGTAGTTGGTCTGGTTGATTTCCGCGAACAATGCTCTGGTCGTGGCGTCTGCCCCAGCGGGGACAGGAACCTCCTGGAATTGGGCGGCTAGATAGTTTGGGGGAGCTGTATTGTCTTCTTCGAGCAGAGGGGGGACTGAAGAAGATGAGGTTGTGGCTCCATCCCGGTGGCCTGAGGGCCCGGGGATGACGCCCCTAGGTAGTGTATTATGGTCAGGGTTGTCGGTGTTGTCGGGGACTCCGTTCTTGTCTGCGAGGTTGTTGTTGGCATCGACGATGCATACGTTCTGGTCGTCCTAAGTTTGGTTAGCCATGACGGTGGAAGATGGTTTTTAGCTTTGGTCTTTGAGAGTTTGTAAGACGGGGAAGCTTCCTTTCCCATAGACGGTGCCACTGATCTTACCGGATCAGACTTGGACCGTCACAGCTGGCTCGAAATGGATTTGAATGAGATGGGGGGGGGTATCTGCAAGACACTCCAATGATACAATGAGAGATGGAATGGGCAGGCAAAAAGTATGTAGGTGCGTAACGAATTAATACCTGACCTTCTTGGAACAGAGGGTATTTATAGCTCCCAGCGTTGGGCCAAGGTCCCCTCATTGGGCCGACCAGAACTGGCCCAATAAAGGAACTGCCAGGTCCTACGTGTGTAGTGGGGACCCGCACGTGGTCCCCTTCTTGGGTGGTGCTCTGCGAAGAATGAGAAAGGACGAAGACGCGGTCTTTTCGGGGCTTTAAGGATCCCATGGAGTTCGGAGGGGACAAAATTTGCCCTATGGGGAGGATGCACGAGCAAGACTCGAGCTGGAGTGTCCTTGGTTGGGGACACTTCTCGTTGCGGGTAACAGCGGGCATTGCCGCTATGGTCTATGGTCGGGCACGCTCGGGACGATCTGATTGTGATCACTCCTCGAGGAGCTTCCTGGATCTGGGCCTTCATTTGTACTTTGGGCCAAGGCGGGCCCAGTCCAGAATAAAAAGGATCTTAGAATTGTCAATGTCAGAAGTGATCATGATGGAGAATTTGAAAATAAAACTTTTGAAACATTTTTTAATGAAAAAGGCATCTCGCATGACTTCTCTTGTCCTAGAACTCCCCAACAAAATGGAGTTGTAGAACGAAAGAACAGAACACTGCAAGAAGTGGCCAGAACCATGACCAATGAGACTAACATTGTTAAGATCTTCTGGGCAGAAGCAATTAACACAACATGTTACATTCAAAGTAGAATCTCTATAAGACCTATTCTGGAAAAGACTCCATATGAATTGTGGAAGAACAGAAAGCCCAACATTTCTTATTTCCATCCTTTTGGATGCATCTGTTTTATTCTGAATACTAAAGATTATCTGAATAAGTTTGACTCTAAAGCACAAAAGTGTATTATGTTAGGATACTCTAAACGCTCAAGAGGGTACAGAGTATACAATACAGAAACACAGATTGTTGAAGAGTCAATCAGTGTTAGATTTGATGATAAGCTTGACCCTCAAAAGTCAAAGCAGAATGAATTCTTTGCAGATATAGAAGTTGAATTCACAGGTACTGAAGACAACTCATCAGAAGTTCTCAACAGAGACGCTCCAACAACTTCAGAAAGAAATGTTACAAGTAATTCAGTACCTTCTGTTGATCAACTCCAGAAAAGGTTATCCAGAAGCAGCATAGCTCACCTAGAAGATAAGATCCTGGGAAAGAAGGATGATCCAATCAGAACAAGATCAACATTCAGAAACTCTGAAGAATCCCTCATGGCACTGGTCTCTCTGATTGAACCAACAATAATTGATGAAGCTCTTCTATACAATGACTGGATTTTGAAAATGCAGGAGGAATTAAATCAGTTCACCAAAAATGACGTATGGGATCTGGTTCCCAAACCAAAAGGATTCAACGTCATTGGAACAAAGTGGGTGTTCAGAAACAAACTGAACGAGCAAGGAGAAGTCATCAGAAACAAAGCACGACTGGTGGCACAAGGTTATAGTCAGCAATAGAGGATAGACTATACAGAAACCTTTGCTCCAGTCTCCAGGTTAGAATCTATCAGACTCTTAATCTCATTTGCTATAAACAATGGCATCACTCTATATCAGATGGATGTCAAAAGTGCATTCCTAAATGGCTACATAGATGAAGAGTTATATGTGCACCAACCCCATGGGTTGGAGAATTCAAAACATCCAGAAGATGTTTTCAAACTAAAGAAGTCACTCTATGGTCTGAAAGAAGCTCCCAGAGCTTGGTATGAAAGACTAAGTAACTTCCTGTTAGAAAAGGAATTCACCAAAGGGAAAGTGGACACAACCTTGTTTTGTAAGACATTTAAAAATGACATTTTAGTTGGTCATATTTATGTAGATGATATCATTTTTGGATCCACTAAACCTTCTCTGGGGAGAGAATTTGCTAAGTGCATGCAGGCAGAGTTTGAGACGAGCTTAATGGGGGAACTCAAATTCTTTCTGGGCATTCAGATAAACTAAACTCCAGAAAGAACTTACATTCATCAGAGCAAATATGTCAGAGAACTTCTGAAGAAATTTGACCTCTCATAATGTAAGCCCTCAAAGACTCCAATGCATCCCACGTGCATTCTGGAAAAGGAAGAGGTAAGTAAAAAGGTAGAACATAAAATCTACAGAGGTATGATTGGCTCTCTCCTTTATCTGACGGCTTCAAGGCCTAATATTTTATTCAGTGTTTGCTTATGTGCTAGATTCCAATCAGATCCTAGAGAATCTCACTTAACAGCAGTTAAGCGAATTTTCAAGTATCTGAAAGGTACTACTAATATGGGTTTGTTTTATAGAAAATCTAATGAATACAGCTTAGTAGGATACTGTGATGTTGACTTTGCTAGAGACAGAGTAGAGCGTAAAAGCACTTATGGAAGCTGCCAGTTTCTGGGAGAAAATCTAATCTCATAGACCAGCAAGAGACAGTCCATAATAGCATTGTCAACAGTAGAAGTTGAATACATAGCAGCTGCTGGATGTAGCACTCAAATGCACTGGATGAAAAGTCAACTTGAAGACTTCAATATATTTGAGAGTAACATTCCCATCTTCTGTGATAACACTTCTGCCATATGTCTCAGTAGAAATTCCATTTTGCATTCTAGGGCTAAGCATATAGAAATAAAACATCACTTTATTAGGGACTATGTTCAGAAAGGAATTCTTACTTTAAAATTTATTGACACAGACCATCAATGGGCTGATGTATTTACAAAACTCCTTTCTGAAGTTAGATTCAATTTCATTCTGAAACATCTCAGCATGAAGTTATGCCTAGAATAAAATGTTTTATTTGCATATCTTAACCCTCAGAACATAATTGTTTTTCTGTGAACATCTGATCAACTTGTCTTCAGAAGTTAGAAGTACAGTTTCCTTAGAATCTACCTATGAAGATATGAACGTTTCATTTCAAGGATAGAGGCGTGCAGTTCACATCATCAAACATCTGTCATCCTCTCACAAGCTACCTTCTGAGGCTGAACACACATTCAAATTCTGAAGGGTCCAAGGCTCTGATTGGATGCATTGAGACACTTGTCAGTGGTAACTGTTCAATATCTCTCTTAATCCCCTAATTTCAGGTTTCATTAATGCATATAATCATTACTTATTTTATTTCTTACTGTTTATGTTTTCTAAAAACCTATGTAAACTCAATTTATTATTTGATTCATTCACGTTTTACCCTCGTCTATATTCTCTCTTGTTCTAGTTTATTTTTCAAAAAACCCTTCCCATTAATTTTCTTCAAAGAACCCGTGTGAACAATGGCATCATCATCAAGTCTCAAGAATCTCAGTTCTCCTGAATCTTCATCAACGGAACAATATGAAGAACCCATTAGAACACTACTCACTCTTGTTGACAACCTGGAAGTTCTCTCTGAATTGATCATTGATTTTGAAAGCTTACAAGAAAATGGGTTTAATCTATATGAAGACGTAACTGCACAGGGATGGAACATATATTTTGATCGTCTGTTGGGTCCAACTTTTCCCATTCTTGTTAAAGAGTTCTGGGTTCATGCTACCTCATCCAACCACCAGGTTGCATCATATGTTATGGGGAAGAAGATAGTGATAACAAAATATTTAATTGGGAAACTCATTGGATACAATGGAGGTGGAGTCAGATGAATTGATATGGCTGATAGGTGTTCTGACCTAAAATCTATTGCTAGGGAAATCTTCACTTCTGGACAACCATCCAGCAAGATCAGAGACTTGAAGGATCATCACAGAATCTGGGCTATAATAATTATGGGATGTATCAATCACAGGAAGCCTACAAGCTCTCCTGATTACATCAATATTGATCAGCAGTTCCTCAATTACTTCATTGCAAAGAAGACCAAGATAAACCTTCCACCCTTACTCTTCAACCATCTCAGAACAAGTGTGAAAGAGACTAGAGAAGAAGAAAGAACTAAGAGGGGTTGGATTCCTCTAGGAAGACTGATTTCAGATATTCTAATAGAAAACAGGCTGATAGAACATCTGACAGAGGCTCAAGAAATCAGTACTCTGGAAGAAACCGCTGGGAAACCTTTGAATGCCAAGAATCTGAAGAAAATGAAGATTATTGAGAACATCAAGAAGGAACCAACAATTGCTTCTCATGAGGCCATCAATTCTAGGAGAATCCCTCTGAAGGATTTTCCACTATTTTATGAGATAAATGCCTCTCTAGGAATCATAGTCAGATACCTTGAAGCTTGCAAGGCTGATGGGACTATTCCAGAAATCAACATCTAAGATCTGCACAAGCCAGCTCCAGAGGTTGTGCTAAAGAAATCCAAAAAGAGGAAGGCAGCAGGAGAAGGATCCTCTCAGAAGACACCTAAAGCTTCGAAAAAGAAAGGTAACCCATCTTATGTTTCTGTTGTAGAATCAATAGCTATTCCAACATCTGAAATCATTTCCCCTCAACCAAAAGAAAATCCTTCACCCTAAACATTTGAGGATTTTGACATAGAGTTTGACCCATCTGTAACTCTTGGAAACTTTTTGAATGAACCTCACTCCCCCAATCCAAATCTAAATCCAGAACATCATCAACCAGAACTTGCTAAAGTTCTATCTGATATTGACCTGTTTGATCAAGACTTTTCCTCACCACTCCCAGAAAATCTAAACACTCAACAACAACCATAAAATCCACAACCACACTCTCCTCAACCAGAAAATATACAACCACACTCTCCTCAACAAGAAAATCCACAACCACACTCTCCTTAACCAGAACATCTGAACCTCAACTCACCTCAACCAGAGAATGGAAACCCACTCACTCCTTCTTCTGAAAACCCATCTTTTGAAATTCCTGAACCAAAAATTCAACACGCTACCACAAACCAATCTGAAGACTCCCCTTCAGATTCTGATACCACTATCCCAATCCATGGAATAATAGAACCTCTTACGGTTTGCTTACCTCTCATTATTCATGATATTCCAGAAATCCCTTCACCATATGAATATACACTACCAAACACCCCTAACTCACCAATCCTGATTTCCGACTCTTCCACTCCATCACCGATCAACCATCCAGCTGACAACCTCAGACTTTTCATTAATCTACAAGTGTTGGACCAACTATCTTCCACCTCAAACAAAATTGCCACTCCCAAACCTAAACCAACCTCAACCAAATCAGATGTTTGTAAGAATCTGTTGATTTTTGAAACAGAAATGCAGGAATGGATTACTTCTTTGAAGCAACCAAGTCAAGAGATTTCTAATCCTGCTGCTTCTGATTCTCTGTGGGAAAGATTCAGAAAATGGCTCAACTCTGAAACTGAGAAGCTGAAAGAATTGGGCTATGAAAGGGCTCAACAGAACTTTAGTGATCAGCTGAAAGCCTTCCAAGATCAATTTATGAGCCAATGGTACAAGAAAGAAATTCTTCAGCTGGATAATGCTCCCTAGAAAGAGCATCATCCTTCAGAAGTCACTGAACCAGATTCTGATAGTCACTCTCTGAATACTTCTCCAGAAAACATGATTGCAACAGAAGAAGTGGTTCAATCAGAAGAGGCTGCAGAATGTTCTGAACAACATGAAACCCCTGAAGATACACCAGCTTCGTCACTAGTCATGAAAACTCTAGAAGAGTTGAAGAAGGAGAATGCCTTAATCTATGCCAGACTGGATAAGCAAGAGGATACAAACAAAGAGATCAAGGGTATTTTGGATAAACAAGAAGATACAACAAAATAAATTAAAGACATTCTGGGAAAGCAGGAAGAATCAATCACTCAGATCAAGAGCTTGTTGGAAGCGTTGTTCACACGTCTTCCCCCTCCTTCTTAGATTTTCTTTAAACTGTTTATCTATAAAAAAAATTATCTTATCCTCCTTGTTTCTGAAAATTGTCATTACATTCTGTTTTCAATATAATTCAGCCTTTTTGACTATGATTATATTGCTTTTTGATACCTGACAAAAAGGGGGAGAGAGTAAGATATTTTCAATAACAGAATATCGGGACAAAGTCTCAAACATTCTGAATATTTTAACCTCTATATTTTCTGAAAAGCTTGAACATGAACACATTCTAATAAGGACAAAAGGAGATGCATCAAAATCTCTGACGATAAGGAACTTCAGGGAAGTAATCAACTCAGGGGGAGTCTCTCTTAAGCTTTTTGTTCTATATTTTTCATTAAAAATCCTAGTTTTTGTCATCATCAAAAAGGGGGAGATTGTTAGAACATAGTTTGATTCTACAACCCTTAATTAGAATTTTGATGATAACAAACACAAAGAACAAATATGCACTCTAAATTTGTGTTATTTTGTATGCAGAAGTTATGACCAAAGCAGCATCAGAAGTTAAGTAAAAGAAGCTTTCAAGCTGAGGTAATCAGAATCTGCGCTGAAGAATGATGATCAGAACTTGCGCTGAAGTGAAGAATATTCTGATTCTGAACAGAAGTTTCATATACCATCAAATCCTCAAATTTCTAAGTCATCAATGTTCTAAAGCAATGGCAGCATGGAAGATTCTAAGATTCTAAAGCGTTACTATTCAATTAAGACAACATCACATGAAACAACTTCATTCGAACAAGAATCTTCACAATATGGAAACAACTTTGAATGTCCATTATTACGCTTTATGTTGGATAGGATTTTCATGGCTATATAAACAAGCTTAGAGGACAAATCATTTACGATTTTCACACGACTGCAAGATATCTCTAAAAACGCTGCAAGCTTACATATTCTTTTCTAAGCTCAAAGTTATGTAAAATATCACAGTTGTGATACTGTTTTTGTAAGGAAAAACAACCATACACATAATACTCTTTTATCTTGATTAAGCTAGTTTTCCTTGAGATTAACTGGGTTGTGGTTCTACTCAAGAAGACTTTGGCAGTTGTCAATATAGTGATTATAATCAGTTTTTGATTAGTGAATTAAGTCCTCGTTGGAGAGAGGCGAAATCACCTTGACGGGTGGACTGGAGTAGTTTGAGATCAAACGAACCAGGATAAAAATATCGTGTCTATTGTGATTTTGATTTTAAGTTTTCAATTCAACCCCCCTTCTTGTGTTTTTCACTTCTTCAAAATGTCTTTGAGAAAAGATAGGGGAATTTTGGGGTATAACAATTGCCCCTATTAAATCTTCTTAAACCTGAAGAGTTAGATTGGCGAGTCCGCCATTCGTGACTTGAAGGTGGAAGATGATTGAACACTAAAGTGCCCAGAAATTTACACTCGACTATGTATTATTTGATTGTGTCGAGAATGGGCTTAAAGATGCCATTTGGAGAAGTGATGAAGAGTTTGTCAGATATGGGCTTACATATGCCATCCAGAGTGACCGTTGATAGAAACTGGGAGAAGTGTCAGAATAAATCTTTGGTCGATTTATACTGAAACAACATATGTCTTTTTCCTATTTTCAACTGGAAGAAATAAATCTAAACCAAAAGAGGTCTGTTGTTTGGAGACTTCACTGGGGAAGTAATCACAACTAGAAGAGGTCTGTTAATTTCCTATTTTTAATTGGAAGAAGTGAATCTAACCAGAAGAGGTCTTCGTCTGCCTGTCTTTAATCTGGAAGGAATAAATCTAACCAGAAGAGGTATTCGTTCGTATGTCTTTAATCTGGAAGAAATAAATCTAACCAGAAGAGGTCTTTGTTTGCCCGTCTTTAATCTAGAAGAAATAAATCTAAACCAGAAGAGGTCTTCGTTCGCCTGTCTTTAATCTGGAAGAAATAAATCTACCCATAAGAGGTCTCTGTTCACCTGTCTTTAATCTGGAAGAAATAAATCTAAACCAGAAGAGGTCTTTGTTTGTATGTCTTTACTCTGGAAGAAATAAATCTAAACCAGAATAGGTCTTCATTCTCCTGTCTTTAATCTGGAAGAAATAAATCTAAACCAGAAGAGGTCTTCGTTCGCGTGTCTTTAATCTGGAAGAAATAAATCTAAACCAGAAGAGGTCTTCGTTCTATTTTTCCAGAAAGTAAGAGGGTTAATTGCATGCAGATGCATGCATGGCGTAATGATGTTCTCAAAATAAATGAGATTATGTTATATGCATTTGCCATGTATGTGCTATGATGTATGAATGTGAAACATTGAAGTGCATCTTTGTCTGAAAAATAAATCCTTGACAAATTACTGGGGAGTATTAGGAAGATGAATCCCGGACTACCCCTAGAGATGAAGAGTATGTGTATCTTCAACTTTGTTTAGAATGTTTCCGCTGTGGATCCCAGTTTTGTTGTTTGAAGAAACTCTGCGGGAAATGTTGATTTCTGCTTGGAGAATAGAGTTCAAGAACCTTGGTGGTCCATTACTCTTCTGGGGAGTTATAACTTGACTGGGGAGAATGAAAGTTAACTAGTATCTGGTTGAATTCCAGGCTTTGTAGTAACTTTTTATGGATAGTAATGACTCCGTTGGGGATTGTAATTACTTTGTTGGGGACAAAGGGGTTTTGTCCGTTTGATTTGTAATGGTCTGAGAGGAAGACTTGTACTAGGGAATTTGTAGTCTATTGGGGAATCTTGTAGTTTGTTGGAGAATAAACCCCATTGAGTAAATTATTTTGAAGACCTCATTGGGGAGATACATTCTTTCGGAGACGAACTCTGCAGGGATTCCCTTGTAGTTTAAGACCAACTTTGTTGGGGAAACGATTGTTAGGAGATTGGAACTCTGGATGGATACTGTATGAATTCAAATCTGTGGGGATAATTTTGTTGAAGTAACTCTGTGGGGATATCCTGAATCCTTAAGAAAACTTTTTTTTATTACTATTTTTAAACATACATTTGTTAACAGTTAATTATGTTCATATGCATATGTTCGTTCAATTTTAGTCATTGGACGCTTTTGCACTCAAAATAGAAAATCAAAAAGTTTGCACTTCGAAGTATATTCGTATTGATGTTTTGCCTATAAATAGGCATTTTTGGTACAAAGAGACAGAGATCCTAGTAAGAGGAAATAGTTGAGAGAATACAAAGTGAAAACAAAAATAATAGCCATGTGGAAGTGATCTAATTGTATTCCAACTCCTCTATTGCCCCTATGTCTTCGGACATCATCCCTTGTCGTTGAAACAAGTTGATTGAATTGATCTTACACCCAAGAACTTGGACCTTGGTAATAAAACTTGTTGTAGTGATTTCACGGGACGTAGTCATACACTTTAATCCTTAACTTTTGCCTGGACCGTCCTTTCAGGTTTTTCGCCCACCAGGATACCCTTTTTTACCCAAGCCGCCCTTTCAGATTTTCGACTTTCCAGGTGTACAATATTTTGTATATATCCCTAACTTTTGCCCGAACCCTTTTGGCTCGTCGGGACGCCCTTATTTTTTCCTAGGTATGTCAACCTAGTGCGTCATTTTTATGTGTAGTATTTTTTGACTATGTCCGTGTTTATAGGATATGGAAAATCTTCTCCGTCCATAGTAGTTAACATCATGGTATCGCCATAGAATACTTTCTTAACAACAAATGAACCTTCGTAAGTGGGAGTCTATTTGCCCTTGGGATCGCCTTATGGAATAATGTTTTGCTTTATTACCAAGTCGTCAGCTTGATACACTCGAGGTTTGATATTTTTATTGAAATCCTTCATCGTACGCTTTTGATACATTTGACCATGACAAACAATAGCCAGTCTCTTCTCGTCAATTAAATTCAACTGGTCCAACCTAGTCAGAATCCATTTGTCTTCGCCTAAATCTGCTTCTTTCATAATCCTTAAGGAAGGAATCTGAACTTCCACAGGCAAAACAACTTCCATGTTGTTGTACCCTAAAATTTTCCCTCCCATATTTCTCAAAACATTGCAAGAAAAATCTCCAAGTGGCTCAAGATTTCTCAAGAGTTGGACAGACAAGCTATCTCCTAAGGCAGTCAAACCCAAATTAGGGTTTTATGTTGCATCAAGATCTTTGATTCCAAATGACCTCAAGTGCTCCCCAATGTCCTAATATATTCTCAAGGTCATCCATGTCAAATTTCAAGCCTTGCAGAGGAAGTTTGCTCAGTCAATTGCTCAAAGGGTCCAAAAATCGATTGTGCTAGGGCAAAAGTCAACTGTGACCTATAAACAGTCAAACTTCAAGATTTTTTTTGTCAACATTCCCATTTTGAAGAATATTTAATCATTTTATCAAGGGTTGATCATGATTCATCAAGGATTTCTCAAAATTCATCAAGACTCAAAAGTTGCTAAATTAGGGTTTTGCAGGAAAAGTCAACTCGACTTTGACCAAGCATAACTTTCTCATACTTTATGAGAAATTACCCATACAATGCTCATTTTGAAGAGGATGCAATTTCCTACAATACATCTTCATACCCCAAGATCAAAAAATGCACTCACAAGAAGTTACAAATTTGGACATTATAGGTCATTTTTGAAAGTCAACAAAAACACTTTTTTTGCCAAAGCTTATAACTTGAGCATGGAACATAAAAATGAGATGATACCAAAAGGGTTAGTTGGAGGACATCTCAATATTTCTAAAATGTCCAAGAATACTTCCAAAAGTTCAAAATTGAAGAAGTTATGCATTGTAGAAGTTGGACATTTTTGCAAAATTGCCAAAAGTCAACTATCCCCAAAACTTCAAATTTTGTCAAATGGGCCCATTATTTTCCACTTGATTACATGAGATCTTTTGTCTATTTCAGGATTGGATCATCATCATTAACAACATCAAGTTCGTATCACACCAAACCATGTGTAAAAAGATTGAAAATTGGCAAATTTGGAAAGGTTAATAATGGAGATCAAATCAAATCCCAAGGCATTGATATGGGAGGATTCAAGCCATAATTGTTACCCTAATACATTCCATAGTACATAAGGAAGCCAAAGCAATCGAAACAAGGGTTGTAGGCTGCAAGAAGAGGCAGAACAAAGTTTGAAAAAGTCACCAAAAAGCTTGAATTCGAAAACATAGCTAGAGGCACTCTCAGAAGCTGAGACCTATCCTAATCATTTCCTGAACGTACACTGAATCTTCCTGGATCAAAAACAAGCTTGCTCATACGCCCAAACACGCTGTAAGTCCCTCGTTACCTAGCTCTGTTATTGGATTCGATTTGGTCCATTCTAACATCATTTAAATGAGATAATTGCATATTCATAACCCTCATGTCATTTGTGAACCTTTGGCATTAATCAATTTGGTTTATAGGCGTTGTAACCCCAAAACACCATAGCTAGGGTTGCGTTTTTGTTTTTATGGATTCTTATTTCAGGTGAAATTGGTCCATGTAATGGGCATGGTTGCACTCAGGAGAAGGAGACGAACCCAACCATGCCCTTGAAAGTCATTCTTATTGCCTGGAAGTGATTTTTGGATCGAGCTGCGTTTTTAGCTGCGAATTCAAATCCGCAGGTAAAATTACAGTAGTGGAAGGACATGGACGAAGAGCTGGCGGTCACCCATTGGCCAATTCAAATAATTTTTGCGCATTTTTGTTTTGCTGGCATATTAACCTGTTTCATTTTATTATTATTATTTCGTATATTACTAACAAACAAAGACAAGCAGCCTAGTGGTAAGCGTGTACATCCAATATCCTACAGGATCTGGGTTCGAATCCCAAGTCCCCCCAATTTCTCATTGTTTTTTCTCTTTAGGCGATTGTGTGTGTATTCCAGCCTGCAGCTCACTGTGCACCTTCATACATCCAGTAGCCAGATGGCCAAAGGCCAGATCTGGTGGTCCAAGGGTGAATGTCCACCATAGGCAAAGTCTAAGTGCGCGCATGGAATCCAAAAAAGTCAAACAAGGCCACCTACATTTGGGCCTCAACATCGCTATTCACACCATGGAAACAGGCCCATACTCCTCTCTCATAATTCTTTTGTTTATTTATTTTTATTTGTTTTAATTATTTTTATTATTTACTAACCAATCAAAAATTCTTTTCTTTATAAAATAAAATCACAAAAATATTTTCTTTATCAAATCAAATTTTAATTTTAATTTTATTAATAAACACTAATTAAATTAACTTAGGTTTTAATTAGATTAACTTTAACATATTTTTGTAAATAATTAAAATTAAATTAGATTTAATTAGGTTTTTACTAATTCAATTAATTTTATTTTCTTTCTTAAAATAACAAAAAACCCAAAAATAATTTTTTTCATTTTTATTAATTTATTTATTTATTAATTTAGTAATTAATTTAAGTTAATTTCCTTCTTAAAAATAAAAAAACAACAAAAATCTCTTCTTTAACAAAAAAGGGTCAAAACCCTAAATTTCGCATCCGATCTAATTTCTCGTGCGTTATTTATTTATTTTATCCAATAATGTACTTGCTCCCAGATTTTAATAGTTTAATAGGACTTTTATTTATTTTTTATCACTTTATTTATTTTTAAAGGGTTTGTCTTTGGCGATGTAAATACCCGACGCCTTGTAATTTAAATTCCGCATTTTATTTCCGCAAAATATAACTGTTAGATGTTTGATAATAGGATGGCATGACAAGACTGAATGTTTTAACCTAAAATCAACTTAGATCACCCTTAACATGTACAAAGACAAAAACTAATTGAAAATGACACACTCGCACATGCGCACTCTTAGGGTACACCCCACTTGGTTGCCTTCGTACACGGTCATTGAGTATATGTCACTTTAGAGGGCGCCCTCTTGTCTAAAGATCATAGTCGCCTCGAAATGGTTGCCTCGGATATTGTTTCCTCAAACAAATGATCTAAGACATTAGGGTTACCGCTAAGGCATCCTAACATTGCTTTGGTCACCGTATGTCCCTAATTCGAATTGACCCTTAAAACTCCAACGACAGTGCTACCTACTCATCAATAGTAGGATAGCATTGTCTAAAGGAAATTAGCATAGAACGATTCCTTTTTCGAGTAGGTAGATGGTTCTTAGATACTTGCTCTTTAAAAAAAAATATCTTTTTCACACTTACACTTTTCGGACAAAGTTTTCAAAAACACTTCATTACACTCTTGAGGAGAGAAGCAAGAGTTAAATCGAAGTTTTAAAAAAAAAACTTTTTTCAAACCCACAAGCACAAAGAGAGCAATAATTTTGAAAGCATTTGATCAAGTACCTAAGAGCCTGTGGATAACCACGGATAGAAAGGGTGCTAACACCTTCCCTTTCTATAATCTACCCCCCGAACCTGAGAAATAATCTCGAAAAAGGAATTTTTCTGTGCTTTTTTCTTTTCCCTGTTGGATAAAATAAAAGTCGGTGGTGACTCTTTCTTACCCCGACATTTTGCAAACAAAAAACGCAAACCGCGAACCAGCATTCCAAAAAAACAATCAGTTCTTCCCACCGTATCACAGAACTGGCGACTCTGCTGGGGATATATATAAGTGGGGTGTACCTTAGGAATAGTTCATATTGTTTTCAATTGCTTGACTTGTATGATTTATCTTTGTGGGCTTGAATCGGAGTTACTATAGATCCTAACCCGGATCTGGGGAATACCTTTTAGGTAAGTAGCAATAAACTGTGAGGGAACTGTACAGCGTAGACCGATACGGTTGAAGCAGTAGCTATGTTGGTGTGGCACTTTAGTATGTACCGATATCCCTTGTGGCGCAACGAGGAGAATATGGGTCTGCTAAGGGGTCATTAAGCACCAACTGACCTTAGAACCTTTAAATTGACCAACTTTGCCATAGAACAGTAGCAGTATGCTACACTCATTGAGACTAAACTCTCGCGATGATTCTGGCCGCAAGAAAAGGTTGCTAAACTGGAATTATGAACGATCGAGGGTAGTCAGTGATATTGAGATCCTCTAGAACCCGATTACTATTTCTAGGACAGGTTTGAACCAACTGAACTGAAAGAGGGTAGTACCTAGACTCTTTGCCAGCCTGAAATCTAAGGGCTATATGTGTGACTTGTGTGCCTTTACCATGTTTGCTATTTGTGGATACTTGTGGTGTGATTTCTATCATGACATCATGACATTGCATGCATCTTGCATTGGACTAACCTATTTCAAAGACAGGAGGGATTCATCTTTGTTCTGTTTTATAGGTCATGGCACCCATGCGTAGGAACACCATCTGGATCAACTTTGTCCAGATTCCCACTCAGCTTAAGGAATTGGTTACAAAGATGTCAGATACTACCTCCTTTATCAGAAGACATGGTCACCTCCTGGGTTTGGTCACTTCCAAATTGGACGAGCAGATGATGAGTGTCTTAGTCTAGTTCTTTGATCCACTGTACCATTGCTTTACTTTTCAAGACTACCAGTTGGTCCCCACCTTGTAGGAGTTCTCTGATCTGCTTGGTATCTCTATTATGGAGCAGACCCCGTTCACAGGTTGGGAGAAGATCCTTAGGCCGGAAGATATTGCTTCAGCCCTCCATCTGACAAAGGCTAAGGTAATGTCTAATTGGGAAACTAGAAGTGGAGCAAAGGGTTTCTTGACTAAATTTTTGGTTGGTAAAGCTAATCAGTCCTGGGACAGTCTAGACTTCCAGGCATTTGAAGACATTCTGGCTCTTCTCATATATGGTTTGGTGTTGTTTCCTAACTCGGATGCTTTCGTCGACGTGAATGCAGTGAAGATTTTTATGTCTGGTAATCCTGTACCCACTCTGTTGGGTGACATTCTTCACTCTCTTTATGCCCGTACTGCTCAGAAGCGGGGAACCCTGATGTGCTGTGTGCCATTGTTGGCGAGGTGGTTTATTTCTCACCTCCCCAAATCAGTTTTAAAGAACAAGGAAGGCATGGGCTGGGCCTATAGGATTATGTCTCTCTCTCATAATGATATCATTTGGACTATCAAGGGCATGGAAGATGTGGCTATTATTGATCGTTGTGGGGAATACCCCAATGTTCCACTGATAGGAACCAATGGAGGGATCACTTATAATTCGTGCTTGGCCTTACGTCAGTTTGGGCGAGCCAGGAGGGAAGGACCTCATGAGTTGCTGATGCCAAGCATTATCTTTGACTTCCAAGGGGATAGTGACGAGCAATACCGCAAAATCATAAGAGCTTGGGATAGAGTTCACAGGTCT
This sequence comes from Vicia faba, assembly GCA_948472305.1. Taxonomy (NCBI): domain Eukaryota; kingdom Viridiplantae; phylum Streptophyta; class Magnoliopsida; order Fabales; family Fabaceae; genus Vicia; species Vicia faba. Next base: position 333,366,597 of record OX451738.1, on the reverse strand, counting down.
GATCCGCATGAGCTGGGTGCAAAGACTTCTCTTCCGATGGAGCCATATCTCTGATGGGTTCGTATCCGTGCCCAAAAGATGGGCATGCCGTATGAAGCCGTCTTGCCTATCATTGTCAAAGTTGCTGATGAAGAAGGGGTTCCTCCTACCATTCTCCACCCTTACATGCCTACTGACATTGGGGCATTAAAGAGATCGTGGATGCAGCTGAGAGAAGAGTGGGATACTTATAGAGAAAAGTATCACGAGCAAGAGCAGAAGATCCAGAAGTTTACAAGGCAGCTGGAGAACGAGCGGATCCTTAATGACTATGTCCGCACCGACAAGAAACGACCATGGGAGCACTGATTGTCTTTTTTATTATATCTAGTTTTGGTTTACCTTTCAGTTTTTCTTTCCTGTAACGCCTTAAAGGCATCTGTTGAACAATTAATTTTAAAGTTTATCTAATAAAAGTGTGTTTCATTTTTTGTTTTACGAATTTGAATCTCTCGATGTCTTTGAAATCATATCATGCGCATATCATTCCCATGCACCTCATAACAGGTACACCTTACAGGTTTTTCTCATCTTCTTCGCTGTTTATTTCAGCATCATGTCTTCTGAACCATCAACTGAACAAGTAATCAAGGCTCTACATGCTCAAAACGCCCAAATCCAAGAGTTGTTCATGAGTTTAGCTAAGGGTCAGTAAGATCTGAAGACCCTTATCTTGAAAGAGAAGAAGAAGAAGAAGAAGAAGAAGACAGTCCTGTTTAATATGGGTCGCAGATTCGGAAACGATTTGCGAGAAGAGGTTGATTTGACCCCCTCATCTGGAGGGAAAGATAATCAGGAAGAAAGGAGGGCTCCTAGCCTTGTGGTTTCAGACAACGAGACGAACTTCGATGAAGACCAGTATCCTTCGGCTGAGGATAAATATAAGCAACTGGAAGACTGGTTGAGTGCGATGGAAGTTCAGAAAGTGCCTGGTTTGGACTTTGGTTATCTGGGTCTATCATCTGGGGTGGTGATTCCCCACAAGTTTAAAGCACCAATCTTTGCTAAGTACGACGAGGTTTCTTGCCCGAAACTGCACCTCTGTTCGTATGTTAGGAAGATTCAGCCATACACTGCTGACAAGAATCTCTGGATCCACTTCTTTCAAGATAGTCTTTCAGGGACTCAGCTTGAATGGTTTTACCAGTTAGAAGGAGCCAGTATCCGAAATTGGGAAGATTTGGCCGCTGCTTTCTACAAGCAGTACCAATACAATGCCGACCTCGCTCCTACGCGTACCCAACTCCAGGGTATGTCAATGGGTGCGGGCGAAGGTTTCAAAGATTATGCTCAGAAGTGGATGGACCTTGCTGGAAGGGTGCAACCACCCTTGGATGATATGGAGCTAGTGGATATGTTTCTGGGGACCTTGTCTGGTCCGTATTTCAACCATCTGATTGGAAGTTCGTTGTCAAGGTTTATAGAGCTGATTATGACCGGGGAAAGGATTGAGGCTGGTATCAAATATGATAAAATACAGAAGGGTGCTTCATCGAGCACCGAGAAGAAGCCTTTTAAGAAAGAGTCCAGTGTTGTTTACAGTTAAAAAAATCAGAATAGACCTGAACACCGCCAAGCTGTTAATGTGGTGGTTATATCAAGACCTGCTGGTGCTCCTCAGCGCAATAATCAGTCAAGGGCCGAGAGACCGTGAAGACAATTCACTCAGCTCAACATGACTTTATCCCAGATTCTGCCGCAGTTTTTAAAGACCAATCTAGTGATTCCAAGGGAGGCCCCGAAGAATCCAAATACAACATCACCGAAGTACGATCCGAATGCCTGCTATGCTTTTCACTCTGATAGCTCGGGGCATGATACGGATGGCTGCTGGGTCTTGAAGAACAAAGTACAGGACTTGATTGATGCGAAGGAGATTGAGTTTGAAGCACCTGAAAGACCTAATGTTGTGACAGCTCCTATGCACAAGCATGGAGTGAATGCTATAGATGAAGACTCGTTTGTGGTTTCTGTGAAAGACATCGTTACTCCCTTGATGACTATGAAGAAGAACCTTTTGTTAGTCGGTTTATTTCCGGGCTGTGACAAAGATTGTCGTATGTGTGTTGTACTACCTACCGGTTGCCATCTTTTGAAGTCAGGTGTCCAACGCCTGATGGATAATAAAGAAATCCTGTTTGAGAAGACTCTTGTTCCTTTGTTTCCTACTGAAGAAGTTGCTATAATTACCATTTTCGACAATTCTTCCAAGGCTTCCACGAGAAAGCCTGTTAGAATTACATCGGTTCCAAGAATCACACCATTGATCATCACCGTTCCTGGGCCTATCCCCTATACATCCAATAAAGTTGTCCCTTGGCATTACGGGGTAGACGTGTATTATCACGGAGTTAAACAAGATTTGGATGCTGATACTGATGTCAGCAATATTGTTGGACCTGCCAAAATCACCCGCAGCGGAAGACTTTTCTCCCCTGAGATCTCTCCACCAACTGTCCGGAAGCCTGTTGTTATTACGCCTGTCAATACACCTGCTATTGTCCATGTTCAAGTTCCAATCCTTACCCCTGTTGCTGAGTCATCTGACACTCGGGGCAAAGGGACCACCAATGAGCTTATCGAGATGGAGGCACCGAAGAAGATTATTGTTGAAGCCTCTAGACAAGAGATGGAGGAAATTTTAAAGATCATCAAAAAGAGCGACTACAATGTAGTCGAGCAGATGGGGCAAACCCCATCCAAAATCTCTATGTTGTCTCTGTTACTTTGCTCAGAATCCCATGCCAAGGCTCTGATCACTTTCCTGAAGACTGCCCATGTACCGCAAGAAACATCAGCTGATCAGCTTAAAGATTGCGTGGCTAGTATGACTGCTGATAATGGGTTAGGTTTCTCTGACGCCGACTTGACTGTTAAGGGGAAGAATCACAATGACGCCCTGCATGTCTCCATTGAATTGCTCACGTATTGGTAGATACTGGGTCTTTGTTGAATGTGTTACCCAAGAAAGCTCTAAACCGGTTAGACTGTGAAGGGTTGGAGATGAAGCCGAGTAACATTGTAGTCAGGGCTTTTGATGGGTCCAAGAGAATGGTACACGGAGAAGTGGATATTCCGATTAAGGTTAGTTCTCAGGTTTTCGCATCTACATTCTATGTGATGGAAATTCGGCCATCTTATTCATGTTTGCTGGGTCGTCCATGGATCAACAAAGCTGGGGTAGTGACGTCTACGCTCCACCAGAAACTAAAATACCCGGTCAAAGGGAAAATTATGACAGTACAAGGAGAAGAGGAGTACATGGTGAGCCACCTCAACTCTTTCTGTTATGTAGAAATGGATGGGGAGTTCATTGAGACCCCATTTCAGCATTTTGAAGAGGTTCCCCAGACGCTGGCATCAACTGAGACTGTTGTTGAAGATCCTCATATGAAGATGGCTTCCTTCAAGGATGCCCGGGCTGTTGTCGAGAAAGGTGGGTGTGCAAATTGGGGCCAACTCCCTGATTTTGCACAGAAGACTAACAAATTTGGTTTGGGTTTCACCGCAGAAGCTCAAAGGGCTGTTCAGAATGCACGGATCGAAAGACCTCCCCTATTCATCAGCAATTCAGGAGTGAATGCCATTGAAGACGATGTTGAAGATTCTGAATTCGACAGTTGGATCTATCCTACTACTGATGGTGGACTAAGCAACTGGACAACAAAGGACTTCATCCCAATTTCTTTTGTTACCCAGTAATGAGACTTTTGTTTTGAATTTGTAACAGACAATGTTTTAAACTTTATGGCCCGGTGTATTACCCGGGGCACTATGGTTTCATTTGTGAGGGATTTATGTGTGTCATCTACATATATCATTAATAAAAGCATTGGACGTTTATTGCATTTCAAATTTTGCGCTCCTTGTTTTTCTTTCATTATATATTACAAAACAGCTATTTTACACACACTCACGTATACAGGTCTACATCCACTCTGGATCTCACTGGTAACGACTCTGCTACTGCCGGTTATGACTTCGAAAGTCCGATCAACTTAGCCGAAGACGAAGGTGAAGATGATTGCGAAGTGCCTGGTGAACTTGCAAGACTGTTACTTCAGGAAGAGAGGGTTATTCAGCCGCACGAAGAGCCGTTGGAATCAGTAAATCTGGGTACAAAGGTAGACAAGAAAGAGGTTAAGATCGGTGCAAATCTGGAACCTAGTGTCAAACAACGATTGATTCAGATGCTGCGTGACTATGTTGAAATCTTTGCCTGGTCTTATGAAGATATGCCTGGGTTGGATATCGATGTTGTGGTTCACCGCCTGCCTACCAAGGAAGACTGTCCTCCAGTGAAACAGAAAGTCCGCCGAATACGCTCGGATATGTTTGAGAAAATCAAGGCTGAAGTTATGAAACAGTTTGACGCCAGTTTTCTAGCAGTTACTTCTTACCCACAGTGGGTCGCCAATGTGATTCCAGTGCCAAAGAAGGATGGTAAGGTTCAAATGTGTGTTGACTATAGGGATCTGAACAGGGCAAGCCCCAAGGATGATTTCCCTCTACCTCATATCGACGTTATGGTTGATAACACCACTCAGCATAAGGAATTCTCCTTTATGGATGGTTTCTTCGGTTATAATCAGATTAAAATGGCTCCCGAAGACATGGAGAAGACCACCTTTGTTACTTAATGGGGTACCTTTTGCTACAAGGTCATGCCTTTCGGATTGAAAAATGTTGGGGCAACATATCAGCGCGCCATGGTCGCTTTGTTCCATGACATGATCCATCATGAGATTGAAGTATATATCGATGACACGATTGCAAGGTCCCAAACTGAGGAAGAAGATCTTGACCATCTTCAGAAGCTATTTGACAGGTTGAAGTTGTACAAGCTAAGGTTAAAATCGAACAAGTTCACCTTCGGGGTGAGATCTGGTAAGCTGCTGGGTTTCGTCGTTAGCGATAAAGGTATTCAGGTGGATCCCGCAAAGGTGAAAGCTATACGAGAAATGCCAGCTCCCATAATAAAAAAAGAAGTCAGAGGCTTTCTGGGATGTCTGAACTATATTGCCTGATTCATCTCACACCTGACAGATACTTGTGAGCCAATCTTCAAATTACTGAAGAAAGATCAAGTGGTAAGATGGAACGATGAATTCCAGGCCGCTTTCAAAAGGATCAAAGAGTATCTCCAAGAGCCACCCATCCTGATGCCTCCAGTTGAAGGGAGACCTTTGATCTTATACTTGACAGTACTCGACAACTCAATGGGGGTGCGTGTTGGGTCAGCATGACGAGTCTGGCCGAAAAGAGCATGCTATTTATTACCTTAGCAAAAAGTTTACCGAATGCGAGACCCTATACTCATTGCTCGAGAAAACTTGCTGCACTTTGTCATGGGCTGCTCGCCGGCTGAGACAATATATGCTGACTCACACTACTCTATTGATATAAAAAATGGATCCAATCAAGTATATCTTCGAGAAGCCTTCCTTTTCCGGAAGAATAGCAAGATGGCAAATGATTTTGACTGAGTATGACATCCAGTACACGACCCAAAAGGCAATCAAAGGAAGTGTGTTGGCAGACCATTTGGCACACCAGGAAGTGGATAATTACCAGTCTATGAACTTTGAATTTCCGAATGAGAATATCATGATAGTGACTGATTGCGAAGAACCTGGAGCGGATGAAGGACCTGAGGAAGGATCCCGATGGTCTATGTACTTTGATGGAGCTTCGAACGCTTTGGGTAATGGCATTGGCGCCGTAATCATATCTCCTAAAGGCTCTCATACTCCGTTCACCGCCCGACTATGTTTCAACTGCACCAATAACATGGCGGAGTATGAAGCATGCATCATGGGTCTTCGAGCAGCAATTGACCTAAGGATTAAGTTTCTAAGTGTGTTCGGAGATTCTGCTCTCGTGATCAGTCAGATCAAAGGCGAGTGGGATACGAAACACCCAAATCTTATTCCTTACAAGGAGTATGTATTGACGTTGCTTCCCCATTTCTAGGAGATAACCTTTGAACACTTCCTTAGAGAGGAGAATCAGTTGGCAGACGCGCTGGCTACGACGTCTTCTATGTTCAAAGTCAATTGGGACAACGAAGCTCCCCGGATCATCATTGAAAGATTAGATGAACCTGCACATTGCTGTGACATAGAGACTGAAGAGGTAACAGAAAAGCCATGGTTTCATGAGGTGAAGAGGTACCTTGAGGCTCAGGAGTACCCCGAGGGTGCATCTGTTAATGACAAGAAGTTTCTGAGGAGGTTCGCGGCGAAGTTCTTCATCAGCAATGGTATTCTTTACAAGTGTAACCATGATTCGACCTTACTGCATTGTGTAGATAAGAACGAAGCATAAAGGATCATGGTGGATTTACATGAAGGTACTTTCGGAACTTATTCCAATGGACACACCATGGCAAAGAAAATCCTTTGGGCAGGATATTATTGGTCCATAATTGAAGCCGACTGTTATCAGCATTCTCGGACCTGTCACAAGTGCCAAGTATATGCTGATAAGGTGCACATACCTCTAGTTCCTATGAACGTCTTGACGACACCTTGGCCTTTTGAAATATGGGGCATTGATATGATCGGAGAGACCAGACCTACGGCATCTAACGGACATCGTTTTATCCTGGTAGCTATTGATTACTTTACGAAGTGGGTTGAAGCAGCTTCCTTTGCTACAGTGACCAAGAACATCGTGGCAAGTTTCATTCGGCACAATCTGATTTGTCAATATGGTGTACCAGAGAGGATCATTACGGACAATGGTACAAATCTTAACAATAAGATGATCATCGAGCTCTGCAAGCAGTTCAAAATACATCATCATAACTCTTCTCCCTACCGGCCGAAGATGAATGGGGTTGTTGAAGCGGCTAATAAGAACATTAAGAAGATTGTGCAGAAGATGACAGTGACATATAAAGACTGGCACGAGATGTTACCATTTGCTCTTCATGGGTACCATACCTCAGCGCAGACGTCAACAAGGGGCAACACCCTATTCCTTGGTAAATGGTATGGAGGCAGTCTTGCCCATTGAAGTTCAGATACCCTCTCTTCGGATTATGAAGGATGCAGGTTTAAGCGAAGATGACTGGATTCAGACCCGGCTTGATTAGCTGAACATAATCGACGAAAAGAGACTTACTTCTATTTGTCATGGTCAAACGTATCAAAAGCGGATGATCATGGCATTTAACAAGAAAGTCAGACGACAAGAGTACCAAGTTGGGGACCTGGTTATCAAGCGCATCATACTGCCTCAAGGTGATCCCAGGGGAAAATGGACCCCTACCTACGAAGGGCCATTTGTGGTTAAGAACATTTTCTCAAGAGGAGCTATGATTCTAATCACCATGGATGGTGACGACCTTCCTCACCCCGTCAATGCAGACATAGTGAAAAAATACTACGCAGAATCAAAGACCCGCTAGGTCGATTGTCCTAGGCAAAAATAAGGGCTTCCCGACGAACCAAAAGGGTTCGGGAAAAAATAAGGGATGAAAATGGAAAAAATATGTACACCCGGCAAGTCGAAAACCTGAAAAGGCGGCTTGGGCAAAAAATGGTATCCCGGTGGACTGAAAACCCGAAAGGGCGATTCAGGAAAAAATTAGAGATCAAAGCGTAACACTATGTCTCATTGGATCACCTTGCATCCAGACTTTGGTATCAACTATCGAGCTCGGACGACACTAATCAATCTGACCTACCTTCAACCAAGTAGCAAAGTGATGAGATGCTCGAGGACATAAAGGCAATAGCAGAGTTGGAACCCATTGGGATTATTCACATAGCTGTTTTGTTTAGTTTTTTACAAATTGTGTAAATTCTATTATTCGGAAGTGTTCTCTTACTAGGACGTCAGCCTCTTGTACAAAAACGCCTATTTTCAGGCCAAACTTCAAATCAATACAATTCATTTTCAAAGAAATTTCAAAACTGTTTTTTTCCTTTATCTGTTTTGTTTTGCAAAGAACGTCCAATGTTCATTTTTGATATATGCATTTGACATTAATTGCTGCTCATGAATATTTACATGCAAAACAAAAGACGATTACTGGTAATATCAGAAACAGGGGCAATGAGAATTGTCCAAGCTTTACAGATGCTTTATCCACCAGGTACAAAGGTAGATTTAGCTGAAGAATATGGCTAAGGTACTTTCACTCCCCGCAGAGTAAGACAATAATGATAGCTCTCCCCAGCTGAGACTTGTCACTGTGAATGAATCAGTGATATTCTCCCCAAGCAGAGTTTATCTACGATCAACACTGAAAAGGCTTAATATCCCCGACAGTCTTAATATTCCCCAATGGAGTATAAGAATATTCCCCGACAAAATACAAAATATCCCCAATGGAGTTTGAAAGTTTTCCCAGCGCAGTCTGAAAAAGCTTCCCCAGTAGACTTCGGAAAATCATCCCCAGTAGACTTCAGAAGATTATCCCCAGCAGAACTCAAAGGATTATCCGCATAAGAGTCTAAAAGATTATCCCCAGTGAAGTCGCGACTAAAAGATCATCCCCAACAAAGTTCTTTCCTTTCACAAACAGGAATTCAATCCCCAATAGGATTCAGTATCACCAGCAACGGTAATTCATCCCCAGTGGAATTTATCGGTGGAGTCATCAGCAGAGCATCTCCTCCCCACAGACTAATCTCCTCATCAGTTTTATGCCCCAACAGAGTTATCTTCTCCTGCAGGTTTATTCTCGCAATCATCTTCATTCACTATCCCCATCAGAAACGAAGAATTCAACTCTTTTCTCCAGCAGCTATCTGGGATTTATTTTCCCCAGCTAAAAACATTACATTTCCATACATCATGACACATGCATATACGCATCATACAACAAAATCTCATTTATTTTGAGAACATCATTGCTTGATATATATCATGCATTGCATACGACTGACCTTTACCTTTCAGGAATGATACGGTTAAATTCTCAGCTATAAAGCTTTTACCAGAGTCGAGGTACTGACCGGTTCTTAAATCTCAACTGAATTATTCTCGGTTGAATTACAGATAAGGTTCTCAATCTCAACAATTTTCCTCCGTCGAAGTCTGGACGAGTTCTTAAATCTCAACAGAATTATCCTCCGTTGAAGTAACAGACAGTCCTAGATCTTGATGAAGATGTTTCCCTCAGTTGAAGAACTGACCGGTTCTTAAATCTCAACTGAATTATTCTTAGTTGAATTACATATAAGGTTCTCAATCTCGACAATTTTCCTCCTTCGAAGTGTGGACGAGTTCTTAAATCTCATAAGAATTATCCTCCGCTGAAGTAACAGACAGTCCTAGATCTTGATGAAGATGTTTCCCTCAGTCGAAGAACTGACCAGTTCTTAAATCTCAACTGAATTATTCTCGGTTGAATTACAGATAAGGTTCTCAATCTCGATAATTTTCCTCCGTCGAAGTGTGGACGAGTTCTTAAATCTCAACAGAATTATACTCCGGGGAAGTAACAGACAGTCCTAGATCTTGATGAAGATGTTTCCCTCAGTCGAAGAACTGATCGGTTCTTAAATCTCAACTGAATTATTCTCGGTTGAATTACATATAAGGTTCTCAATCTCGACAATTTTCCTACGTCGAAGTGTGGACGAGTTCTTAAATCTCAACAAAATTATCCTCCGTTGAAGTAACAGACAGTCCTAGATCTTGATGAAGATGTTTCCTTCAGTCGAAGAACTGACCGGTTCTTAAATCTCAACTGAATTATTCTCAGTTGAATTACAGATAAGGTTCTCAATCTCGACAATTTTCCTCCGTCGAAGTGTGGACGAGTTCTTAAATCTCAACAGAATTATCCTCCGTTGAAGTAACAGATAGTCCTAGATCTTGATGAAGATGTTTCCCTCAGTCGAAGAACTGACCAGTTCTTAAATCTCAACTGAATTATTCTCGATTGAATTACAGATAAGGTTCTAAATCTCGACAATTCTCCTCAGTCGAAGTGCTGACCGGTTCTTAAATCTCAATTGAATTAGTCTCGGTTGAATTACAGATAAGGTTCTAAATCTCGACATATTTCCCCCCAGTTGAATTACGGACAAGTTTTAAAACTCAGCATAGATGCTCTCTCAGCTGAAGTACAAGCAAGTTCCTAAATCTCAACAAAAATCAGACTTCCCCAGCGGAATTTTCCACAACAACAGGTGTGCAAGCTCTCGCTAAGGAATCTCTTATGCGATCGACACTCATACAGATGGCATCTTTAATCCCATCCTCCCGCTAGAAACCTCCAAATGGCATCTGTAAGCCCATTACTGACATCACAAGGCTGATACCACTTCATGCGAGTGCAAATTTCTGGGCACTCTAGTGTTCAATCATCTTCCACCTTCGGATCACGAAAGGCATGAAAGCCAATCTACATCCTCGGGTTTAAGAAGATTTAACAGGGAAGCTGTTGTACCACGAAATTTGCCCTCCCATATTTCTCAAAACATTGCAAGAAAAATCTCCAAGTGGCTCAAGATTGCTCAAGAGTTGGACAGACAAGCTATCTCTTAAGGCAGTCAACCCCAAATTAGGGTTTTGTGTTGCATCAATATCTTTGAGTCCAAATGACCTCAAGTTCTCCCCAATGTCCTATTATGTTCTCAAGGTCATCCATGTCAAATTTTAGGCCTTGCAGAGGAAGTTTGCTCAGTTAATTGCTCAAAGGGTCCAAAAATCGACTGTGCTAGGGCAAAAGTCAATTGTGACCTATAAACAGTCAAACTTCAAGATTTTTTGTCAAAATTCCCATGTTGAATAATATTTCATCATTTGATCAAGGGTTGATCATGATTCATCAAGGATTGCTCAAAATTCATCAAGACTCAAAAGTTGCTAAATTAGGGTTTTGTAGGAAAAGTCAACTCAATTTTGATCAAGCATAACTTTCTCATACTTTATGATAAATGACCCATCCAAAGCTCATTTTGAAGAGGATTAAATTTCCTACAATCCATCTTCATACCCCAAGATCAAAAAATGCACTCACAAGAAGTTACAAATTTGGACATTATAGGTCATTTTTGAAAGTCAACAAAAACACCTTTTTTGCCAAAGCTTATAACTTGAGCATGGAACATCAAAAGGATATGATACCAAAAGGGTTGGTTAGAGGACATCTCAAGATTTCTAAAAAGTCTAAGAACACTTCTAAAAGTTCAAAATTGAAGAAGTTATGCATTGTTGAAGTTGGACATTTTTGCAAAATTGCCAAAAGTCAACTATCCCCAAAACTTCGAATTTTGTCAAATTGGCCCTTTCTTTTCCACTTGATTTGAGCTTGCATCATTGCCCACGTGTCCTAGCTTCATCCATGATCCCATATTTTATTTTTATTATTTAATTTGATTTTTTATTGAATTTATTCATTTTAAATCAAATAAAATCATATAAAATCCCAAACTTTGATTACATGAGATCTTTTGGCTATTTCAGGATTGGATCATCATCATTAACAACATCAAATTCGTATCACACCAAACCATGTGCAAAAAGATTGAAAATTGGAAAATTTGGAAAGGTTAATAATGGAGATCAAATCAAATCCCAAGGCATTGATATGGGAGGATTCAAGCCATAATTGTTACCCTAATACATTCCATAGTACATAAGGAAGCTAAAGCAATCGAAGCAAGGGTTGGAGGCTGCAAGAAGAGGCAAAAAAAAGTTTGAAAAAGTCACCAAAAAGCTTGAATTCGAAACCATAGCTAGAGGCACTTTTAGAAGCTGAGACCTATCCCAATCGTTTCCTGAACGTACACTGAATCTTCCTGGATCAAAAACAAGCTTGCTCATACGCCCAAACACGCTGTAAGTCCCTCGTTACCTAGCTCTGTTCTTGGATTCGATTTGGTCCATTCTGACATCATTTGAATGAGATAATTGCATATTCATAACCCTCATGTCATTTGTGAACCTTTGGCATTAATCAATTTGGTTTATAGGCGTTGTAACCCCAAAACACCATAGCTAGGGTTGCATTTTTGTTTTTAGGGATTCTTATTTCAGGTGAAATTGGTCCATGTAATGGGCATGGTTGCACTCAGGAGAAGGAGACGAACCCAACCATGCCCTTGAAAGTTATTCTTATTGCCTGGAAGTGATTTTTGGATCGAGCTGTGTTTTTAGCTGCGGATTCAAATCCGCAGGTAAAATTACAGTAGTGGAAGGACAGGGACAAAGAGCTGGCGGTCACCCATTGGCCAATTCAAATAATTTTCGCGCATTTTTGTTTTGCTGGCATATTAACCTGTTTCATTTTATTATTATTATTTCGTATATTACTAACAAACAAAGCCACGCAGCCTAGTGGTAAGTGTGTACATCCAATATCCTACAGGACCTGGGTTCGAATCCCAGGTCCCCCCAATTTCTCATTGTTTTTTCTCTTCAGGCGATTGTGTGTGTATTCCAGCCTGTAGCTCACCGTGCACCTTCATACATCCAGTAGCCAGATGGCCAAAGGCCAGATCTTGTGGTCCAAGGGTGAATGTCCACCATAGGCAAAGTCCAAGTGCGTGCATGGAATCCAAAAAAGTCAAACAAGGCCACCTACATTTGGGCCTCAGCATCGCTATTCACACCATGGAAACAGGCCCATACTCCTCTCTCATAATTCTTTTGTTTATTTATTTTTATTTGTTTTAATTATTTTTATTATTTACTAACCAATCAAAAATTCTTTTCTTTATAAAATAAAATCACAAAAATATTTTCTTTATCAAATCAAATTTTAATTTTAATTTTATTAATAAACACTAATTAAATTAACTTAGGTTTTAATTAGATTAACTTTAACATATTTTTCTAAATAATTAAAATTAAATTAGATTTAATTAGGTTTTTACTAATTCAATTAATTTTATTTTCTTTCTTAAAATAACAAAAAAACCAAAAGTAATTTTTTTCATTTTTATTAATTAATTTATTTATTAATTTAGTAATTAATTTAAGTTAATTTCCTTCTTAAAAATAAAAAAAAACAACAAAAATCTCTTCCTTAACAAAAAAGGGTCAAAACCCTAAATTTCGCATCCGATCTAATTTCTCGTGCGTTATTTATTTATTTTATCCAATAATGTACTTGCTCCCAGATTTTAATAGTTTAATAGGACTTTTAATTTTTTTATTGCTTTATTTATTTTTAAAGGGTTTGTCTTTGGCGATGTAAATACCCGACGCCTTGTAATTTAAATTCCGCATTTTATTTCCGCAAAATATAACAGTTAGATGTTTGATAATAGGATGGCATGACAAGACTGAATGTTTTAACCTAAAATCAACTTAGATCACCCTTAACATGTACAAAGACAAAAAATAATTGAAAATGACACACTCGCACATGCGCACTCTTAGGGTACACCCCACTTGGTTGCCTTCGTACACGGTCATTGAGTATAGGTCACTTTAGAGGGCGCCCTCTTGTCTAAAGATCATAGTCGCCTCGAATGGTTTCCTCAAATATTGTTGCCTCAAACAAATGATCTAAGACATTAGGGTTACCGCTAAGGCATCCTAACATTGCTTTGGTGACTGTATGTCCCTAATTCGAATTGACCCTTAAAACTCCAACGTCGGTGCTACCTACTCATCAATAGTAGGATAACATTGTCTAAAGGAAATTAGCATAGAACGATTCCTTTTTCGAGTAGGTAGATGGTTCTTAGATACTTGCTCTTTAAAAAAAACAAATTCTTTTTCACACTTACACTTTTCGGACAAAGTTTTCAAAAACACTTTATTACACTCTTGAGGACAAAAGCAAGAGTTAAATCGAAGTTTTCAAACAAAAACTTTTTTCAAACCCACAAGCACAAAGAAAGCAATAATTTTGAAAACATTTGAGCAAGTACCTAAGAGCCCGTAGATAACCGCGGATAGAAAGGGTGCTAACACCTTCCCTTTCTATAATCTACCCCCCAAACTTGAGAAATAATCTCGAAAAAGGAATTTTTCTGTGCTTTTTTCCTTTCCCTGTTGGATAAAATAAAATTCGGTGGCGACTCTTGCTTACCGCGACATTTTGCGAACAAAAAACACAAAACGCGAACCAGCATTCCAAAAAAATAGTCAGTTCTTCCCACCGTATCACACATGCCATATACTAAGGAAAATGGGGTTGCCCCAGTTGAAGTTCGAGTTAAAGTACAATAGACATGGAGAGTAAACGGTATCATCTCATGCCAGTCTTTGTAGGTCACCACCATCTTTTGCACAATCTTCTTTATGTTTTTATTAGCAGCTTCCACTGCACCATTCATCTTAGGTTTGTACGGAGAAGAATTGTGATGCTTGATTTTGAAATGAGTGCAGAGTTACGTAATTATATCATTGTTGAGATTGGTTCCATTGTTAGTGATGATCCTTTCAGGGATACCGTAACGGCAGATGAAGTTATGCTTGCTAAGCCGGGCTACAACGTTCTTCATAATTGAGTCAAATAAGGCAGCTTCGACCCATTTGGTGAAGTAATCAATGGCAACTAGGATGAAACGATGTCCATTTGAAGTTATGAGGTTGATCTCTCCAATCATGTCTATGCCCCACATTGCAAATGGCTATGGAGCAGTCATGACATTCAACGGAATTGGAGGCACATGGACCTTGTCGACATAGATTTCACACTTGTGGCAAGTCTTCTAGTGACGGTGATAATCAGTTTCGATAGTCGACCAATAGTAACCAGCCCTCAGAATCTTCTTGGCCATAGTATGCTCACTAGAGTGAGTTCCAAAGATACCATCATGCATGTCCTCCATGATTTTCTCTGCCTCCTTCTTGTCCATACAATGGAGCAGAGTCGAATCGTGGTTGTGCTTATATAGGATCCTATTTCTTAGGAAGAATTTGGCTGAAAACCTTTGTAGGAATTTCTTGTCGTTGATGGAAGCTCCTTCAGGATATTCTTGTGCTTCCAAACATCTCCTCACTTTATGGTACCATGGTTTCTCCTCGACAGTGTCGATCTCACAATAGTGTGTTGGTTCTTCAAATCTTTCAATTGTAATTCTAGGAGCTTCGTTGTCCCACTTGACCTTGAAAATGGATGAAATTATTGCTAAGGCATTCGCCAACTGATTTTCTTCTCTTGGAAAATGTTCGAAGGGGACCTCCTCAAAGTATGGGATTAGGGTTAACACAAGCTCTTTGTAGGGGATCATATTAGGATATTTGGTATCCCACTCTCCTTTGACTTGACTGATTACTAAAGCTGAATCTCCATATACGTTTAAGAATTTGATTCTTAGGTCAATGGCAGCCCTAAGACCTAAGATGCATGCCTCATGCTCAGCCATGTTGTTTGTACAGTCGAAGGATAGTATGGCGGTGAAAGGTGTATGGAAACCTTCAGGAGAGATAATCACAACACCAACTCCATTACCCAAAGCACTGGAAGCCCCATCAAAAACCATAGTCCATCGGGATCCTTGTTCAGGCTCATCATACGGTCTAGGCTTTTTGCAATCAGTTATCAGCATGATATTCTCGTCCGGGAAATAAAAGTTCATAGATTGGTAGTCATTAACAGCTTGATAGGCCAAATGATCTGCTAGCACACTTCCTCTGATGGTCTTTTGTGTAGTATATTGGATATCATATTCAGTCAAGATCATTTTCCATCTAGCTATTTATCCGGAGAGGGCTGGTTGCTTGAAGATGTACTTGATAGGGTCCATCTTAGAAATCAACAAAGTGGTGTGAGTCAAGATATACTGCCTTAACCGACGAGCAGCTCATTCCAGAGCCAACAAGTTTTCTCGAGCAGTGAATATCTTGTTTAACAGTCGGTAAAATTTTTGCTCATGTAGTATATTGCATGCTCTTTTCGGCCAGACTCGTCATGTTTGCCCAACACACACCCCATTGAATTCTCTAATACAATTAGATTCATAATCAGAGGTCTTCCTTCAACTAGAGGCATCAGGATGGGAAGTTATTATAAATATTCCTTGATCTTTCTTCAAGAGTTTGAAGATTGACTCACAAGTAGCAGTCAAGTGAGATATGAATTGAGCAATGTAGTTGAGTCGACCTAAAAAACCCCTGACCTCCTTCTCGGCACAGGGAGATGGCATTTCTTGAATGGATTTGACTTTTTTAGGGTCGGCCTCAATACCTTTTCCACTGACGACAAACTCTAAGAGTTTCCCAGATCTTACCCCGAAGGTGCATTTGTTGGGATTGAACCTTAGCTTGTATTTCTTAAACCTTTCAAATAACTTGTGAATATGATCAAGGTGTTGTTCCGCAGTTTGTGACCTTGCAATCATATCATCCATATCGACTTCTATCTCATGATGGATCATGTCATGAAATAGGGCTACCGTAGCTCGTTGATAGGTTTCCCCTGCATTCTTCAAAACGAAAGGCAAGGCCTTGTAACAAAAAGTGCCCCACTGTTTAGCAAAAGTAGTTTTCTCCATGTCTTCGGGATCCATTTTGATTTGATTATAGCCAGAGAAGCCATCTATGAAGGAGAAGACTTTATGTTGAGCAGTGTTGTCGACCAAGACGTCAATATACAGTAATGGGAAATCATCTTTGGGATTGGCTCTATTCAAATCTCGGTAGTCTACGCACATATGGACTTTTCCATCTTTCTTCGGTACTGGGACCACATCCGCAACCCATTGGGGACATGACGTAACTTCTAGAAAACCTGCATCGAACAGTTTCATTACCTCGGCTTTTATCTTTTCAGACATGTCTGGCCGCATAGGACGAAATTTTTGCTTGACTGGAGGACAATCTTCCTTTATTGGTAGACGATGAACTATAATGTCAATGTCAAGCCCTGACATATCTTCATATGAACAAGCAAACACCTTGACATAGTCTTGCAATATCTAAACCAATCCGCCCTTGATAATTTCTTCCAAGTTGGCGCCAATCTTGATTTCCTTCTTGTCTGTCTCAGTACCTATATTGATCACTTCAATTGGTTCCTCGTGCGGTTGAATGGCCTTTTCCTCTTGCATCAGAAGTCTGGCGAATTCCCTAGGTATTTCACAATCTTCCTTGCCTTCGTCTTCAGCTTGGTAGATTGGATGTTCAAAGTAATAGGTGACAATAGCAGAGTCGTTGTCAATGAGATCCGGAGTGGATGAGGATCTGGAAATGTGTGTGTGTGTGCATGTAAGATACATAGATATTTTGAAAATTCAATAAAGTGAAAGAAAGACAATGAGCGCAAATTTTGTATGCAAAAGAGTCCAATGTTTTTCATTAAATGATCATATGGCATATGAAAATGAACAAACCATTAACAAATGTACCATGGTGCTCCGGGTATGGCACATGGCTTAAAGTCATTGTTTCAATAAAATTATAGACAAAGTTCTTAAACAAAATAGTAAATGTTAATTACTCCTTATTGAAGGAGATGGGAATGAAATCCTTGGCACGCCAGTTGTTGAGTCCTTCCTCGGAAGTTGGGTAGATCCAGTAATCAAAATCACAGTCGTTGTTAGAGTCTTCAAGAGCATTCACTTCATGATTAATGATGCGAAGATGTGATTTTCCTATGCGAGCACGTCTGAACTCCTTTTGGGTTTTGGCAGTGAAACGCAAATCACTTTTGTCTAACTTGAAAGGGATGTCAGGGAGTTGTCCCCATATGTTACAACCTCCGTCTTCAATCACAGCACGAGCATCTTTGAGGGAAGCCATCCTAGGCACATCTTTAACAGCTTTTGGAACATCAGGAGTAGCTTTGGCAGCAACAACCATGGGAGAGGCCACTTTGAAGGCTTGACAAGGAGTTTCTATGAAATCTCCATCCATCTCAACATACTTAAATGAATTCAGCTGGCTAACCATAAACTCTTCTTCACCACAAATAGTAACAATCTTTCCTTTGACTGGATATTTCAATTTTTGATGAAGAGTGGATATCACTGCTCCTTCCCCATGCATCCAGGGGTGTCCAAGCAGGCAAGAGTAGGCAGGACGGATGTCTATCACATAGAAAGTCGAGTTGAAAGTTTGGGAACCAACTTTGACGGGGAGGTCAACCTCTCCATGTACCATCCTTTTTTATCCATCGAAAGCCCTTACCACTATGTCACTTGGCTTTAACATTAAACCCCCGCAATCAACCCAATCTAGGGCACCCTTGGGTAAGACATTTAAAGAGGACCCAGTATCCACCAATACATGGGCTAGATTGATTCCTTTGCATTCAGTGGAGACATTCAAAGCCTTGTTGTGATTTCTTCCGACTGGAGTTAAATTAGTATTTGAGAATCCCAATCCATTATTAGCAGTCAAGCTCGCTACACAATTTTCAAACTGATCGGATGTAGTCTCTTGAGGAACATGAGCTTTTTTCAAAAAATTTATCAAGGCTTGAGCATGCGCATCAAAACAAAGTAATAAAGATCGCATATAAATCTTAGAGGGAGTTTTCCCCAACTAATCTACTATATTATAATCACTTTTACTTATGATCTTCAAAATCTCCTCCATCTCTTGGGTGGAGGGTTCCTCAGTTGTAATGTCTTTGGAGGGCGCCTCCATCCTGGCAGGCTTAATCATCTTTTCTTTACCCCTAGCATCAAAACTATGTTTGTCAACAGTAATGCAAACAGGTGTAGTTGTGGTGGTTGGAGGTGAAATATCAGGAGAGAAAATTCTCCCCGTTCTAGTCACCTTGCTAGACCCAACAATGTTGGTAATATCGACAGTCTTATCTCTATCAATCCATGAGTTTTTCTTAATACCATGGTAGTATACTTCAGCTCCATAATTCCAAGGTGCCGCCTTATCGGAAGAATAAGGGATTGGCCCCGGTGTGGTAATTATCAATGGAGCTATCTTCGGTTCATTGGAAATCCTAATAGGACCCTTTGAAGTGATCCTAATAAGCTTGTTGGAGATACTTATGATGGATATATCTTCAACTTCTTGAGTTACAACTTCGGTCAAACTTTTTATGAATGGAGTTCTTTCGAATAGGATCTTATGGCTGTCCATTAGGTGTTGGACACCTCTTTTCAGTCGTTCACAACCATTGATTTACACAGCATAGTAACAACAATCTTCAAGGAAACCAGGGAAAACCCCAGCTTTCAACAAATTGTTTTTAACAAACTTCAGTGGAGTGGTTAAGTCATTAACAGAGGAAACAAAAGCAGTATCTTCAATAGCGTTGACACCTTTGCAATGGTTTGGCATAGGTGCGGTGATTACATTCGGAGTTGGAGGAGGATCAAACTCAATGGTCTTATTGTCAATGAGGTCTTTGATCTTGCATTTTAATTCCCAACAATGATTAGTATCATGTGAGACTATTAGAGTGTGTGATACGGTGGGAGAACTGACTTGAGGTTTTGCGTTTGTGTTTGCAAATGTTGCTGTTTAGCAAGAGTCACCACCGACTTTTCTTTTATCCAAAAAGGAAAGGTGAAAAAGCACAGGAAAGACCTTTAGAGATGTTTTTGAGTTCGGGGGGTAGATTATGAAAAGGGAAGGTATTAGCATCCTTTTCATCCATGGTTTTCCATGGGCTCTTAGTTACTCGCTAGATCACTTGCTTTTGTTTGAATGTGCTTTGTGTGGTTTTGAAAGTATTTTGAAAATGTAACTTTGTAATGATTATCGTTTCTATAAGAATGCATACAAAGTGTTTGTTTCGAAAATAGTTCAAAGAGGTGTTTGTGAGATGTGTTTTTGAAAGTGACTTTTGAAAAGGTGTCTTTGTAATGGTTCTCGTTTCTATAAGAACGCATACAAAGTGTTTTCTTTCAAAAGTGTTTCAAAATGAAAGTGTAAGTGTATGAAATGTTTTTATTGTGAGAAAGAGAGTAATTAAGAGAGAACATACCTACTCAAACAGTCTTAGATGTATTTTTCCTTCTCCTTTAGATGTGACTATCTCACCATTGATTTGGTAAGAAGCCCCATCGTTGGATGTGAAGGGACAGGCGTTGGGTCATCGTATGACCATGATAGCAATATTATGAGATGACTTAGCACTTTTCTTTAGGGATTAAGATCATTTTGAAAGGCAACTTTGATAGCGTCATCGAGGGACTATGATCTTGTATTTTTTGATTTGTTTGTGCTAAGACATTGCACATGCATAACATGGCCATTTTTGTAAGGCAACAAGTGGAATTACCCTAAGGGTGTAATATGCAAATGTGTTTTATTTACATGCATTTTAATCTTGATTAGGGTGATCTATTTTTTGATTTTATCTTTCCATACAAACTCTAATTACTAGTATTTACATTTGAAAGCAATAAATTTCATAAATGTAAAGTCCTACGCTATTACAATATTTAGGGGATGGGGTGTACAAGTTTATGAATGGGGGTTGCAAGTAAAAATAAGTCCTAAATTACTATTACAACCATATTGAAATGTACAATATATGAAATAAATGGACTTGTTTAAAAAATGTTTTTGTCTTGAGGAAATAAATTGAAAGGAAAATATTTTTATGTTTTTTATGTTGATAGTAAAAATAATGAAAAGGAAAATAAATGAAAGATAGAAAACAGCGTGTTGCTGTAAGAAAAATAACAAGGATCAGAAGTTCTGAAGCTAGGCGCGTGACTCAGAAAGGATCGTCTATGGAATCAAATGTTCTGGGTTGATACGCTCTAAGGCCCTGCAAGAAATGTCTGAGGGAAAGGGAACAGAGGTTCTGGATTGGTACCTTCTGAAGTCCTGCAAAAATGTTAGAGTGAAAACAACAGATGTTCTGGGTGGTGTTCATCGAGTGGACCAAAAGTCTGAAGTTCTGTATTACACTAAAACAGTGAGCAAACATCAGCAATTCAGTGTATTTTACATGTAAGGAGAACTTAGAAGTTCTGTGTTGTGCTAAGACTGTGAGTGAACATCATAAGTTCTGTATTATACTGATTCAATGAATGAACATTAGAAGTTCAGTGCATTATCAGCATGTAAAAATCAGAGAAGTTCTGTGTGTTAAAACAGTGAAGAGAACTCAGAAGTTCTGCGTGCTTAAACAGTGAGAAAATCCTAGAAGTTATGTGTGTTAAAATGGTGAGTGAAAAACAGAAGTTCGGTGTTACATTTTGACTTTTAATCAGCACAACAATAACTTATTCATTTTAACAAACAGCAAATAAGCACAACAGTTTATAGAAGTTCTGATCCTAAGTCTGAGCCTAACATTATTCTAGAAGTTCTGATCCATAGTTTTTCTAATCATGCAATGATATGTGCAACATTAATAATATGATATTTACATGTTAATGATGTTCAGAATGAAAAAACAAGCAAAGTCAAAAAGACTTACCTTGAACATGGAGCGTGCTTGGAGCTTTGAGTGGCTGCCTTTGGATGTTCTAAGTCAACAAGAGAAACGGAAGAGGAAATGCCAAGTTCTTTGATTCAAAAGGAAGAACAAAGGTTTGTTTTTGTGTATGAGAAATCTGGATTTTTATGAAGATTTCACAGCTTTGTTTTCTCTCCTTTTTGCTAACCTCTCTCCAAAAGCCAGCCTCTTGAACGTGTGATGGAGCAAAGTATTTATAGATGAATTTTCTGTGATTTTTGGGGGAAAAGCAAGTGGGATTTAAACCTTTTTTGGCATCCTGTACTCTTGCTTTTTAATCACAGTTTTCGTATGCTAGTATGGTGCAATTATGGGATGCAGGCATAGGTTGAACTAGTTGTTGGTTATAGGTCTGCAACAAGTTGTATAAACAAGGTTTTGGGATTTGGTCAAGTTCTGTCCAAAGCGTTGAATACAACCTTCATATGCTGAAGCACTGCCTTGTTTTTGAAGTAATCATGGTGGTTGTCAGTAGGAATTAAGGAAAAGAAAAAAGCAAAGCATGGGCTTAGTATCAAAGTTGCTAGCCCAAGACAGTAGAGGTACACGTGGTGAAAATCCTTTAGATAAAGACTCAGAAGGTGGTTGTGAGCATTAAATGATGATGAGACTTATCACAAATAGAAATCATGCAACGTGAGATTCTACACCATGACTTAGTTCTGGATCAGAAGTTCTGAGCTTCAGCATAGCATCCGACCTCTGATCTTTGTATCTTCTGACTCCAGCATGTTCTGAAGGAGACTATGTTCTAAACCATGTTTGCAACTTCCGACTGCACTTGCGTAGAGGCTGAAGAGCCATGTTCTGATTGAAGGCTATGTTCTGAACCATGTTTGCAACTTCTGACTGCACTTGCATGGAGGCTAGCTCAGAAGTTCTAAAATTGTCATATTTCTTAAACACTTAGAAAAATTTCTAAGTATTTAGAATTTGACTTTTCCAAAGTAAAATTTGACTTTTGAAATTCTTGATGAATCAATCTCATGTCTTGATGAAATATGATTTTTGAGATTTGATTTTGATCCAAAAGTCAAAGTTAGACTTCTTAGTGTGCAAATGACCATTTTGCCCTTGCGAATGGTTTGCTTGGAAAAATTGATAATTCAAGGCTTGGAATTGGACGAAAGAAAGCTTGAGGATCCAGGGTGATTCCTTGAGAAATGAGAGGGCAAATTTTGGGGTACAACAGAGTGGTAAGCACATTTGGCGTTCAGGTTGTACTTTGGAGATGAAACATCGGGATTTGAAGAGGGATCACGTAATGTTACCAAATCAGCCTTCAACAAGTGTTGTAGGGCATGAGATAGTGACATGTTGATCCTTGTAAATTGTCTTCTTGGAATATCAACTCTTTGGTAGTCAGATTGTTATTGTGGTCTTTGAGTAGAGGTCAGATTTGAGATTAGAACTTCATTACAGATTGATGATGGTCCTTCTTGATATGGCCCCTTGACCCATACACGTCATTAGTTTCTTTTTTACCAGTAAAAGGTTTCTTCACAGTATTTGATGTAGAGGCAGAGGCCATGGGAATCTTTCCACTTTTAATACCGCTCTCGACCCTTTCACCAGTCAAGATTAACTGAGTGAAACCCGATGACGAGCTCCCAATTAACAACTTGAAAAATGATCAAGTCAATATTCCCATGAACATATCCACCAACTCCCTATCAGTCAATGGTGGCTGCACCCTACCTTCCAGGTCTCTCCATTTTTGCTCATATTCTTTGAAACCTTTGTTGGAACCCATTGTCATTTCTTGTATCTGCACTCTAGTTGGCGCCGAATCAACATTATACTGTTATTGGCGGTAGAAGGCAGTGGCCAAGTCCTCCCAGGTGTGAATGTTGGAACCCTCTAATTGGTAAAACCACTCCAATTGAGTCCCAGATAGGCTCTCTTGAAAGAAGTGCACCCACAACTTCTTATCAGTGGTATGCGGTTGAATTTTATGGACATAAGATCTCAAGTGAAGCTTTGGGCACGAAACGCCATCGTACTTGGAAAAACTGGAATCTTGAATTTGTGGGGGATTTCTACCCTAGGAACCAAACCCAAATCACGAAAATCTAGGCCAGGCACAGCTTGAACTTCCATAGCCTTCAACCTGTCCTCCAGTTGCTTATACTTGTCTTCATCCGGTGGATATTTCTCATTAAAAAAGTCCTCATCCTCAGAGACTGGATTGTTACCACCCCCAGCACGTGTACTCCTTGCATCTTCATCCTGATTTTCATCCTCCTCGGGTGAATCTTGTACCACTTGAACTTGTCTAATGGGGCCCTTGAATCTTTTCCCCATGTTGATCAAAGCCTTCTTCTTTGTCTTCTTCTTTGCAACCAGAAGTGACATCAGTTCTTACTTCCCTTTGGCCAAGTTGAGAAAGGTTTCTTGAAATTGAGAATCTTATGTCTGCAAGTCCTTCACAGTCTGCTCGAGATCCATCTTACTGAAATAAATAGTAGAAAGATGAGGAAACATGTGTCGTAAAACCTGCTTATGTTATGATGCATTTGATGTGAATGCAAATGTTTTCAAGGACCTTTTAGATTTAAAATTGTTTAAACAAAAAAGGAACAAACATTGATTGTATTAATAAGTTCAAAAATGTTTACAAAAATGACTCTTGGGCTTACAATGGAAGAAGCAAAAATAATACAAAATAAACTTCTAAAACAAAAAGGACTCAAGTTTCCCACGAGCGCATCCTCTTTGGTGCAATGTAAGTGTTCAAACTTCACTCTTTATGAAGTTGTATTGTGAGCTCCAAAATCTTCTTCTCACTTGAGTAGAATTGGGCTTCAAAGGTGTCTCTCTCTCCCTTTAGTTGAATCCATGACCTTTGAAACTCCTCGAGAGTGGTAGGCATGTCAGGATGAAGAATATTGTAAGGAACATGTCCTTCGGAAATAGGCTTCATGATGATATGTAAGATGGCGGGATACAACATCATGAGGCTTCAGGTACGAGCTCGCACCCACTTGTGATAAGGCTCCAATGGAATAGAATTATTATGCCCCAAAGTTTTGCTATCAACCTTGTTCACCATGCCTCAAGCTCGTACAAATATTTAACGATAACCTTGGACATCATTCTCATAGTCAAATACAATTCCTTAAACACGTGCATCATGAGGGCCATCCCTCCGAGCTTACCCAAATCGTCATAGATCCAAGCAAGGATTATAAGTGATACCTCCTCTAATGCGAAGGAGAGGGACCTTAGGGAATTCCCCACAACGATAAATAATGGTGACATCCTCCAAAGACCGAGAAAACCAATGGATATCCGAGTGCGAGAGTGACATCAACCTTTGAGACCAACTCATACCTTGTTCATTCTTCAAAACTGATCAAGGAAGGTGAGAAATAAACCACCTAGCCAACAAAGGAGTAAAACACATAAGAACCCCCCCTTCTTTTCATGGTGCGACTATGAAAAGAATGCAAAATATCTCAAAGTAAGGTAGGAATCAGGTTACGAGATAGACAAACTTTGACCGCATTCACATCTATGAGTTGGTCTGGGTTAGGAAATAGTACCATCCCATAGAGTAGAAGGGCCAAAACTTCTTCAAAAGCTGCAAATCCAAAGCATACCAAAATTGTTGAGCCTTCTCAAACAGAATTTTAGCTAGAAAAACTTTAACACCACTTCTTATTTCCCAATTTGCCACAACTCCAGACCGTTGCAAACATAAAGCTAAAGTGATCTCCTCAAGTCTTGTGTCTTTCTCAATATCAGTGATGGGTAATTGATCAAGAATAGGCACTCCTAAGAGTTGATAAAACTCCTCCATGGTAGGCACCAATTGGTAATCAGGAAATGTAAACAATGGTGTTTAGGGTCAAAGAATTGAAAGAGTACCCCCATCATTTATTCTTCAAAATTTGAGGTAGCCAAATTAATGAGACGACCATACTTCTTGGTGAACGGAGAATCATGAGGAACCCTTGATGCTCGCTCCTTGAGTTGAAGAGGCACTTTCACAAAGCCGATTCGGATAGTCTTTCTACGAATGGAATTCATGTCCTACAAAACAGACAAAGATAAATCTGAAGGTCCTTGAAATGCTTAGTGCAAATGCTATGGTATCATGTCATGATGTTATGTACAAATAAACATATACAAACAAAGAAAACAAGTCCTTAGGTTTTGGCCTGCATGAGGTTTCATAGGTAAGTACCCTCTTGAAGTATAGTTGGTTTAACCTGTGATAGAAAGTAACTGGGTTCTAGGGAATCTCAATATCATTGATCTTTCTTCATTGGGCATTGTCTCAACATAATCAATCTTTACTTGCAGCCGAAATATCCCAAAAGTCCGATCTTAATGAGCGTAGTATCAACCAATTTTCAGCTTTCCACCGAAACCGGCTATCTCACTACTTCCTAATGGCCAAGTTGTTCAGTTAAAGGTTCTAAGATCAGTTAGTGCTTCATGACACCATACAACGGCCCTATATTCTCCTTGATTCAACACAAAGGATACCGGTACCCACAAATATGTCACACTAATGTAGCTATTGCTTGAACTATATCGGTCTATGCCGTACATTCTCCATAATCTTTGCTACTTACCTAATAATATTCCCAGACCCGAGTAGAGGATCAATACAAAACCCAAACAAGGACCCAAAATGTAAAGCAAACAAGTCAAACAATGAAAGAATTTAAAGGTGATCTAGTCTCTAAGGTAACCCCACTTTCAAGTATCTCCCCAGTAGAGTCGCTAGTTCTGTAATACGGTGGGAGAAATAACTTGAGTGTTTTACGTTTTATCGCAATTATTGAGGATAGCAAGAGTCGCCACCGACTTTTCTTTTATCCAATAAAGGAAACGATGAAAAGAAGAGGAAAGACCTTTTGAGAATTTTCTTGAGTTCGGGGGGTAGGTTATGAAAAGGGAAGGTGTTAGCACCCTTTTCATTTGTAGTTATCTATGAGCTCTTAGTTGCTAGCTCACTTTTGAAATGCTTTTTTTGAAATGTGTTTGTGATGGTTTGAAAGTATTTTTGAAAGTGCCTTTGTTTAGGCGAACTTTATAATGATTCTCGTCTCTATAAGAATGCATACAAAGTGTTGACTTTTGAAAATATTTGATTGAAAGTGTTGGTGTGTTGGAAAGATGTTTTGAAAATGGTTGTGAGAAAGAAACTACAAACGTTCTACCTGCTCAAAAAGTCTTTGTTCATTTCCTCATCCTATAGATATTTCTATCTTACCATTCATTGATAAGAAGCCTTATCATTTGATGTGAAGCGACATGTGTGGGTCATCATACAATCATAGAAGGCAACATTGCAGGATACCTTAGCAATTTGTTGTAAGGGTCTAAGATCGTTTACCGAAGACAACATGGAAGGGTCATTGAGGGACTACTATATTGTTTTTGATTGTTTTTACTAAAGTATCCCACGTTCGAGGGACATTACTGTTTATTCTTAAGGCAACAAGTGTGGTTAACCATAGAGGTACAAGTGTGCAAAGTGTTTGTTTTCACGCTTTTGTTCTTGAATTAGGGTTTGCTACTTGTTGATTTTATATCTTTCCATACAAACCCTAATTACTAGCATTTATATTGCAAGCGATAAATTATGAAAATGTAAAATTCTAAGTTATTACATCATTTGGGGATGAGGGTACAAATTTAGACATGGGGAAGAAAGTAAATAAAAACCTAATTTACTATTACAACCATATTAAATGAATAAATAATGTACAAGAATGTAAAGGCAATATGAAAGAAAAATGAATTTGTTTTTGTTTGGATTTTTATGAAAGGGTTTAACCTAATTAAACTAAAAAAAATGAAATAATTAATTAGTCTAGATTACTCTAAGAGAACTAAACCTAAATTAATTTAAGAAGAAGAAGTAAAATAATTAAGAAAATAAATATTTTTAGTGTTTTTATGAAAATGTTTTTAGTGTTGATAAAAGCAAGAAATTAATTAATAAAAATTCCTAAGTTCTAAGTTGATTAAATGAAAAGAAATATTTAAATACACCTAAGTATAAATGATTTAATTAAAAAAAGAAATTAAATTTAATAAGAAAATATATTTTGGTCTTTTTGCTTTAAAAGAAATAAAATAAAAATACTAAAATATTCTAAATAAAATATAAAATATTTTTTTTGGACTTTTGATTTAATAAAAATAATGATGATAATATTAATAATAATAGAAATAAAGAAAAGAAAATCAAATAAATAATAAAATAATAATAAAATTAAGTCATGGGGGTCTGAAATGGAATTTTAGAGTTTAGTAGTGAAATAGACTTTTGTTTGTTAGGCCCAAAGGTAATTTTTATAATCAACAAAAAAAAAAGTGAGATGGGCTGCATAGCATGTATGAGACATGGGGTGAGAGGGAGTAAAAAAAGATGGCCCAATGCTGAAGCCCTGGGCACTAGCTGCAAAAAAAAAGAAACAAAAAGTATGAAAAATAACAAAACGGATGCTAGGGCTCGAACCCAGGTCCTAAAGGTGAAAGACGCGCGCTTTAACCACTTGGATGGTGATACATCCAATATTATAAACAAAACCATAAATATATATTTGAAACACGTTCCTGAAGATGATTTCATCTTCTTCCTCACGCCATAACCAGTCATGAACTTAAATCCTGTCACTTCTTCATCTCTCAACCATTTGCAAAAGTACAAACATGAAACTTGCTCCAAATTTCATCACGAGTTCAGTCATATAAATAATTAAAGCTATAAATCAAATATGAGTATGAACTTTTAATGGTACCAAATTTGGCCTAATTTTTTTAGAAAGTTCAACTCTAAAATTCTCACTACTCAGGCAATATAAATGAAATCTAAGGACATGCTCACTTTCAAGGCTATGATGTCTACATTTTATCTTCACAAATCAAAAGCTAACAATGCCTATATGAAGAGTTCAAAAGTCAGAAAACTCACCTTAAAAATGGAATTCGTGTTTTGAGTTTGAGCAGCTTTCAAGGTGTTACAATGGTCAAGTTAGCTTCCTTGAGTCTCCAGGAAGCTAATGCAAGACTTAGCTTGAGTTGAGAGTGGTTGAAATGGCCTGGAGAAGTCAAGTTGTAGACCCATATTTTTTAGTTTGGACAATGGTGAAAATGGTGTTACAGTTTGGAAATAGGGATTGCGATTAATTGTCTTTAAGGTAAGGAAGCTTTTGAGATGATTTGGAGAGGAAACGCACAAGTGGTTTAAGAGATGGGAGTTCTTGGGCAGAACTGTGGTAACAATGGAGATTTTATGCAATTTCTGGTTTTCAGGGAGTTTGGGTAAGTTTTAGTGCTTGCTAAATCGTGTCTATGCTTATAGAAGGATGCTCAATTTATATGCAAAGGTTTGGAGTTCTCAAGTTGATCAGAATTCAAATTTACATGTTTAAACTCAACATGTGATTTTTTGACAAAACAAGTTTCAATGCTTTGTACTTCTTGATCAAGAGTTGTTAATCACTTTAAACACAATGTTTCTGACTTTGTGGATGGATTGTAGTCAAAACAAACAAGTTAGGAGCTCAATGCATTGGCTTTAGGCATAAAGCTTGCTTTACAAGAATGGAATGGTTACTTTCTTCCCAAAATGGCAACTTAGTTTGGATAATGCTTGAATCACTTGGACAAGGGCTCAATCAGTTGCATAAACCATTAATTATGGAGTGAAACACAAGTTTGAGGCCTACAAAGCAAAGATTATGCAGCATGGCTATAGATTTGGCCAAGTGTTCATCACAAAATTGACTTGTAATTCAAGTTTGAAACCCTAACTGCATCTCTTCGATTCTCTTAACTCAAGAATGGTCTCAATGAATTCTTTGACATTTTGGAAAGCTTGTAACATTCCCTACAAAGTTAATGTTTTTAATTTTTGAATAATCCAATTGGAACTATGTGAAAAGGTTCCATGAAGTTAGTACCAAAAATCTGCCTAACTAGGTCAAATTTTCACTAAGTGTTTTTTTGAAAAAGTGCATGTCTTCATGAATTTATAACTAAAAATCCAAGAATTTATAGGACTTGATAAGTAAATAAAAGTTTTATATCTCATCAATATCTACAACTTTCATGTTTAAAGTTTTCCTTGAATCATTTTTCATCATGGTGAAAACTTGGCATGAATTCATGAAAAAAAAATAAGACTTAAAAACACTTAGAAAATTTTCTAAGTCTTGAAAACTTTGATTTTTCAAAATGACTTTTGACTTTCTTGATTTATTGATGATCAAGTTTCATGTTTTTTAATGTCTTGATGAAATGTGATCTTTGAAACTCAATTTTGATCAAAAAGTCAAAGTTTGACTTTTGATGTATCAGTTGACTTTTCATTAGTTGACTGAATTTCAACTATCAATCAAATGATCTTGATAAATGTTTTGAGCCATGAAATCAGGTCAACATGTTTTAATTTGAATCCTTGAGATTATGCTTCAAGCCATTAGATCATGTATTGGGTCAAAAACTCTTGATCAATCAAATACAGTCAAAACCCTAATTTTGACCATTTTGCCCTTTTGGTGATTTGAACAATTTTCTTGGGGAATTGTAATCCAAACTTGTAATTGATGCACATGAATTCAAAATGTTGATATTGGTCCAAAATCTTGAAGTTTGACTATAGGTTGACCATAGTTGACTTTTTACCCAATATAGCTGATTTAGGTCATCTGATCAATTGACTGAGTAACTTTGTGATCCAAGACTTGAAAATTGACATGAGAAATCTTGAGGGTACATAATGATACATGAAATTCATTTTAAGCATTAGAAGCCCAAT
The DNA here is from genome assembly GCA_948472305.1 of Vicia faba. Classification (NCBI taxonomy): domain Eukaryota; kingdom Viridiplantae; phylum Streptophyta; class Magnoliopsida; order Fabales; family Fabaceae; genus Vicia; species Vicia faba. The sequence continues at coordinate 333,336,466 of OX451738.1, read as the reverse complement.
TGTCATTGTGCAAACTCAAACCCTAATTTGAGGTATTAGTGTGGAGGTGATGGTTTGACCTAGTCAATGCTTGTGCAAGCTTAAGCTTTTGAAGATCTTTGTGAGAAATTTCTTTGAGAAAAGAGAGGGAAATTTTTTGGGTACAACATTCGACTCGGCCATCGTTTCGTGTCGACACATGTGTCCATGTCTACCATCATGTGTCGACACATGCCTTACTTGTGTCGTCACATACTGAACCAAATCTCAAAAATCAATTTTATTTCCATGCTTCTAGGTTTTCTTTTTGCCTAAAAGTCTCACACCTATATATACTTCATACATGCATCATTTTCAACTTGGTGAAACTATAAACACTTACTTGTTATCATCAAAATTTTAAGGCCATATGTAGAAACACTTCTTGTTCTTAAAAAAGTCAACATGTGACTAATTTTTTTGAGCAAAGCATGATTCTATGATTCAAAATATACTTCAAGGTATTCATGTGTGCCTTATTTATCATCAGAAAGGTTTTCAAAAGACTCAAATTGATAGAAGAAGAGGAATTGGATACATTGAGAAAAAGTCAACAATCACTCAAAGTCAAAGGTTAACTTTTAAAGTTTTTGGTCAAATGAGGTCTACTCAAGTCAACATTCATGAAATGTGAGATTTGATCAAGGTTTATCAGTAGAAATAAACAAAATCACCAATTTGGTGAAATTAGGATTTTGATGAAAATGTTAAGTACACAACATCATGTTCATTTGGTCATCTTTCAAGACTTATATCTCTCTCCTCAATGATTCAAATTGTGCAATCAAGGGCTAAAATTTAACATGATGTTTCATACTACAAGTTTGTAGAAGGAGTGAACTCCAAAATATGCATGGATAAAAATATATGATACCTTAAAGTGGAGTATTCATTGTTTTTGAATGATAAACACTTAGAGAAATTTTTTAGAGTTAAAGTCAGTTCGATCAAGCTGATTTCAAGGACATTTTCTTCAAAGGTCCAAGCTCAATTTCAATTTTCCCTCAACATGAAAGTTGTTGTTCTTCCTTAAATATTTATTTTGACACTAAGAACTCATCCTGAGGGCCAACAAAACTCAAGTAACAAGCTTTCAAAGTTAGGTATTTGAGTTGTTGGAATTTACATGTTTCATAAGTCAGTTGAATCAATTTCAATGAGGCAAGTTCAAAGGCATGACTCATGGTTTTCCAAGGTTCTATTCAATCTATTTCCATCATGAAATTTCTTTATCTTCCCACAAACTTTGATTTGATCCCAAGTTCCCATCAATTGGATCAAGATTCCCCAAGTTATGATCAGTGGAAGATGGTTGTATGGACATGGTCACTAGCACGCAAAACATGTCCTTTTGGCAGGATTTTTGAGTGTTGCTTACATAATCTTGCTAGTATTTCAGGTCCACACACATACATAATCATTTGTTACTCCAAATGGACAAGCATGCACTATATAATGCATTGCACACATTTGAAAATACTTCTAAAACAAGAGGCAAAAAGGAAAGCTTGCAAAATTTGCTCACCACTTCTCTTTCGTGCCAGCTCATTAAACTCTCTTCTCACTCTCTTTTTGCTGATCAAAATGACAACAATAACAAAAACACTACATTACATGAATAAAATGCATGCTACCCCACTCACTCTCATTTTTAATTTTTCACCATAACAAACTTTTCTAACCGTTTCAACCATGGTTAAGCCCTTAACCACACTCTAATAACACATATATAAGATCATGATTGCTCCTAACAAATTCAGTTACTTCATTCATCAAGAAATCAGATCCAAACACACTCTCTCTCTCAAAATGTACAGATCTTCGAATCAAATAAGTCCTTCAAGATTCATTCCTTCTCTTGCTTCCTTCATCTTCTTTGATGTTCACTGAAGGTTTCTACAACATTTTCTCTTCGTGTGAGTAATGGTCAAGGTGCGATAGGCATTACTTCTATTTGGTAAGCTTCTTCATTCTTATACTCTCTCATGCTAGGTTTCAGGCTCTATTAAGCTCATGCATATACATCTGAAGTCTTACAATCCATAGGTATTGGTTATACATGGAATGTGTGAAGTTGTGTTGAGTTTCAGTTGTGTTAGGTTTTTTTGTGATCTTTTTTCATCATGATAAAGTGATTTTTTGTTGAAACTAAGCTCGGATTCATAATCTACAGAAAAAAACGAGTGAGGTAGTGTAGCTCATTTTTTGTTTTCTTGTGGTTTCATCACCTCCGGTGGTGTTGGTGGCTGAAGAAGACGACCGAAGCTAGGGCTCCGACGTCACTTTTCATGTTTGACTCAGATTAGGTGAGGTGGTGAGATTCCATTGGTCTGGCGTGTTTTCAATTTTTATTTTATTTTATTCTTTTATTATTTTATTATATTAAATATGAAAATAAAAGATGGAGATATAGTGAATCAGAGTGGGCTGGAGTTATTTTTTGTTGTTACCCACACCATGCGTTTAGGCCCATTGGTTTTGCTTTGAACTGAATTTAATGTCATTTGGTAATTCTGTTTCACACCCCCAAGTACTAATTGATCAACAACTGTTTCACTTTCATTTTTGATTCAAACTTAATTTTCTTTTCATATAATAAATCCATAAAATATGTTTCTTATTATTTGATATCTTGAGAATTTTATGGTTATTATTATTTTATTTTTCCACTTAATTTCATTTTGTTTGGAATTAATTTTGTGAAGGTGTTTTAGATTATTGTCTTTTGATTATGGCTTTTATTTGATGCTTCTTTGAACACTCTCTTGATCCAATATTGTGGCATGTTTAGACACCTAAATGCTTAGGGTATACTTGTTATCTTGGTGCCATTTTGTTGAGGTTTTGATAATTTTTTATTTGATTTTATTGATCCTCGATCCATGCCTATTTGTCGAGGTATTATCTTATGTTGATGAATGGTTTTGGGGAATGCCTTTGTGCAACATTTTAAGGATTTTACTTATATAAATTTGAGTACATTTCCATGTGTTAGAGCCTTAATATCATAATTACTTGATCATTCATGTGCCATGGATAGATGAATCAATTTGATGTTATCTTGAAAAGATATTTGTCAACTTATGACCTAATCTTTGAGCCTTCATTGTATGGAAGCTTCTTGATGTTTTTGAATAATGTTTGATGTTAATGTCTTGCCTAAGCTACTTACTTGATATGTCTAAATGTCTAAAGTTCATGATCATTTGTTCATTTGCTTGTAATGAATAGTTGTTGATCATGGTTTTGGACATAATGTTTATTGAAACTTCTTGCAACCAAGAGCTATGTTTTGAATTGAAATTCTTGTATAAAATTTTGCCTCACCATGTTGCCATGTACAAATCTCAATTCCTTGGCCTTTTGTTACCTTATTCCTAGGGAACTTGGTTTTGATAATTTCTTGGTTATTGACTTTATTCATGATTAAAATTTGTGTGAACTTTCTTAATATTTGAGACATGTTTGAATTGATCACTTTGTGATGCGGTTGCTGACTTGAATTGGTTCTTACCTTGATTGGTTCAAATTATCTTTTATGTGCTAAGTGGTGATAGTTGGTTGATACCTAAAATCTTTATTGCTTGGGCATCTTGTTGATTTGTTTGTTTAGGTTCTAAAACCCTAATGTTGAAGCCTTGTGAGCATGAACCTTATGGACTTATATGTGTGCATAAGTGTTTACTTTGACACATTCTTGTTGTTTTGTTGATGACATTAAGCATGCTTAAGGTTTAGGATTGATGTTTGCAATTTTTTATTGATTGATGAATCTTCATTCATAGTTGTATGCTTAGATTGTGTGAGATATTTTTGGGATAATATTTGAGCTCTTATGAGTTAGTTTATAATCTCTTGCCTTGATGATCAGGTGTTCACATTTAGGAATTGAGTTTATTTGTTTTATGCTTTGTTTAAAGTTCAAATGTGAAGTTCTTACTTCTTGTTGATGATTGTTAATTCTACTTGCTAGTTGGAGTTAATGTTTGTCTTCATAACTTGTGTTATCTTGGTTGGGATAGATTTGAGCCCAATGCATGTTAGGGGAAGAAACTTAGAGATTTTTGGATTTATTTCTTAAAAAGGCTTGTGGATTGTTGAATCCCTTTCTTACTTAGCTTTGATGCTTTACTTGTCTAAATGTGGTAATCCTTAGGGTTAGAGATGCGTCCTCTTTAGCATGCTTTGATATTTTCCTTGGGGATTTGTGTACTTAAATTAGAAGTCACTCCTTGCATGATGACTTGATAACATGTTGATGTTACTTTTTTGTTCTACTTTAGAAGTATAACGGTATTGTATGATGACATTTTAACCACATGCCTACTTGATATTTGTTTATGTACTCTTTTGAGTTTCTTTGATGCATGTTTAGGTGTTATCTTGATGACATGTTTTGATCATTTGTCTTGTTGATGCTTTGGTTTTTAGTGTTTAGACTTGATAGTTAACTACGAGTCTTGTTAGACTTAGGATGGGGTTTGTTTCAAGTCTTACTTGTTTAAGTGTGAATTTGTCTTTAGTCTTGTTCAAGCACTTGAGATATTACTTGTGTTGTTACCTTTATGCTTTGATGATGTTGTTACATTGTTTGTATTGTGTTATGCTATGCACCCTTAGGATTTCTTATTCAATCTTGTTTAAGATTTGAATTGAGATAGACTTTAGGATTGATATCCAAGCATGATAACATGTTTAGAATTTCCCTTTTATCCTCAACCTTAGATACATTGTACATGATAACATTAGGTAGATACTCCCTTGATATCCTAACTTTATGTCCACACTTGCATGACAATAAGTAGGATTGAGATCCCTTTTGATTTTTGTTAGTTTTTGCATTGCATGTTTGTAAAACTAAAACATTTTTCTTAAGAAAATTCTAAAACACCTAAAAAATACGATACATACAAATACGCCACGAGCCTTAAGCACATGTGGAGTACTTTGGATACGAGGGAAGTACTTTATTATTGTACGTATCTCAAACAATTTCATAAATAAATGGGAAGTACTCAGATACCTCCATCCTTGGAGGACCATCTGAGGTATTCTCCTAACATAAACACTTAACAAATCAAACTTCTTTTTCCTTAGGGATTTTCTTTAACTTTTTCATAAAGAAAATTTTAATTACATTCTACACATTGCGTGAGTCTCCAAAGGTCGAGCGACAATAGGATGTGAATTTAAAATCATTCATAAAAAACAACAATAAACTAATTTTTTATAGAAGAACTACGGTACTCAGATTTCCTATTACACAACAGGGATACATAGGCACGAGGTTTCAAAACTGTGGCGAGCGCAATAATTAAAATTTTTTCTTTTTGTTCTTTAAAATTTCATTCTTGTATTACCTTAGAAAGTAAGCTTTAGATATAACACATCATTTGATTAGAATAACTAGAGTGGATCCTGTTGAGTACAACGAACGTGAGGGGTGCTAATACCTTCCCCTTGCGTAATCTATTTCCGTACCTTTCTCTTGGTCGCAAGACCATGTTCTTCCCCTTCTTAGATTTACTCGATATTTTTATTTCCCTTCTTTGGTATGAAAAACGTTCAATGGAGACTCTGTTTGCATCGGTATTTTTTGCGGTAGTGACAACTAGTGACTCTGCTTGGGATATTCTAAGAAAGTCAGTCTTGGATTTTTTTTGTTTCTTTCCTTGAGCGTTTACATTTTTGTGCTTTACTTGCTTCTTGTATTTCAATTTACAAGTTTGCATCTGGATTATTTGTTGCTTTTATATATGATATATATATTGTTGTGCTATGGTTTCTTTGGTGGGTGGAACGATACTATGAGGTAAAAGGCCTAATACCCAGACCAGTGTTCACATATGATTAAAGTGGATGGTCATGTCGACTCCCATGGCACCTGACACGTAACAGTTGGCATGAGGAACCACACCTAGCCATTACTTCTTGGGATGCCTTTGTCCTGCATGCCTATGCACTAGACAAGGTATTTTCTCAGAAGGTTTCCAACTCTGGTGATCATTAGGAATCCCTTTTATGTTCATGACTAGAACCTACAAGTGAGGGGTTGGGGTTTTTACAGGAAAAAAGCCTTCATGCTACCTGGTTTTGTTGTTCACAAACGACGTCAAACCTATGAACCTGCTCTGTTCAGAATTGATGGAACATTCATCCCATATTCCTTGCATATATGACATTGTTAACAACATTTTAACATACATGCTCTTTTATTTCCAGGTATTTTTATCTTTGAGTCTTGTTATTGTCATACCCCAAATTTTCCCGCCCTCAGTGCTACCATAAGTTTATTTTCAAACTTTGATTTTTATAAAATTCTTTTGATTTACATTAATAAGTTGGGATATTGTATATATTTGTTTTCGAGTTAATTTTAAAATATAATAATTTAAAAATTATTTATATTTTTAAATAGCAAATAATTGATCATCTTCATATATTTTCAATTGACTTTTTATTTCAAATGAATAACATAGTACAATTGGTAAGAGAGTAAGACTTACAAGTGGAAGGTCCTGAGCTCAAGTCATGTTACAGTAGTTTTTGGCAATTATATTCTTTTGTGTGTTTTTTCAATAAAAATGATTAAAATCAATTTTTATTAATCACAAAATCAATCACAATATTGAGAAAAATCCCAAAAGTGTCTAGGTTCATAATCTTGTCGATCAAATTCTGAATCAAATCTCAATTGGTATAAATCTTCCCAAAAAGTTACTTTTTTATTATTAAATTATAATTTTCGTATTTTTTAATAAATAATTTTTCAAAAATATATTTTTTTCCACTTTTTTCAATTTTTAGTTAAAAAATAACCAAAAATCATATAAAATATAAAAACAACAAAATCACATGATTTGTCACTTTTTAATTGGTCACATGTTGACAAAACTGATTTCTCATTGGTCAGAATTTGTAGACTTGTTGACCAAGATAAAAATCATAAACTTTGGGGGTGTCTTTAACCTAATTTCAAATCTATAAATAGACCACTCTTTCACACTATTTTCCATAATTCACTAAAAGAATTCTCCTAAAAGTTGTTGTTCTTCACATCGAAGAACAACAACAAAGAAATCCTGAAGTCTTCATCAACAAAATTTTAGTTATCAACAATTTCACCAACAATTAGCAAACCAATAACTCACTAGATTTCTCCTAAAATTGTTGTTCTTCACATCGAAGAACATCAACGAAGTATCACCTAAAATCTCTCCATCAACCCAAGAAACTCTTGTACCAAAAAAAGTGGAAGGATTGACCGAGAATAAGGAAATGAAGTAACTTAAATCAGTCACGATATTTCAGGTTGGTAACTTTGTCTTCTTTAATATAATTTTCAATTTTTTTGAATATTCGAGTTTTATTTCTTTGCTTTTGGAATTTCGTCCACAATGCTTTTATGTGATTAATAGTGTTTTCATGTATGGTTTGAATATTTTGTTGTTTGTAATTTTTATTTCTCATGGATAATCTAGTGAGTCTTTGTAATTTATATGAATTGATTTTTCTCAATATTTAATTGTTACTATAATCACTAAGAAACTAAAAATTGTATATGATAAATTAGCTTTACTATCTTTATTATTACTAAATTAGGGCGGATAAAATTACTAAATAAGGACAATATAAAACTAGAAAGAAGCAAGTCTTCTTACAATGAAAAACAAAAATATTAATAACCCTCTTTGTATTTATTTTATTTTTTGTAGTGTTTATTATTTTTATTACTTTATTCTAAATTTTTTTATGATTTATTTTTTATTATTTGTACAATATGTTTTTTTTATCAGGCGTATTATTAAGTATTTTCTAAATACGATTATATTATAAACCTTTTATAAAAATAACAAACTTAATTTTTCCTTTATTAAAAATAACTAAATAATTTTTATTATTAATAAAATTATTATTTTTAAATCTATTGCAAGTTTTATTTTATAAATCATAATGTGGATCTAATTTTATTTATTACAAATATTTTATCATTATTATTGAATCATTGAACCTAATCTTTTCTTATAAATTGTAGCAACAAAAATCTTTTTATTTAATCAATATTTATTTTTCTATAATCAACATTTATTTTTATAAACTTTAAATTTAAAATCCGTCCTTTTACTAATTACTTAACAAATTGGGATAAATAGGTTTTTTACTAATTAAAACTTTTTTATTACCTTTAAAATATGTTTACTAACTCTAATGCTATTTTTTTATTTACATATTTATTTAATTATTCGTTTCTAATTCAATTTTCAATACATAAATCAAACATTAAATTTGAATCAAAATCTCAAATTACAATCAAATATCAAAATTCACGCAATTCATCAAATATTCCACCTGCAAGCAACACGTGGATAATATCTGGCCACATGATGAGGAAAGCTATATCAAACTTCCTCCGCATCCTTCACATCGAGCAACACGTGGACAATATCTGACCACGTGAGGAGGAGACTATATCAGACTCCCCCAACTCAATGTCTCATCATACTCTTTAATCAAATCAAAACATCAAAACAGTTAATCAACAATAAACCATTTTTCCACTAACCTAACAAAAACTACAAGATATTTTCGAAAAAGGGTTAAGGAGAATTAACTTCAAGTTTAACTGTGAACTGCATTTACAATCACTCAATTTACAACCCAAACAAAGTTCAAGGATAATTCAAAAACAATTCTACGCAACACTATAAAAAACACCAACCAACCACGAACTATGAAATATGACTCTGATTCCTCCTAAGAGGATACGTAGACATACGACTAAAATCATGGCGAATTCCCCTATTAAAAATTAAAAACCCTTTGTACATAATTGTTAAAACTAAACCCCTTAAACCTTATATCCTTACGAATAAGATAGATGAAAGGTGCCTAACACTTTCCTTTGGTCTAAAGAAGTCCGAAACTTAGAATCTCTATTTTGCAAACTAGGGTTCTCTATTAGATTCCCTTTCTTAGGATAAAAAATAGTATTGGTGACTCTCAATTAGAAAACCAGTTGCAACAGCTGGCGACTCTGCTGGGGACTTCAACCCTAGGTATAGGCCTTTCCTTTAGGTTTTTGTTTTTTTATTTTGTTGGGTTTTTATTTTCTTTATTTATTTTATTCTTTATTTTTTCCTTTTCTATTTTATCATTATATATTTGTTGTGGGAAGGGATTTCGATTTCAAAAATATTTTCAAAATAACCTTTAGAAAGAAGGTTCGTCTGTTAGCTTAGGGGGTACATCATCCCTGCGAGTTTATGTGACAACTTCACCTAGAGTCGATGGAATTCAACAAAAGGAATACTTATCAAGAGATATACTCTTGACTAGTAGGACTTTGGAATGCCACCCATGTCTCTTCATACAACCCTAACCAAAATCTCATGACGAGACCTTTCACGACTTTGAGACGAAAGTCTCGGCCCGTAAAGAGGCTGCACTTAAGGGAGACCCTTGTGCCTTTTTCCTCTGGTGTTATTCATGATACCCTTAAGGAATCCACCTTATGGGAAGGGTAGACTAACCATAAGCCAAAACTAGGAGACTACCTTCTAAGGATACCATTCATATAATCACATCCCTAAACCCGCAAGGGTTACTTCCGGTATACCACAATCCCTAGCCTGTAGGGCTTATCTTTCATGAGTCATGACCACTAGCCTGTAGAGATTCCTTAATCTCCAATTAGACTATCACAATTCCTAGCTTGTAGGAATTCTCGTCCCTCATTTATAATCCCTAGTTTGAAGGGATTCCTCTTCGTCTTCTATGGTCCTCATCCTTAAGGAATTCCTATATGTCTTAATATCGGAGTCAGTATAGGGTATCCTCAAATCCATATCTATTATCATCTTCATCTTTAAGGAATTCCTATTTGTCTCAATATATGAGTCAATGTAGGATATCCTCAAATCCATATCTATTATCATCCTTATCCTTAAGGAATTCATATCTGTCTCAATATCTGAGTCAGTTTAGGGTATCCTCAAATCCATATATATTATCATCTTCATATTTAAGGAATTCTTATCTGTCTCAATATCTGAGTCAGTGTAGGATATCCTCAAATCCATATCTATTATCATCTGTATCCTTAAGGAATTTCTATTTGTCTCAATATCTGAGTCTGTGTAGGGTATCCTCAAATCCATATCTATTATCATCTTCATCTTTAAGGAATTCCTATCTGTCTCAATATCTGAGTCAATGTAGGGTATCTTCAAATCCATATTTATTATCCTTAGGGAGTTCCTGCCTGTCTCAATCTCTGAGTCAGTGTAGGATATCATCAAATCCATATTTATTATCTTCGTCCTTAAGGAATTCCCATCTGTCTCAATCTCTGAGTTAGTGTAGGGTATCTTCAAATTCATATATATTATCTTAGGAAGTTCCCGCCTTTCTCAATCTTTGAGTCAGTGTAGGATATCATATATCTATATTTATTATCTTCGTCCTTAAGAAATTCCTATTTGTCTCAATCTCTGAGTCAGTATACGGTACCCGTGTTTCCATCACTATCTTCGTCCTTAAAAAGTTCATGCCCGTCTCAATCTCTGAGACAGTGTAGGATATTATCATTTCCATATTTACCATTAAACCTATATAGGGTACCCCTACGTCTACCCTCATACTACGTCTGCATCGCATTGCATATCTATGAAACTTTTTTGCATACCCAAAAGCCAAAAAATATTTTGCATACCCATGCATTTACATACGCCCATACATTTACATCTCATGCATTTCCACCTTCTCCATTATCTAACTATCATCTGCTAGCAGGTTTCCCGATAATCACAAGTGAACTAAAAGAGCTATGGAGAAATTCAAGAAACACAGGTCTTATTGGAGAGAGAAGGAAGCCCTTCAGAATGTCATCAACATGCCTACACAACACCGTAAATATCGCTACCATTGGTGATTCCTCAACATCAAGATCAACTGCCCTGTCAACGAAATAAGTATGCCCAAGAAAAGCCAAGGTTCATCCCCATGCTCTGATAAGTCCAAAATCAATAAGCTCTCAAAAATTCAATGGGATCAACAAAGAAGCTCTTCTCTATGATCAATAGACCTTTATAGTTTAAATTTGTAATTTATAAGTTGCTAAGTTGTGTTTAATGTAAACTTATATCTTCTCATTAGTAATTCTAATAAAATAAGCATGCATGTTTTGAAATCGATCCATTTGTATTCACTCTTCTATCACTTTCCATAATTATCAAATACTCACTTCCATCTTCCATTTCACAATGTTAACAAAGTTTGAAGTAGAATGATGAAAATTAAATAACAAGAATTTGCTAACATATGCTTTCAATGGTAAGACCGACCTGACGATGTAAGGCATTGTTTCAATTCCAAAACAGTGGAGATATAAGGAGATAATCCATAGTCAACCCCGTCGAGCCAAGAGTTGGAGTTTTTTCTATTTTTCAAAAGAAAAAAACCTTAATTTCAACCAGGGGCAGGGTAGTCTTTCAATTAATTCAGTAGTGCATTCAAATCTCAAGATAATCAAGCCATCTAAGAGAAGGTTCAAGCATATCTTTATCCTCAACACATCATTGAGGAAATGATCTAAGAAAAGGTTCAAGCACATCATCTTCCTTGCACACATCAACAAAGATTGAGGAAGCAATTAATAAAGACAAAGTTCACGATGTCTTCTTCCTCAATAAATCATTCAATAAAGACAAAGCTTACAACAATCAGCATGGCGGTCGCAAGTGTTCAAAATCGAAAAGTAAAAAAAAAAAGGTAATTCAAATAAATAAAGCCCGCTAGGTCAAGTAAAAATCGAAAAAAAACTTGACTTAGGCAAAAATATGGGATTGAAAACAAAATTGGAGAACAATATTGTGACTGCCACCTCAAAGGTTTCTCATCAATGCATGGATCTTATCAATGCTTGGATCTTATCAATGCTTTTCATCGGTGCTTGGATCTATATCTATGCTTCTCATCATATGCGCGACTACGAAATTTCTCTTGGGAATTAAATGCGTCTGTTTCATTAATTGAAATTAGGAATGGAGAACATCAAGGAGAATGAGGGTGGGCTAAATAAATTTTGAGCCATATTTCTTTTGTTTCTTTAAACCACGAACTATGGCCACGTTAGAACCTTTAAAAGTCCTAATTGAGGCTGGGTTCACTATGAAAGCATACTCAACAAGATTTGTGTTAAACTGACTCTTATTTTTATTAAAATTATTTCTAACTACTTCACTTCTTTGAATATTCGTCTTCTAATCTCCCATTTCTTTTCAAATAATCAATTTCGATTTCAAGAAATTGCATGTGCATCAAACAAAATTACTTTTTCAAAATGTATAGTTTTATGTACGAATCAATACTTAGCATCAAGGAGATTTCAAAAAGGTCTGTTCAAAGGCAACATTTCCAAGAAGCTTATAACTAGGGGTAAAGCATCTAAGAGGACCCCTATAAACAAGAGAAAATACTAATGATTGTAGGGGTATATCACATGAAGATATTATTAACAAGGGGCAACCTTCTAAGATTCAAACGTTGGAGCAATACGTATTAAGTTCATCCTAATATATGTAGGGTCCAAATTCCCCTTCAAGCAACTTCAAGTATAAAATTTTCAAGCTTCGAATACTTGGGGCAATCTATGTCAAGTTTGTGGTGAAGTATGAGTTCTTTCTGAGGATAATTCCTCCAAATCCAGGAGATTGAGGGGCACCTTTTTCAAAATTCGAATGATGGGGCAGACCACTATAAGGCTCGATCATAAGACATTAATTCAAAATGGTTCATCAAAGCCAAGCATTTTCAAGAGTCTTTTAATCAGGGGCATAATACAAAGTAGTGGGGTCATTCACATTATGATCAAAGCCAATCTATTTTCATGCGTTACTTCCAGCCTATTTTGAGTTGTTTGGGCCTACAATATGATGAAAATAGAAAGTTGACCTGCCCCTGCAGATCTATTTCCCTTCGAGTTTGCTCTTTTCGATGGCTCTAAGCTCCAATTCAAATTACTCAGAGCTTTCCTCATCAGAGCATTGTTTCCTTCGAAAGCTCTGAACTCTAATTCGAATTGCACCAGCTTCGATGTCATGGCTCCTTTGATTGAGCCACCCTCTGCTTCGATTGCTTGATTTGAAGAGAATCACCCTGGTCGAATCAGCTCTTGTGGAGTTGTGAACAAACAAGGCAAGAATATGGCCTTTAACTCAAGAATTGAATCAACGATCAACATTTAATTCTTGCCATATTTGCAACGAAAACATGCCATTTTGAATTTTGGGTGAACCTGGATAGGTTAGGATAGGTGTTTTATTCGAATTTTGCTTAAGGCTGTCATCATGGTTCCTTCAATTAAGTCTCAAGTTTTTCTCGCTTCAATGGCTTTGAACTTGGTCCAATCAAAACATTATCTTATTGACTAATTGAAGTGTTGTTCTACACTCCTTGATGGCTCTAAGTCCTGATTCAAATTGCCCAGAACTTCCCTCATCAGAACATTTATTTTCCTTCGAAGGCCCTGAATTCTAATTGCACAAACTTTATTATCACGACTCCTTTGATTAAATCTTAAGCCTTGCTCCCTTCTATGGCTCTGCATCATGATTCGAATTTCTCATATTCTCAGCATCATAGCTTCTACATTTTAACCATAGTCTGTAGAAAGGCTCAAAGTTATCCTCTCCAATATGCAGGAACTCAAATGCCCATCATCAGATCTTATGGAACCCTCTCAGTTCTTGCTCTTTTTTATCTCATTTTCTCTAACTTGGACAATCAGAATATCACCCTATTGATATGCCAATCAAAACATCCCTTGGTTAACATTCCTATCAAAAGGCATTCTGTACGCTCTAACAAAGAACAACCTTATTTAAGATGCCCGTCGAAGCTTCCTTGTTGGAAATGCCCATCGAAAGGCCCTACGCCAATCGAAGGACCTTTTACAGATGCCAGTTGAAGTTTCCTTGTTGGAAATGCCAATCGAAGGATACTTAACCATCATTTGAAAAATTTCCTTTTCTTTAGACAAAGATTTGTAACCACCTATGCAAGAGGAAATCTTGGAAAAACATGAGAGGGAAAATTTTGGGGTACAACAACTGCCCCTGTTCAATCTTCTTAAACTTGAAGATGTAGATTGGCTGGTCTGTCTTTCGTGATTTGAAGGTGGAAGATGATTGAACACTAGAGTGCCCAGAAATTTGCACTCGTCTGAAATGATACTGGTAGTTGATGATGTCGAGAATGGGCCTACAAACGCCATTTTGAAGAGATGACGATTTCATGAGATATGCCTTTGTGGGAATTCCTGCTCTTGCTGTTAGAGAGGACTATGCTGAGGAATGTTGGTCTCTGTCTTGGAACATAGAGTTTTAGGAGCTTCAGTTGTCTATTACTCTACTAGGGAATCTATCTCTTGACATGGAGAGATGAAAGTTTGTTGTTTACTGGTCGAAATCTAGGCTTCATAGTAACTTACTGAGGATAACAAAATTTGATTGTTATCTGGTCGTATTCCAGGCTTCGCAGCAATCTATTGGGGAATATGAAATTAAAATGTTATCTGGCCGTACTCCAGGCTTCACAGTAACTTAAACTATTATCTGGTCTGAATCTAGGCTTCAGTGACTTGAACTTTTATCTGGTCGTGTCCAGGCTTCAGTGATATGAACAGATTAAGCTGTTATCTGGTCGGATCCAGGCTTTAACTTGAATTTGAGGTATACTATTATCTGGTCAAGTCCAGGCTTCATAGTAATTAATAGATTAAACTGCTATCTGGTTAGATTCCAGGCTTCGCAACACCTTATACTATTATCTGGTCGGATTCTAGGCTTCACAGTGTCTTGAATTGTTTATTGACTATTTTCCGATTGGATTTCGGGCTTCAACAATGATGTTAACTATTATCTGGTCGGGTCCAGGCTTCACAATATGGTGAACTGCTATCTGGTCGAATTCCAGGCTTTGCAGCAACTTATACTGTTATCTGGTCAGATTCCAGGCTTTATAGTGATTGAAGAAGTTAATTGTTATCTAGTCATATTCCAGGCTTCGCAGTAATTTAAACTGTTATCTGGTTGAAATCCAGGCTTCACAGAAATTGAAGAAGTGAACTACTCTCTGGTCGGATTCTAGGCTTCGTAGCAACTTAAATTGTTATCTGGTCGAAATCCAGGCTTCATAGTAATTGAAGAAGTGAACTACTCTCTGGTTGGATTCCAGGCTTCGTAGCAACTAAACTGTTATCTGGACGAAATCCAGGCTTCACAGTAATTGAAGAAGTGAACTACTCTCTGGTCAGATTCCAGGCTTCGTAGCAACTTAAACTATTATCTAGTCGAAATCCAGTCTTCACGGTAATTGAAGAAGTGAACTACTCTCTGGTCGGATTCTAGGCTTCGTAGCAACTTAAATTGTTATCTGGTCGAAATCTAGGCTTCACAGTAATTTGAGTTGTTATCTCAGATAGCTGCTTCATCTTGTTTCAAGAATTAATCTTTGACCTGTTGTGTAAGTTGACAATGTTTTTCTTTCTTTGAACTCAACCTGGAAAGTTAAAGTCAGTTTCATGCGATGTCATGATGTATAAATTACATGACTCTCTAAAAATAAATGAGATTGTGATATATGCATTTTTATTGTATATTCTATGATGTTTATAGAATGATGCATGAATACAATGTATGAACATATCAGTTGTTCTAATGCAGTATTGTTGAACCAGGGAAAATAAATCTCTGATTTTTGTTGGGGGTGAAGAATGTAGATCCTCAAATATGCTGAAGTTAAAACGCTAGGATATGAACTTCCGTTGTTAGAGAAATAAAATCTGGTGGGGAAGGTAAACTTCGTGAACTGAACTGTTGCTAGAAGATAGTCTGGAATAAGTATCAGGATGATATCCGTCTCTGGATCGTACCTGAACCATTTCTAGAAGATGATCTGAATAAGTATCAGGATGATATCCGTCTCTAGATCGTACCTGAACCGTTTCTAGATGAGAATCTGGAATAAGTGTCAGGATGACATCCGTATTTGGATCGTACCTGAATCGTTTCTAGATGAGAATCTTGAGTAAGTGACAGGATGGCATTCATCTCTAGATCGTACCTGAACTGTTTCTAGATGAAAATCTGCTTTATTTAGAATGTTTCCGTTGGGGAATCCTGAGAAGCTTGGTGACTTCACTAGGGAATTTTTCTTAGATGTCAGATCAGTAGTTGGAAATTCTTGCTTTGTCGGGATATGAGAACATCTGACACCATTAGGTTGCATGCTGAGAATATGGCGGTGACCTTGTAGTAGAATGCCCCTGTCTCAATACCTGTTGTAGAAAATAACAACCGGGGATTTTGTAGATGGTTTGACTGTTATCCCAACTCTTGGAGTCCTTGGTGAATGCAGATTAGGGTAATAAACCTTCTACTGATTAGACAAGTGACGAGATGACGGGACGTAGTCGTACGCTTTAATCCCTAACTTTTGCCTGGACTGTCTTTTCATATTTTCAGTCCATGGGGATACCCTTTTTTGCTCAAGCTTCCTTTTCAGGTTTTCGACTTTCCGGGTGTACAGATTTTTTTCATACGTATATCCCTAATTTTTTCCCGAACTCCTTTTGGTCCGCCGAGATGCCCTTATTTTTGCCTAGGCCATCCAGCCTAGCAGGTCTTTGTTCATGCGTAGTATTTTCCAACTATGTTCACATTCATCGGGTGCAGAGAATTGTCACTATCCATAGTAGTAAGTGTTGCCACACTGTCAGAAGATGTTTGTTTGATCGTACATGATTCATTGTTGGAATTCATGTCCAATGCCCCAAGTGATTCAGATGGAGATCTGCCCTTAGCTATTTGGCATTTTTTAGAGATTCCTTGAACCTTGACTTGACTTCCCTAAATCAGATGGACATCATGCTATGCCCCTTGATTATGAAAGGCCTATCACTGGAATGTCTTTCCATCTGAGGTGATTCTGTCCATTGAGAAGATTTTTGTTCATCGAATATCCGTCGTGCGAATTTCTCTGTTGTTGAACAAATAGTCATATGCAAATAATGGTATTTTAAGAATGCAAAGCTTATGTCTGTCTTGAAGTTTGAAAATTCATTTTTTTAGTAAAACAAACAAATTTTGTAAAAGTATGATGTCAGCTCAGGCTTTATAGCGAACCCTACAGGAGTCAGGATACCTTTTGTAACAGTATGCTTTCGAACTAACCCATACTTCAGCTAGGACTTTTAAGGGTTATAACGTGGCCTGGTTCACGGTTCAAGAAACAAAAGATAAAGGCTTAAATTTTATTTGTACCCAACCTACACTTTGTGATGTTCTTCAGTCCTATGCTCAGTTAATTGGGCGTTTAGATCCCGACTGAGTCTGGAATCTTTGCTCTGATACTTGGTGATAGTTCAGAAATTGAACGTTTCTTTTGAAGAGGCAATCATTTTTGTAATCTTCTTTTTGTCAAGGATTTGTAGTATCCTTTTTTTTTAGTTTTCGTTATGCCTTCTTTTTCCTGAACTGTTTCTTTTGTGATTACAGTCAGCGGGATGCCTCGGTTTTTTCTTAAGTCTCCTTCATAGGTTTTGACTTAATGGGATTTTATTTTAAGAGATAATGACTGCCTGTTTTTAATGATTATGTGGAACCATCATCATTTTTTAGAGAGCATCTTCTACACTATTTGTCGTGTATTAAGGAAAAGCTTGCGACTGAATGCACATCTGAATTAACTGAGAAAACTACCCTGCCCCAGGTTATGATTAAGGGTTTTAATTTGTGTGAAAAGAAAAACTCCTACTTCTTTGGCTCAAAGGGGTTGACTAGGGATTATCTTCCTTATAACTCAACTGTTTAGGATTTGAAACAACGCATGTACATCGTCAGCGGGGTCTGTTCAAGAGCATACTGTAGAGATTGTGGTATCATTTTCGTCATCCTCCCTCTAAAGGCTTAGAGCTTTTGATCGAGAGTTGAATATCACAAAAAAGAAGTAAAAACATAGTTTGAATATAATGAATACAGGTGAAATAATTCAAGATAAAACATATGCAATGAATTAATGGGAAAACCAAAGTTTGGCATGACAGTAATTGTTTGAACAACAAATGAAATTACAAATGAAAAATAAAAAGTGAACTGGACGTTCTCAATGATTTGACTTAGGAGAGGTGATCACTTTGTGAGTTTCTGGAGGGTCGAATTCAATCCCTTTGGCGTCAATTATATCTTGAATTTTGTTCTTCAGAGCCCAGCAACTGTTTGTATCATGTCCAGGACTATCAGAATGGTATGCACACCTTTCATCGGGGTGGTAACTAGGAGCAGAAGTATTGGGATTTCGTAATGAAACCTTTAACGTAATCAACTCTTCCTTCAACATGTGTTGTAACGCTTGAGCTAGTGACATGTTGATTCTGGTGAATTGTCTCTTGGGCTTGTCTTGCTTTTTCTGATCACCCTGTTGTGGTTGGCGAGGTAGTTGTTGGACTCTTGGCATAATGGCCATTTTGAAAGGTGTCTTCTCAACCAAATCTTCTTGTTTCATTTGAGGTTGATTAAATAATCTTCATGTATATGTCTTGATGAAACTTGCTGATAAGAATCCTCAACTCTTCTTGTTCTCGAGCTAAACTATGGATAAGATCCATTTGACCGTTCATCTAGGTTCTCATCCTTTCCATTTCAGCTTGCAGTTTTTCCAATCGGTCATCCTTGTGGTTTTCAGGATGTTTCTTGGTCAAGTTCCCATTGAGGAGTGCTTTCAATTCTTCCTGCCCCTTGGATAGGTTTAGGAACATTTCCATGAACTGAGCCTCTTGAGTTTGGAGATCTCTTTTATCTTGTTTGAGAGCCATTTCTAAAATAAACAGCGAGAACATGAGAGACCTGTACTGGAGACTAGCTGTTATGCAATGACAGGTATGATATACATATGTTTTCAAGGATCTCGCGGGGTAAACAAGAAAAATGTTAGGCGTTGAACTTTACAGCTTTGATTGAAGCACTTCGTATTATTGAAGGTCCTTCTACAAGAGTCAAGCTCACCATATCAAGTGGGCCATATCCCCTTACTCAAGTTGTCACTTTGGTATTTTGACAGCGTTGGCTAGAGGAAAATGTATCCCTTGACCCCTTGTTAGACGTATGCTTTATCATAACCTGCATCACAGGCCCTTGAGATCCTTGAAATGGTTAAGGAAATGCTATGGTATGATGCTATGATGTGTATGCTATGCATCAAGAAAAAATGCAGGGTAAGAAACCAATTTATTGGATTTATACAAACAAGGTCCTGCAAGGAATACAAACAAAGCCCTACAATGAGTTCGAATTGTTAGGAACAGAAAGCAAACAAGTCACACAAGTAGCCTTAGGTTTAGGATTGCATGGATTCCATAGGTAAGTACCCTCTTGAAGTTTAGTTTGCTCAACCTGTCTTAGAAATAGTAACCGGGTTCTAAGGAGTCTCAATATCACTGATCTTTCATTGTCGAGCATTATTTCAGCTTAGCAATCTTTTCTTACAGACGAAACATCTCAAAAGTACGATCTCAATGAGTGTAGTATCGAGTATCAACCGATTCCCAGCTTTACACCGAGGCCAGCTATCTCACTACTTTCTAATGGCCAAGTTTGTTCAACTAAGGTTCTAAGGTTCGTTAGTGCTCCACGACACCACGTGGCGGCCCCATATTCTCCTCGATTCAACACAAGGGATACTAGTACCAACCAAAGTGTCACACCAACACAACTATCTCTTCAACCATATTGGTCTACGCCGTACAGTCTCCACGATCTATTATTGTTTACCCAAAAAGATGCCCCATATCCGGGTATAGGATCTTTATAAGAATACCCCAAAAACCCTCAAAGGTAAAGCAGTCAAAGCAAACAAAGAAAGCAATTTTAAAATGATATAGACCCTAAGGTAAACCCCACTTTATAATAATCCCCAGCAGAGTCTCCAGTTTTGTGATACAGTGGGGGAACTGACTGTTAATACTGGTTTTGCGTTTGTGTTTGCAAATGTTGCAGTAAGCAAGAGTCGCCACCGAATTTTCTTTTATCCAACAAAGGAAAGGGTGAAAAGAACATAAAAGACCTTTTTCGAGATTTTCTGAGTAAGGGGGTAGATTATGGAAAGGGAAGGTGTTAGCACCCTTTCCATCCGTAGTTTTCTACGGGCTCTTAGGTACTTGCTCATTTTTGAAAATTGCTTTCGTGTTTGTGTGAAAAAGTTTGTTTGAAAATGCCTTAGTGCAATGATCTGCTTTATGATAACCCTTGTATCAGTCCTCAAGAGTGTGATAAAGTGTTTTGAAAACTTTGTTTGAAAAGTGTTTGAAAGTTTGGTGGGTACAAATAATTGTTTAAATAAGTACCTAACATTTATCTACCTACTCGAAAAAGACTGTTCTTTTCCTCCTATCCTTTAGACCGTGTTATCCTACTATTTGTGAGTAGGTAACCCTAGTCGTTAGATGTTGAGGGACTATCGAAAGGGACGTAATGGTTATTGAAAGCAACAGGTAGAGATACCTTAGCAGTTCGAAGGGACTGTCATCATATATTCGGAGGCAACATCGAGGGACAAGATTATTTCTCGTAGGAAACTCGAGGGACAGTAAGGGACTATGATCTTTTATGATGACTTTGAACTGAGGGGTCTTTGTTAAGGTATCCCTATGTTCGAGGGACGTGACCATTTCCGAAGGCAACCAAAGTGGGAGATACCCTAAGGGTGAAAGTGTGCAATAGTGTGCTTTTTTCAGATATTTTCATCTTGATGTTAGTGATCTAAGATTAGTTGATTAGTTCTTGCCATACACGCCTAATTTACTAGCAGTTTATATACATGCATATAATATAGTGCGAAAAGTAAAACCTATGGATATTACAAAGCTTTGGGGAAATTACAATTATATTTGACTGAAAATGTAAAATCCGGAAATTAAGACCCTAATTAAGCTATTACAAACCGGGCACAATTACATAATTAACAAAAAAATGCTAAAGTAAATAAACGCACGCATGAATTGAAAATACGTCTAAAATCCTAAGTGAAAGAAATTTGTTTGTTTGTTTTTGTTATGAAAAGAAATTGAATTAAAAAATCCTAAGTATATTAAATTTTAGTTTTTTAAGAAAACATTAAAATAATTAGTTAATTAATTGACAAAATCAATTTAATATAAAAAGTTAAGCCTAATGTTTTTGGGGTTTTTTAATGTTAATTAAAGCTTAGAAGAAGTAAGGACAAACAACCAAAAGAAAGGACAAAGTCGAAAGATAAAAACAGTAAATGAAAAGAGTGCATTATTCGAAGTAAGGCTTGGACGCCTGGGGGCGTTCGATCTGGATGTGTCATCCTTCGATCTGGGATACTGGATCTACAAGGAAGTTTGTTAGAAAAAACACAAAATGTATGACCTGGGTGTCGAACCCAAGTCCTTTTCGTTACGACACATCTTCCTCACCAACCTGGTCAAAAGATTTCCATTCATTGGTACAAACGAAACATTAATATTACGTTAGAAACAAAAAAAACACAGTATTAATTTAAATATCAAATTCGCGCGCTCAGTTGTCCCCTATGGTGTTTATCCATCGAAGATAAACTAAAGCTGTAAGAATCGAAGGTAAGCTCAGATCGTTCCCCAACAATGGCACGATCTCAATCCGGTATCTTTGCTCACATGAAACACACTCAAACAAACATGAACATTAGCAGCAATATGTATATATGTTCGACATGAATTTAAATCATATTTGACAAGTTTGAGATCAAAGACAAAATTACCAACTAGGGGATTGTATGAGGGATGCTTCTGCGTGAATCCCAAGAACACGATTCAGGTGTTAGTCTGGACGGAGGGTGCTTGCAAAATCAGCTTTGAGTTTGACAGTCTTTGGAAATTTTGTGCAACTTTCTGTAACCTCGTGGGGCAGGCTGCGTTTTCTTCTAAGGCAATCTCCGTGTGTCCTTTTTCTCTGAGATTATGAGGTTTATATAGACAAGATATTTTAGGTCAACATTTGTGTATCAAATCTTAGTCCATTATGATGAAGAGATTTGATTTGATTTCTTCATAAAAACTTGCTATATTTGATTCAATCTAGTGCCAATCTATTTTCATGCATTACTGCCAGCCTGTTATGAGTTGTTTGGGCCTCCAATATGATGAAAATCGAAAGCAGACACGCCCCTGCATATCCATTTCCCTTCGAGTTTTCTATCTTCTATGGCTCTAAGCTCCAATTTGAATTACTCAGAGCTTTCCTCATTAGAGCATTGTTTCCTTCGAAAGCTCTGAACTCTAATTCGAATTGCACCAGCTTTGTCATGGCTCCTTCGATTGAGACAACCTCTTCTTCGATTGCTTGATTTGAAGAGAATCACCCTGGTCGAATCAGCTCTTGTGGAGTTGTGAACAAACAAGGCAAGAATCTGGCCTTTAACTCAAGAATTGAATCCACGGTCAACATTGAATTCTTTCCATATTTGCAAGGAAAACATGCCATTTTGAATTTTGGGTGAACCTGTATAGGTTAGGATAGGTGTTTTGTTCGAATTTGGCTTAAGGCTTTCATCATGGTTCCTTTGATTAAGTCTCGAGTTTTACTCGCTTCGATGGCTTTGACCTTGGTCCAACCGAAATGTTATCTTATTGACTAATTGAAGTGTTGTTCTACACTCCTTGGTGGCTCTAAGTCCTGATTCAAATTACCCATAACTTCCCTCACCAGAACATT
This sequence comes from Vicia faba, assembly GCA_948472305.1. Classification (NCBI taxonomy): domain Eukaryota; kingdom Viridiplantae; phylum Streptophyta; class Magnoliopsida; order Fabales; family Fabaceae; genus Vicia; species Vicia faba. Next base: position 333,313,679 of record OX451738.1, on the reverse strand, counting down.
TGTTTTCATTCGAAGGCTCTGAATTCAAATTGTACCAACTTCGTTATCACAGATCCATCGATTAAATATTAAGCCTCGCTCCCTTCGATGGCTCTGCATCTTGATTCGAATTGCTCATATTCTCAGCATCAGAGCTTCTACATTTGAACCATAGTCTGCAGAAAGGCTCAGAGTTATCCTCTCCAATCTGCATGAATTTGAATGCCTATCATCAGAGCTTCTAGAACCCTCTTAATTCTTGCTCTTTATGATCTCATTTTCTCTAACTTGGACAATCAGAATATCACCCTGTTGATATGCCAATCGAAACATCCCTTGGTTAACATTCCTGTCGAAAGGCATTTTGTACGCTCTAATGAAGAACAACCTTATTTAAGATTCTCGTTGAAGCTTCCTTGTCGGAAATGCCCATCGAAAGGCCCTACGCCAATCGAGGGACCTTTTGCAGATGCCAGTCGAAGCTGCCTTGTTGGAAATGCCAATCAAATGATACTTAACCATCATTTGAAACATTTCCTTTTCTTTAGGCAAAGGTTTGTAACCACCTATGCAAGAGGAAATCTTGGAAAAACATGAGAGGGGAAATTTTGGGGTACAACAACGAGATTGACAATGATTATGACATGTATAACTGGATTCTTCCAAGTGTTCCAGGTCAAGATCTCTCCAATTGGCCCATTTAGGATGTCATCTCAATCTCTCTCATTCAGGAGTAATTTTCTTTTATTTTAATCATGCAATAACTCCTACGCTCTGCCCAAGGCATATTGAACATTTTTTAGGGCCAAAATGTTTTCATTTACAAATTTATCAACAAATAAAGGACGTTTTTGCATTAAAATATTTTGTTCATAGTCTTTCTTGTTATGTTTAGAAAAAGAATGTCAATGTGTTTCATTTTCTTTTTATTTTGTTCACCATGATCTAAAATAAAACATAAACCATCCTCATGCAGATCCACCTCTACCTCAGATTCCATTGATAGCGATTATGCTATGGCTCTCTATGACTTTGATAATCCAATTTACCAAGCCTAAGAAGAAGGTGGGGAAGATTGTGAACTACCTGAAGAGTTAGCCAGATTGTTAAGGCAGGAAGAGAAGGTTATTCGACCACATCAGGAATCCGTGGAAGTTATGAACCTTGGAATTGAGGATGCAAAGAAAGAGGTCAAGATAGGGGTTTCCTTAGAAGAAGGTGTAAAGAGAAATATTATAGAGATGTTTCAAGAGTTTGTTTATATCTTTGCTTGGTCTTACCAGGATATGCTTGGGCTTTATACAAACATTGTGGTACACAGATTACCTCTCAAAGATAATTGTCCTCCTGTCAAGCAAAAGCTTAGAAGGACTCGCCCGAATATGTCTAAGAAGAAGTTGATAATAAACTTGATGTAGGTTTCTTGGTTGTTACTTCCTATCCTCCATGGATTGCTAATATTGTGCCCGTTCCTAAGAAAGACGGAAATGTGAGAATGTGCATTTACTATAGGGACTTGAACAGAGGAATCCTTAAAGATGATTTTTCAATTCCCTACATTGACGTTCTCGTGGATAATACATCTCAGTTTAAAGTGTTTTACTTTATGGGTGGCTTCTCTGGTTATAATCAGATAAAGATGGCACCATAGGACATGGAGAAAAATACTTTCATTACCCCACGGGGAACCTTTTGTTATAAGGTGATTCCTTTTGGTTTGAAGAACGCAGGGGCAACATATTAGCGTGCAATGGTGCTATTTCATGATATGATTCATAAGGAGATTGAGGTGTATTTTTATGACATGATTGCGAAGTCTCAAATAGAGGAAGAACATCTGGTTAACCTGGAGATGTTATTTGAAAGGTTGAGGAAATTCAGACTGAGGCTGAATCCAAACAAATGCACCTTCAGGGTGAGATTAGGAAAATTGTTTGGTTTCATTGTAAGTGAAAAAGGTATTGAGGTTTATCCTATAAAGGTAAAATCTATACAAGAAATGCTTGAGCCTAGAAAAAAAAGAGGTTCGTGGTTTCTTAGGGAGGTTGGACTACATAGCTAGATTCATCTCTCATCTTACAGCCACTTGCGAACAAATTTTCAAATTGTTAAGAAAATATCAGGCTGTCAGGTGGAAGGATAATTATCAAAAAGAATTTGATAGAATAAAAGAATATCTGCAGGAACCTCCAATACTCACGCCTCTAATGGAGGGAAAGCCTCTGATCATGTATCTGATGGTGCTTGAAAACTCCATGGGCCGTGTACTCGGTCATCACGATTAGACGGGTAGAAAAGAGCATGCAATCTACTAGCTGAGCAAGAAATTTACACATTGTGAGTCACAATACTCCTTGCTTGAGAAGACATGTTGTGCACTTCTATGGGCCTCTAAGCGTCTGAGACAGTATATGTTGACTCACACTACTCTCTTGATATCCAAAATAGATCCTATCAAGTACATCTTTGAGAATCCAGCTCTCACGAGAAGAGTAGCATGTTGGAAAATTATTTTAACTGAATATGATATCCAGTATACTACCCAGCAAGCCATCAAAGGTAGTGTATTAGTAGATTATCTCGCTCATCAGCCTGTGGAGGATTATCAGTCTATGAAGTTTGAATTTCCAGATGAAGATATCATGTATATCAATGATTATAATATTCTAGGCCTAAAAGATACCATGGTGTTGAAGCTTTCATTACATCTCCTATAAGTTTTCATCTTCCATTTATCACCATAATCTATTTTGGTTGTACCAATAATATGGCTGAGTATGAAGCCTGTATCTACGGGATTGAAGTGGCGATTGATTTGATAATCAAAATCCTTAAAGTATATGGAGATTCAGCTCTGGTAATAAGTCAGATAAATGGAGATTGGGAAACATGTCACCCCAATTTGATTCCCTACAGGGAGTATGTCATGAAGTTGATTCTGTATTTTGACAAGATCACGTTTAATCATATTCTGAGGGAAGAGAATCATTTAGAAGATGCTTTAGCTACTATGTAATCCATGTTCATAGTAAAATAGGCTAATGAAGCCCCCTATATCATTATTATGAGGTTGGATAATCTAGCATTCTACTATGCAACATAAGAGGAAATTGATGAAAAGCCTTGGATTTATGATATCAAGAGGTATCTTGAAACACAAGAATATCTAGAGGATACGTCCATTACAGACAAGAAGACTCTGAGGAAATATTCAGCCAAGTTTTTCATCAATGGTGGCGTGTTATACAAGAGGAAATATGATTCGGTGTTACTCAGATGCATGGATAGACACAAAAGGAGCAAAGATCATAGAAGAAGTGCATGAGGGTTCCTATGGAACATATTCTAGTGGGCATATACGATGGCCAAGGAAATCTTGAGAGAAGGTTATTACTGGTCTACCATGGAAGTTGATTGTTACAATCATACCAAAATCTGTTACAAATGACAGATATACGTTGATAAAGTGCATGTGTCGCCCATTCCGTTAAACGTATTGACTTATCCTTGATCGTTTGTTATATGGGGCATTAATATGATTAGGCGAATTGAATCGAATGCTTCCAACACACATCATTTCATTTTAGTCGCCATTGATTAATTCACCAAATGGGTTGAAGTTGCATCGTATGAAAATGTCACCAAAAAACTGGTTGCCCTCTTCATCAAGAAAGAAATAATTTTTCGTTATCATATTCCTAAAAAGATCATTATTGATAATGGATCTAATCTCAATAACAAGATGATGAAGGAACTGTGCAAGAATTTCAAGATCAAACATCACAATTCTTCTCCATATCGTCCAAAGATGAATGGTGTTGTTGAGGCCGCTAATAAAAATATCAAGAAAATTATGAAAAAGATGGTGGTGACCTACAAGGATTTGCATGCGATGCCGCCTTTCGCTTTGCATGGTTATCTTACTTCGATACGTACTTCAACCGGGGAAACCCCGTTCTCTCTTGTATATGGTATGGAAGCAGTTCTACCCGTGAAAGTTGAGATTCTTTCGTTAAGGATTATGATAGATGTGAAGCTTGATGAAGATGAATGGGTTCAAAACAGGCTCGATCAATTAAATCTCATTGATGAGAAAAGATTGGCAGCCATTTGTCATGGGCAGTTGTATCAAAAAAGGATGAAAAAGGCATTTGATAGGAAGATGTGTCCTTATAACTTCCAGCTGGTGACCTGGTGTTAAAAAGGATCCTGCCTCCCAATAACACAGATGTTAGGGGCAAGCAGGCTCCAAATTATGAAGGAACATACGTTGTAAAGAAGGTTTTCTCCAGAGGAGCCATGATGCTTGCAACTATGGATGGTGAAGATGTTCCACTCCCTATGAGCGTAAACACAGTTAAAAAATACTTCGCATAAAAAAGAGACCCGCTAAGTTGACGACTTAGGCAAAAATGGGCATCCCGACGAACCAAAAAAAGAAAAAGGTTCGGGATACAAAAGAAAAGAATAAATAAATAAAATTGAATAAACTGCTAAGTTTAAAACCTGAAAAGGCAACTTAGGCAAAAATACAATATCCCGGTGGATTGAAAACCCGAAAGGACGATCCGAGAAAAAGTTAGGGATCTGAAAGCGAAAGACTACGGTCTATGTTGGATTTATGACTTTATCTCATCATAACAGTTAGTGACCCCGATGGTTTAGAATCAGTCCAATCATTTTCTTCAAAAAGCAAGGGGTTGAGAATTCTGATGGCATGAGAGTTATAGCAGAATCGGAACCCGATGGAAATACATTTTCACAGTTCTATCTTTTTATTTTCCTTTTGTTATATATACACAATCACCTCTTTTAGGAATTGCTTCCTGATGTAAATGCTTATTTATAGGCCAATCAATAAAATTCTTATTTTCATTCAAAAGATTTCCCTTTGTTTTTTATTGTTCTGTTTTATTTTCAAAAACGTCCGACATTTTGGTAAACATTACATTTAAAAGCATTGAAGCTTTACAAAACATGACTCAAAAATTGAAATTTCTTGAGATTTTGAGTGTCCGGGTGGTAGCAATAGCTACCATGCTATACCTAGGGCACATTGGTGCAATTTGTTTTGCAGGAACCATCTTTCACTTGCAATAAGCAGAATACCAACACAATAGCAAGAAACATCAAAGTTGTTATCAGTATGAAGTTCTTGGTTTATTTTCCTCAGCAAAGGGTTGGGAACTTTAGTTCCCCAAGCATATAATCTTTCTCCAGCATAAGTTGCACTATCGAGGATCCTTTGCAAGGGTTGCCATTCTATAGCAGAAGCTTATTTGTTAAGAGTTATTTTATGACTTCTTTCATCCTCAGTAGCAGGAATTATTGTAGTATCCCCAGTGGGAGTTACATTTTTGAGTATTTTTGTATCCTCAGGAAGAGCATTTCTCCCTAAGCAGAGAATACTCCCCAATAGAAGCTTGTGGTTAATCTATCCCCAACGAAGTTTCCTTGATTGGAGTTTCTTATTTAAGAATTCTTATATCCCCTATAGAAGGTATTTGTTTAGTTTTCTTGTTTAGAATTATTCTGTCTCCATCAGAGGTCTGTTAGTAAAGAGTTGCGTGTAAGAGTTCTCTTATCCCTAGCAATATAGAGATCTCATTATCCCTAACAAGAGATAATGGATTATTCCATGAGAAGTTGAAGGAGTGATTTGAAGACAGATTTAGCTCTCTTTAATGCATGTCATAATCTGATAATGTACCCTGTAAGTCCAATGATTATTAGCGTTCCCCTCAACCAATTCCAATCTTCAAAGGCGTCTCTCTTTAGAGTTTGCAATTTATTTTTGCAGATCCCCTCATAGTTGGGAATACAATTTGCAATTTTTCACCAGAGTATGTAGCCAGTAATTACTGGTAATCCAATTTGTTCTTCCCTGCAAAAAATTAGAATAACAAGGCCTCCTCTTCAGTAGTTCCTTGTTTCTTCTGTAATTCCCCGATGGAGTATCATATCATGCATCATTACTTTGCATCTACCCTAATGCGTATCGTTTCCATTATATGGAGCATTGCGCCATAGAAATATTCAAACATGCATCGAAGCATAAGCCAATTTTGGTTCTTCCTTAAAACCAATCTATAATTCGGTGGGAGAACTAACTTTTGCATTTTATCGCAAATGTGCGGATAACTAGAGTCACTACCTACTTTTATTTTATCCAATAAGGAATGGGTGAAAAGAATAGGAAAGACCTTTTAAGATTTTGAGTTCGGGGGTAGGTTATGAAAAGGGAAGGTGTTAGCATCCTTTTCATCCGTAGTTATCTACGGGCTCTTAATTGCTTAGCCCACTTTTTGAAAATTTCTTTGTGCGTTTGTTTGAAAATATTTTGAAAAGTTACCAATGTAAGGAAAGACTTTGTAATGATTCTCGTATCTGTCCTCGAGAATGCGTACGTAGTGTTTTGAAACTACTTTGAATGTGTTTATGTGAAATGTTTTGATTTGAAGATCTTTGTGAGCAAGCAATTAGGAGTTCTACCCTACTCAAGGTTATTCTTGTATTTTCCTCCTCCTTTAGATAGTGCTATCGGTACCATTAGTTAGTAGGAAGCTTTATCGTTGGTTGAGAAGGGACATGCGGGGGTCATCGTAGAGTCATCGAAGGTAACTGGTAAGGACGCTTTAGTAATTTTCATAAGGGACTAGATAATTTATCGAAAGGCAACATCAAAGGGTCATCAAGGTACTATGATCTTTTTAATCGAGGGACTTTGCTAAAGCGTTCCCACTTTTGAGGGACATGATTGTTTTTATTCCGAAGGTAACAAGGGAGATTACCCTAGAGGTGCGAGTGTGTTGTATTCAGTTATTTAGTCTTTGAGATTAGGGTTTTCTATCGTCAGACTTTTATCTTTTCATGAAAACCCTAATTACTAACATCAATATAGTAAAATAATAGCAGGAAAAGTAAAGTGTCGAAAATAAAGGTTCCTACGCTATTACATGGCCTAGGGGCAGTTATATAATAGTAGAGCGGAAAATAAAAACCCTAAGCTATTAAAACCCGTAAACATTTACATAATAATGAAAACAAAAAAAAGGAAATGAGAGAAATAAAAATTACATTCACGAAAACACAGTCGATTTAAAAAATGTGAAAATAGAAAAGAAAAGATTTTTGGTAATTTTTTATGAAAAAAATGGTTTGTGATTAATTATTTAAAAAAGACCTAAAAACCTAGTCAATTAATTTAATAAAAAAACCTAAGAATCTTGTTAATTTTAATTAAGAAAATTAATTAATTAAAAAAAGGTAATTAAAACTAAACCTAGTTAATTTTAACCTAAAACTAGTATTTTGATATTTTAATTAAATAATAAAACAAATAAGAAAAAGAAAAAGGAAAAATATAAGAAAAAGATTTTGGGCCTGATTCAACAATAAGAGGGGTGTGAATTGCAATTGTGGTCCAGGCCTACTGGTGCCAGCGCTGGATCTAGTGTGTTCAGCCAGGAGGATGCATCGTAGGCTTGCAGATCTTGAAACGTTAGATCAGATCTATGAAGATTAGATGGTGAGACGTGGCTGGGTGTACAATGGGTTTGTGGGACGCGCTACACTTGAACTGCAAAAGTCAGAAAATATGTGAAAAAAACACAAAAGACAGGGATCGAACCCACACCTTGGTATACAAATGCCTTAACATGCGCTGCCTTGTCACTGCGGTGGCTATACATCCGGTATATGGAATGAAAACAAACTATTATATAATAGAAATGCCCTTTTATTTGAATTACAAAAAACAAGTCAGCGTCAGTGGGACCCCATTATTTGAATGGACGAATAGAGAGAAGCCACGCAGCCTAGGGAGGGTAACCACCACGCACGGTGGTTGACCACCATCTTCTCCGATTGCCCAAAAATGTCTCCTGCAAAATTACGTGATTCGAAACACAAGGTTAAGCCTACCCCCTAAACCGGGGTTTGCAAACTCAATGGTGGCAATCGTTCAGCCTAAAAATGACTGTAAAGGGAGATACGATGAAGCCAGAGCCTCATGCCCTAAAAATGGTGTTTTCCTATTCCTGCATCAGAGCTTGCATGTAATGCGTCAAAATTGTGATAAATGACACCATGAACACATATGAATGCATAAGATCAATTTATATTAAGAGAATAAAAAGTTTGAAGTTGAAGAAACTACCAAAATCGGTGAGTCTGTGTGAGAGAGTTTTGAGATTCTTTGAGCTTGAGTAAGGGTATGAATCGCTTCCTGTGGACCTCAGGAGTATGATTTGATCCTTTGATTTGATTGAGAAGGGATCGAAATGAGGATTTGCTTCTGCCCTAGTTTTTACGATTTTTTTGAAGATTTTAGGGTTTGTGTTTTAAGGAAGCCTATGTGTCTTAGATCTGATGTTGCTGAGTACATATAGAGGAAGGAATTAGGTTAACAAACACAGAAAATATCTTGTGCAATCATGGCCAAATCAATCAAGAATCAAAATATGTTTTCAAATGTCCACATTTGAATATTCTTTCCCTATTAGACCTCACACGGTTTTTGGCAACTTAGATATGCAATCTTGGGCCTCAAACTGATCCAAAATAAAAGCCCATATGCCTTGGTCCATTAGTTCACTATTTTATTTGATTTATTTTAATAATATTTACATAAAATTAAAATAAATAAAATAAAAAACAAGCCCATGTACCAAATGACTTATAGGTCCTCTAACATGTCATAAACACGTTTGAACCTCAAAAATCAAGCCCATTAGCTCAAAAGTTCAAAATTGCTCATTTTTGGTTTTATGCATTTCCTCAAAATTTCGCAACTTGCACCCATCATAACTCTCTCAATTTTCATCATTTTAAGATGATCTTGGATTTTTTGGAAAGATCAATATGTCCTCCACAATCTCTATTTTTAACATCTTTGCATTTTAATACTTTATCGTGATGTAAGTTGCCTTGACAAAAAGTGTCTTTTTGTTGGCTTTTGAAATGACCTATAATGTATTGGCCTATATATCTCAAATGAAGCATTTTTTGGACTTGAGCTTAGAGAGACAAAGTTGTAGAGAATTGAATTTCCTTCAAAATGAGTTTTGGTTGAGGAAAATTTGATGAAGCATGTGGAAGCTATGCTTGATCAAAGTTCTGTTGACTTCTCCTTAAGAAAACCCTAATTTGGCAACTTTTGACTTTTGATGAATCTTGAGTTTTCTTGATGAATCATGACCAACCCTTGATAAAATGATGAATATGACTTTAAAATATTTATTTTGAAAAGTCTTGAAGTTTGATTGTATTTTGACTACAATTGACTTTTTGTCCAATATAGTTGATTTTCAGTCATTTGAGTAATTGACTGAGCAAACTTGTGATGCAAGGCTTGAAACATGGTATAAGAATTCTTGGAGACATATAAGAAACCATGAAATTAACTTGAGTCCTTAGAAATACAATATTCCTTGAGTAAAGTGAAACCCTAGTTGTAGGTCAATTGCTTAGGAGGAGAATTTGTCTGATCAATTCTTGAGTAACCTTGAGCAAATGAAGACCCTAGGGGAATGAGAAGATGTCTTGAAGTAAATAGGAGGGTATATTTTGGGGTACAATAGTTTCCCCTGTTTAATATTCTTAAAATTTAAGAGTTAGATTGGCATGTCTTCCATTCACGATCTAAAGGTAGAAGAGGATTGAACACTTAAGTGCCTAGAAATTTGCACTCACCAGTGCACGAAGTGATGCTGTTGCTTGATAGTACTGCTTGAATGGGCTTAAATATGCCATTTAGGGAAATGATAGTATACCGTCGGGGATGGGCTTATAGATGCCATTAGAGTGATTGTTGATATGAGTATCAGAATAAGTCTACGCTTGACTATATCTGAAGAATGCTTTTCAGGACGACTCTTTGGGGAAAGTGCTTAACTAGCTGCTTGTCAGATTTAGTCTCTGAGCGAAATGCTTTTCAGATTTAGTCTCTGAGGGAAATGCTTGTCATGTATATAGTCGTCCCATCCTATTTCGGGAGTTGATCCACAATCTCTTTTTGTTGGTAAACCCGTCCTGTTTCGAGAATTTATACCACCTGGCCATGTCGATAGTTGTCCCATCCTGTTTCGAGAATTAATCTTTTCCTGGTTATATAGATAGTTTCCCCATATTTTTTTGGGAATTAATCTTTGCCTGGTCATATAGATAGTTGCCCCGTCTTGTTTCCGGAATTAATCTAGGACATGCTTTTTATCGGTCGTATATATAGTTGCCTCGTCTTGTTTAAGGAATTAATTTGCGACCTGGTCATATAAATAGTTTCCCCGTCCTATTTCGGGAATTAATCTTTGACCCAATTGAAAATTGCTGATAATATTCGTCTGCTTATAGACTTTACCTGAAAAGACAGAGTTAGTCTTTATACAATATCATGATGTATGTAATGCATTGTCTAATGATGTTCTCAAAGTAAATGAGAGTGTGCTATATGCGTTTCGTATGCATATGCTATTATATTTGTAAATGATGTATGGATGTAAGATGTTGTTGATGCGTATTGGCAGTTTTGTATAACATCTTGTTTGGAAAAATAAATCTCTGTAGCGATGAAGAATATGAATCTTGTTTAGAAGGTCTCTGTTGGGAATTCCCGCTTTCCATTTGAGGATACTCCGCTGAGAATGTTTAACTTCCGCTTAGGGATAGAGGAGTTCGGGAACATTGTTCATCGCTCTATTGGGGAATTTAGTTCTTATATGCCCTGACTGAGGACAAAAGAGATGGATAACCTTCTAAGGCATTGTCTGACCAAGTTTCCGATACGAATGCCAACTCTTCTAGGGAGAAAAAAGTTAAATGATATCTGGACTAGTTTCAGAATTAGTATCAACTCTCTAGGGATAGCAATCTTGACTACACTTTGCTGGAGAAAAGAATTTTTTCGGGGATTTGTAGTCATTGGAGAAATGAACTTTGTTGGGGAAATAAACCCTACTGGGGAAATAAACCCTGCTGGAGAAGAGAATTTTGCAGGGGATTTTACGGTGTTGGAGAAATAAACTCCGTTGGAGGATTAAATTCCTGTAAATTGTGCTGAGGAATCATCTCTAATGGGAATTGGAATTTCATAGGTTGTGCGGAGGAAGTTTCCGCTATATGCTGGGGAAATGGACAAACTTCTTTGTACGCTAGGGGACCTACTGGGGGAGATGATTATGTGAACTGTTGGAAGATACCCCAATGTCTGTCTGAAGGCATATTAGACTTGCTGAGGAATATATCTTTGTCCTGGGCGAGCTTGTAATGACAGCTCCACGGGGAATTTTCTATGGGGATTTATGGATGAATTGAATCCAATCCCAACTCCTAGAGTCTTTAGTAAATTCTTATTCATGTATTTATGCATATATTTGTTAACATTAATCATATTCATATGCATATATTCATTCAAATTAGTCATTGGACGTTTTTGCAAACAAAGCAGAGAAAGTAAAACAAATTTGAATTTTAAATTTGTATTGATAATTTTCCTATAAACAGACTGTCTTGTACAAAGGAGACAGAAACCCCATAGGAATTTGAAATCGTCATAAAACAAAAGAGTACAAAGTAAAACAAAACATATAGCTATATGTAAATGATCCCATCGAGTTTCAACTTTGTTATTGCCCTTATGTCTTCAAGTATCTCATCCCCCGTTGTTGGAAGAAGTTGACTGAATCGATTTTTACCATTCAAACATGACGTTAGTAATGAAGCTAGATGTAATTAGATGGGTGACCCAATGGGACATAGTCGTACGCTTTAATCCCTAACTTTTTCCTGGACCGCCCTTTCGAATTTTCAGTCCACCAGGATACCCTTTTTTTCCCTAGTCGCCTTTTCAGGTTTTCGACTTGTCGGGTGTACAATCTTTATATATGTATCTCTAATTTTTGCCCAAATCCTTTTGGTTCTGCGGGATGCCCTTATTTTTTCCTAGGCCCGTCAACCTAGCGGGTCTCTTTTTCATGCGTAGTATTTTTTTACTATGTCTGCGTTCACAGGATGCGGGAAATCTTCACCGTCCATGATGGTCAGTATCATAGCGCCGCCAAAAAATATCTTCTTGATTACAAATGGCCCTTCGTAATTGGGAGTCCATTTGCCCCTTGGATCACCTTGTGGTGGGATGATGTGCTTTATTACCAAGTCGCCATGCTTGATACACCTGATGTTTGACTTTCTTCTTGAAAGCTTTGATCATACGCTTCTGGTACATCTGACCATGACAAACAACCGCAATCCTTTTATCTTCAATAAGATTTATCTAGTCCAGCCTGGTATGAATCTACTCGTCTTCGTCTAAATCCGCGTCTTTCATAATCCTTAGAGAAGGAATCTGGACTTTGACAGGTAGGACAACTTCCATTCTGTAGACTAGAGAGAATGAGGTTGGCCCAGTTTATTTTCGTACTAAAGTGCGTTAGTCGTGAAGAGAAAACAGTAACATCTTGTGCCAATATTTATACGTCACCGTCATCTTCTGTATAATCTTCTTGATGTTCTTATTGGCGGCTTCTACTACGCCATTCACCTTCGGTCGATACAGAGAAGAATTGTGGTGCTTAATTTTGAACTGCATGCAGAGTTCCATGATTATAATGTTGTTAAGATTGGTACCGTTGTTTGTGATAATCCTTTCGGGGATGCCATACCGACATATGAGGTTATGCTTAATGAATCGGTCCACAACATTCTTGGCAACAGAGGAAAACGAGACTTCTTCGACCCACTTCGTGAAGTAATCAATAGCGACCAAAATGAAATGGTGCCCATTATATGCAATAGGCTTAATCTCTCCAATCATATCAATGCCCTATATTGCAAATGGCTAAGGAGCAGTCAAGACATTCAAAGGAACCAGAGGCACATGTACTTTGTCAACATAAATCTGGAATTTGTGAGAAGTTTTAGAATGATGATGGCAATCATTTTCCATGGTCGACCAATAATAACCTGCTCTTAGAATCTTCTTAGCCATTGTGTGCCCATTGGAATGAGTGCCAAAGATACATTTGTGCATATCTTCCATAATCTTATTAGCTTCCTTCTTGTCTACACAATGAAGCAACATCGAATCGTGGTTGCGCTTGTATAAAATTTTGTTGCTCAGAAAGAACTTGGTAGAGAACCTCCGTAGACACTTCTTGTCATTAATAGATTCCCCCTCAGGATACTCTTGAGCCTCAAGGTATCTTTTCACTTCTTGGAACCAAGGATTTTCCTCCACTCCATCAGTGTCAACTTCGTAGCAATGTGTCGGTTCATCCAGTCTCTCAATAGTAATTCGAGGAGCCTTGTTGTCCCATCTGAATTTGAACATAGATGACATGGTTGCAAATGTGGCTGCCAAATGATTCTCTTCTCGTGGGATATGTTCAAAAGTGATGTCCTCAAAGTACGGAGTTAACATCAATACATGCTCCCAATAAGGAATGAGATTTGGATGTTTCATGTCCCAATCTCCCTTAATCCGACTGATCACCAGGGCTGAGTCCCTGTATACATTCAAGAACTTGATTCTCAGATCGATAGTAGCTTTGATGCCCATAATGCATGCTTCATATTCTCCCATGTTATTGGTACAGTCAAAGCACATTCTGGCAGTGAAGGGCGTATGGAAACCCTTGGGAGAGATAATCATGACACTGATTCCATTGCCAAGTGCATAGGAAGCTCCATCAAAAACCATAGTCTATCGGGATCCTGGCTCAGGTTCTTCATACGGCCCAGGTTCTTCACAATCTGCAACTAGCATGACATTCTCATCCGAGAACTCAAAATTCATAGACTGGTAGTCGTCAACAGCTTGGTGAACCAAATGGTCTTCCAGTACACTTCCTTTGATTGCCTTCCGAGTGGTGTACTGAAGGTCGTATTCTGTTAAGACCATTTGCCATCAGGCTATTCTTCCAGAGAGAGAGAGAGGGCTTCTCAAATATATACTTTATGGGATCCATTTTAGAGATCAACCAAGTGGTATAAGTCAACATATATTGTCTTAGTCGGCGAGTAGTGCATGCCAAAGCGCAATAAGTTTTCTTGAGCAGTGAGTATCTTATTTAACAGTCGGTAAACTTTTATCTAAGGTAGTATATTGCATGCTTTTTTCGACCAGACTCATCATGTTGGCCCAATACACACCCCATTAAGTTCTCTAACATTGTTAGGTACATGATCAGAGGTCTTCCTTCAACTGGTGGCATCAGAATCAGAGGTTCTTGGAGGTACTCCTTGATTTTGTCAAAAGCTACCTGGAAATCATTGTTCCATTTCAATACTTGATCTTTCTTTAGTAACTTGAAGATTGGCTCACAAGTAGCGATCAAATGAAAAATAAATCTGGCAGTATAGTTCAATCTTCCCAAGAAACCTCTAGCTTCCTTCTCAGCACGGGGAGCTAGAATTTCTTGAATGGCCTTGACCTTGGCAGGATCAACTATGATGCCTTTACCACTGACAATGAAAACTAAAAGTTTACTGAATCTCACACCAAAAGTGAGTTGTTCAGATTCAATCTCAGCTTGTAATTCTTCAGTCTCTCAAACAGCTTATGCAGGTTGTCGAGATATTCTTCTTCAGTCTGAGATATAGCTATCATGTCATCGACATAAACCTTTATTTCATGATGGATCATGTCATGGAACAGAGCTACCATAGCATGTTGATATGTTGTGCCGACGTTCTTCAAACCAAATGGCATAACCTTGTAACAGAAAGTGCTCCATTGTGTGATGAAGGTAGTTTTCTCCATGTCTTCAGGTGTCATCTTGATCTGATTATATCCTGAGAAATCATCCACGAAGGAGAACACTTTGTGCTGAGCGGTGTTGTCAACCAGAACATTGATATGTGGAAGTGAAAAGTCATATTTGGGGCTTTCCTTGTTCAGATCTCTGTAATCTACACACATACACACTTTTCCATCTTTCTTTGGTACCGGGACCACATTTACAACCCACTGAGGATAGGATTAACAGCTAAGAAACCTGTGTTGAACTGCTTCATAACCTCAACCTTGATCTTTTATGACATCTCGGGACGCATATGACAAACCTTCTGCTTTATTGGAGAACAACCTCCTTTCATCGGCAGACGATGAACCACAATATCAGTATCGAGCCCTGGCATGTCTTCGTACGACCAAGCAAGGATCTCAACATAGTCATGCAATATTTGGGTTAATCTATTCTTGACACTGTCCTCTAGGTTGGCACCTATCTTTACTTCTTTCCTGTCTGCTTCAGTACCCAAGTTTACAACCTCGACTTGCTCTTCATGCGATTGTATAGCCTTTTTCTCTTGCAATAACAGTCTGACAAGTTCTCCAAGTATTTCACAATATTCCTCCCCTTCATCCTCAACTTGGTAGATCAAATTTTTGAAGTCATAAGTGGTAATAGCATAATTGTTATCAACGTGATCCAGAGTGGATGTGGATCTGCAATTTATTGTGTGGGTGTGTGTAAGAAGACATAGCTATTTTGAAAGTGATTAAATAAAAGAAAGACAAAGAACGCAAAATTTTAATGCAAAACGTCCAATGATTTATTGAATGAAAATATGTTAATGAAAAGACAACCCTAACAAATGAATCGTTGTGCCCCGAATAAGACATAAGGCTTAAAGTTATTGTTTTTAAAATTACATAACCAAAACTTGAAAGAAATAAAACAGAAAGTAGAATTTACTCCTGAATAAAGGAGACTGAGATAAGGTCTTTAGTCTTCAAGTTGATGAGCCCATTCTCGATGGTGGGAAAAATCTAGTTGTCTAGGTCATAGTCACCACAAACATCTTCTATAGCGGAAACATCATCAATAACATTAACACCCTTGTTGTGCTTAGGCATGGGTGCAGTAATCACATTGGGGGTCTCGGGAGGATCAAACTTAACCTATTTGTTGTCAATCATGTCCTAAATTTTATTCTTCAAAGCTCAGCAGCTATTGGTGTCGTGTCCGGGACTATTGGAATGATAAGCATGTCTTACATTGGGATTGTACTTAGGGGAGGAAGTGTTGTGATTCTGAGAAAGATCTCTTAACATTATCAACTCTGCCTTCAATAGATGTTGTAATGAATGGCATATTGATCTTAGTAAATTGTCTTTTGGGTGTGTTTGACCTATGCTCATTGACTTGTTGATGTTGTTGTACTGGTGCAGGACTAGAAATTGGCACAACTCCCACAGATTGGTTGCTGTCATTTCTAGCACGACCCGTATGATCATACACAACATTTGTTTCCTTCTTACCGTTGAATGTCTTCTTTACAGTACTTGAAGACGCAGCCACTTGAATCTTTCCACTTCTAATTTCGCTTTCAACATGTTCCCCAGTTAATATCAGCTTGGTGAAACCAGATGAAGAGCTTTCGATCAAATGATTAAAGAAAGATCATGTCAAAGTTCCCATAAACATATCAACCATCTCCCTATCAAATAAATGAGGTTGAACTCTTCCAGCTAAATCTCTCCACTTCTGGGCATATTCCTTAAAGCCTTCGTTCGAGCCCATAGTCATACTTTGTAATTGCACATGGGTTGGTGCAGGATCAACATTGTATTGGTATTGTTTGTAAAAAGCAGCAGGTAAGTCTTCCCAAGTACAAATGTTGGTTCCTTCCAATTGATAAAACCACTCCAACTGTGTTCTCGACAAGCACTCTTGAAATAAGTGCACCCATAACTTTCTGTCAGCAGTATGTGGTTGGATCTTCCAGACATAAGATCTCAAATGGAGTTTGGACAGGAAACGCCGTCATACTTCACAAAAGTAGGGACCTTGAATTTGTGAGGAATTACAACTTCCGAGATTAGACCCAAATCTTCAAAGTCCAGCCCAGGCACTCTTTAAATCTCCATAGCATTCAAACAACCTTCCAGTTGTTTGTATTTGTCATCGGCATGAGGGCACCTTTCATCTGAATGGTCTGCTTCTTCTTCATCAGAACCTTGGTTTTTATTATCTTCAGCTTTCACACTCTTATCATCTTCTTCTTGGTTATCATCTTCATTTGATGGGACCTCAAAATCTAGAGCCCTTCTGATCGGACCTTTGAACCTTCTACCCATATTAAGAATGACATTTGGCTTCTTATTCTTCTTCTTTCTCTCTTTGGGGATGAGGGTCTTCAGCTCGTCCTGTCCCTTGGCTAAGTCCAGGAACATTTGTTGAAACTGAGCATTCTGAGCTTGAAATTCTTTCATAGTTTGTTTGAGATCTATCTTTTACTGAAATAAATAGCAAGGAGATGAGAAAACCTGTCTTGGGAATTGTAACACTCCAATTCTACCCAGTAATTATAAATGTAAATCAGAGTTATAATCATTCATGCAAACGAATCAGGATTCCACAAATTCATCTTTCAAAACACATTGCATTCAACGTTGATACATAACACTTTAAAACATCTGATAAACCATCATCATAACAATTTAATCTCTTAATTCAATAATTTAAACATCTATGCAACGAAATTCTTAATAACATCTTTATCCATCGTTACAACAACTTCAAAACAACACATACTTAATAATGATCAAATAAAAGTTCAACAACTGAAATAATCAACAAATTAAAAGCAACAAGCGTTCATACCCCCGAGTGTTACATATCATAGCAATGATACCGACTCGAACTACTGAAGGTATACAACCTTCATTTTTGATTACCTGCACGTTACCAACGTAAGGGTAATATTCAAACAGAAGGGGTGATATATCTAACAATATAATAAAACGTATGATAATTAATATATTAAATTAGATCACATAACATCACCATTTCTCATCTTATAATCACAATAATCGCAACAGAAATACCAACTATAATATACGTTCATCACATCAATTCACAACTTCTTTATACAATCATATAATGCGACTCAATACTATGCAAATGCATGTGGTATCATTGGAGAAGAACTCCCATCTTAAAAATCTTCCAATAAATAGAGGCATCAACAAGGCATAAGCCTTCATCTTAATATTCTCCAATACAGGCCATCTTAATGAGCATAAGCTCCATCTTGAAATGCAATGTATGGACACAATTAGGAATGTAATGACAACACCATAATTAATAACATCTAAACACAACATCATCGTTGGCCAGAAGCCTACATCTTAATAGCTGCCAATTATTAGAGGCATCTCAACATCTTTCATCAACATCTTTCTTCAACATCATTTATCATCATAATTCGTCAAACATCATTTATACATCATAATTCATCAAACATCACTTATACATCATAATTCATCAAACATAGTCTCGTCAACATCATTTCATCAACAACTCAGCCATACAATAATACAACAATAACTCGTCAATCTCGCAACGTTGGCCATATGCCTACAATATGATATTGCCTATAATTAATTAATCATATAAGGCTTACTTCTAAATTACCAAACCTCTACATATTACTATTCTGTAATACTACATCATTATCATCATTAATCCTACTATTACAAACTAGACAGTAATCTATAAACATGTCATCCTCATCATTCTTCACAAAACCAACATAGAGATTACCACAGGAAATAACTCTAATCCTAATTTGGATACTAGGATTATCCTTCATATTCTTCATTTTGATCCTTGAGAATGAAGTTCATCGCGTTAGATATTCAACGCTTCGAACTACACCTCGAACGGAGTCTGAAAACTCAAGTTACAGCCTTTTCAAAATGATTCTATCAAAAACCAGACAACATGGATCGATGCGTAATGCCTTGGGTCGACGCGTACTGGACTTAACACGCTACATCAGTCGACGCATACCCTCTTGTATCGACACATACTGAGTCTGCAACACTGCATGTATCGACACATGCTCCTACGTATCGACTCATCCTGAGTCTAAAAGCCTACATGTATCAACGCAGGACTCTTTCGTATCGACTCATCCTGAGTCTAAAGGCCTTCATGCATCGACGCATGACGTTTGGGGTCAACACATACTGTTCTGTCATGGGTATTTTCTGCGATTTCACTGTGTTTTCACTACGGTTTCCATACTTTAGGTCCTAAAAACATCATCTAATCATAGATAATCATCAATTACAATTATCCTATAATTCTACATCAAATATACAACATTGGGACATCATTATTCATCTTTCAATCATCGATTTTCATCATACAACATCATATACATTCAAATCATGAACAAGACAAAAATTCCACATCTAATCCCATATACCAATCATCATAAACCCTATTATAGAGTCAGAACCCCACCCTTACCTTGGATTGAAGGTTGCTCTATAACTTTTCCGGTTGAATTTTTGTTCTGCCTCTTTCCTCCTTTCCAACAGCTTTCACGTTCTCTTCTTCCAACCCTTATTCTTCTTACTGCTTCTTCTTTTCTATTATTTCTAACAATAATAAAATAACCCTATTATTCTCTTTATTCCTTAATGGGCTTAAAACTACTACACCCCCTTATTACTACTTCTATCCTTTAAAACAATCCCACATCAAATAATATCATCATTCTTCTAATATTATTCCACCACTTAATAAAATAATTAAATCTAACTAATCACAAAACATCAATTTCAGAAATATTCTAAAAATAATTTAATTAAATAATTTAATTTAATTACGGGCGTTACAACTCTCCCCCACTTAGAATATTTGCGTCCTCGAAAATTTACCTCAATCAAACAACTCAGGATAGGAGTCTCGCATCTTGCTCTCCAACTCCCAAGTCATGCTTTCTCCGGCAGCTCCTAGCCAAACCACTTTAACCAAAGCAATCTCTTTGCCCCTTAGAGTCTTTATTTCAGGATCCGCGATCCGTACAGGCATCATCTCCATCGTAAGATTATCTCGTACTTGCACATCGTCCATATGAATCACATGAGACAAATCTGAAATATACTTCCGGAGTTGTGACACATGAAACACATCATGAAAATTCTAAAGATTAGGCAGTAAAGCCACTATATAAGCAACATTCCTCAGTCTCTCTAAAATCTAATATGGTCCAATAAAACGAGAAGTGAGCTTCTTAGACTTCAACGCTTGTCCAACAAGCCACATGTGTAACTCTTAAAAACACATGGTCACCCGCTTGAAATTCTAAGTCTTTCCTTCGCTTGTCATGATAACTCTTTTGTCTACTTTTGGAAGCTTTCATCTTTTCTCGAATCAACTTCACCTTCTAAGTAGTCTCACGAACAAGTTCAGGCCCAAGTACTACACTATCACCAGATTCATGGCAACATAAAGGAGTTCTACATCTTACACCATACAACGCTTCAAAAGGTGCCATCCCAATACTATAATGGTAACTGTTATTATAAGTGAACTCTATCAATGGAAGATAAGTATCCCACGAACCTCCTTGCTCAAGAACACATGCCCTCAACAAGTCTTCCAACGATTGAATAGTCTGTTCAATCTAACCATCTGTCTCAGGAAGATACGCTGAACTCAACCTTAACTTAGAACCCAAAGCTTCTTGCAACCTCTTCCAAAAATCAGAAGTAAATCTCAGATCTCTATCTGACACAATGCACAAAGGAACATCATGCAGCTTCACAATCACACTAGTGTAAATCTCAGCCAACTTCGACACTGGAAAACTGATGTTAATAGGAATAAAATGAGCCGACTTCGTAAGCCTATCAACAATCACCAAAATCCAATCATGTCCTCTTAAAGTATTAGGTAATCCCATCACAAAGTCCATTGAAATAATATCCCATTTCCATTCCGGAACTTCTAACTGTTGCATCAGCCCCACAGATTTCTGATGTTCAACTTTCGACTTCTGACAAGTCAAACATGCATACACAAACTGAGCCACATCACTCTTCATCCCAAGCCACCAAAACAAACCTTTCAAATCTTGATACATCTTTGCAGCTCCTGGATGAATACCCAACTTACTTCTATGACTCTTTTCAAGTATCACTTTCTTCATCTCAGCATCGTCAGGAATACAAATCCGATTACGGAATCTCAACACACCTTGCGCATCTAGCTTAAAATCATTATCCTTAGACTGATCGATTCCAACCATCGAATCTACCAGTTTAACATCCAACTTCTGAGCTTCTCTGATACTGTCTAGAAATTCATTATTAATCTTCAACATACCCAACATAACACTCCACGGCGTAACCTCGCAAACTAAGCTCATATCTCTAAACTGCTCAATTAATTCCAACTCTTTAACCATCATTGTCGACATATGTAAACTCTTTCGACTCAACGTATCATCTAGCACATTCGCTTTTCCTGGATGATAATTCAAATCGAAATCATAATCCTTTAACAATTCCAACCATTTTCGCTGCCTCATATTTAACTCCTTCTGATCGAATAAAAACTTTAAGCTCTCATGGTCACTAAACACTTCAAATCTAGAACCATAAAGATAATGCCTCCAAATCTTCGATACAAAGACAACTACAGTAAGCTCTAAATCATGCTTAGGATAGTTCTTCTCATTAGTCCTCAACTGCCTTGATGCATAAGCAACTACCTTATCATTCTGCATAAGCACACCTCCTAAACCCATCTTAGAAGCATCATAATACACCACAAAAGGCTCTCCTGGATTAGGCAACATCAAAATCGGAGCCGACGTTAACCTCTTCTTCAATTCTGTAAAACTTTCTTCGCACTGAAAATCCCACACAAAAGCTCTACCTTTACAAGTCAACTTAGTCAACGGAAGTGCCAACTTAGAAAAACCTTCGATAAACTTTCTATAGCAACCAGCTAATACCAAATAGCTTCTAATCTCAGTAGCTGACCTCGGAGTTTCCCATTGCAACACATCATCAACCTCCAATGGATCTATATCAATGCCACTACCTGAAATCACATGACCAAGAAAACTAACCTCCTTTAACCAGAATTCACACTTGGACAACTTTGCATACAACTTCTTCTCTTTCAAAACTTGCAACACTACTCTTAAGTGTTCAGCATGCTCTTCTTCTGACTTAGAGTAAATCAAAATATAATCAATGAACACCACTACAAACTGATCCAAATAAGTATGAAAGATACGATTCATGTATTCCATGAATACTCTCGGTGCATTAGTAACACCAAAAGGCATCACCGAATACTCATAATGTCCATAACGCGTTCTGAAAGCCGTCTTCTAGATATCTTCATTCTTCACTTTAATCTGATGGTAACCCGACCTCAAATCAATCTTACTAAACACACGAGCGTCCACCAATTGGTCCATCAAGTCATCTATTCTTGGAAGCAGATACTTGTTCTTAATCGTCACTTTATTCAACTGTCTATAATCAACACAAAGCCTCATACTTCCATCTTTCTTCTTTACTAACAACACTGGAGCTCCCCATGGCGATACACTTTGTCTTACAAACTTCTTTTCAAGTAACTCTTCCAATTGCTTCTTTAACTCTGACAATTTAGATGCAAACATCTTGTATGGTGCCATAGACACAGGTCTGGTACCAGGTACAAGATCAATTGCAAATTCAACTTCCCTCTCCAGCGGTACATCAGGAATTTCACCAGGGAAAACTTCAGGAAATCCATACACCACCTGCAATTCCTCAATTATGGCTTGAGTCTCTATAGATAAAGACACCATAAACAAGAACATATGTTCTTCCTCTTGCATCAACTTCCTCAACTGTCTAGCAGACAACAGACCATCTTCCTCCTCTTCAGGAGTAGAAAACCTCACAGACTTGTCATAACAGTTAATATGAACATAGTTATGCTCTAACCAGTTCATACCTAAAATCACATCCAAACCTCTTAACGGTAAACAAACCAAATCAAAAGAAAAGTCTCTGTCGAAGATCGACAAGGGACACTTTAAACACACAAAAGAAGTAGTCACCAACCCCTTGGCTGGAGTATTGACGACCATTTCTCCATTCATAGAAGACAACATAAGACCCAATCTTTCAACATAATCAACGACAATAAAACAATGAGTAGCACCAATATCAATAATAGTAATTAAAGGAGTACTATTAATGAAACATGTACCTCTGATAAGTCTGTCCTCAACAGCTGTCTGATCCTCAACCAAAGCAAACACTTTACCACTTGTATACGTGCACTTTGGTTTCTCACACTGACTACCAATGTGACCTTCTTCACTATAATTGAAACAAATCATATCCTTATGCTCGCACTCAGATACAACATGTCCGTTCTTACCACAACGGAAACACCTCTTTACTTCAGTAGTACACACATTACTCTTATGCCCAGGTTTCCCACATTTAAAACAAACCACACCAGCAGAAGCAACTCCCCCACTAGTCCTCTGACCTTGAGCAACTTTTTGTTAACCTTTATCAGCTGGGGTATCATAAGGCTTACCATGATTCTGTTGGTTCTTACCCCTCTTCTCACTGATAATTTTGTACTGAGCATTATTATCCTCCTCAGAAATCCTGCAGCTATCAATCAAATCAGCAAAGACACGAATCTTCTAGTATCCAACTGCCTTCTTGATCTTTGGGCGCAACCCGTTCTCAAACTTGATACACTTCGAAAACTCAGCATCTTCCTCAGTGTAGTGCGGATAAAACTTAGCCAACTCAGCAAACTTGGCTGCATACTCAACAACTGACATATTCCCTTGCTTCAGCTCAAGGAATTCAATCTCCTTCTTACCACGGACATCTTCAGGGAAGTACTTCCTCAAAAATTCCCTACAGAACACAACCACAGTGACATTCTCACCTGCAACTTCCAATCTCTGACAAGTCTCTAGCCACCAGTCATAAGCCTCTACGGCTAGCATATGAGTACCATATCGAACCTTCTGGGCTGGAGTGCAGTCCATCACACAGAAGATTCTCTCAATCTCTTTCAACCAATCCAATGCTCCATCAGGATCATACTTTCCCTTGAACATAGGCAGATTCTCTCTCTGGAAAGTCGCCAAGCTACGAGATCCATCATTCCCGTCAGCATTCGGCTGATTCTCCATCACATGAGTCATTGCTTCTAAAGCAGCAACAAGTGCAACATTATTCCTTCCAGCCATCTCAACTTATCTCTATAACATAAACAACGGTTAGAACTCAAATTAACAATACTTGATTGTTAGACAACTACGACTTGACAACAAGGTCAGACCAACCTTTTGCTCTAATACTAAATTTGTAACACCCCAATTCTACCCGACAATTATAAATGTAAATCAGAGTTATAATCATTCATGCAAATGAATCAGGATGCCACAAATTCATCTTTCAAAACACATTGCATTCAACGTGGATACATAACACTTTAAAACCTCGGATGAACCATCATCATAACAATTTAATCTCTTAATTCAATAATTTAAACATCTATGCAGCGGAATTCTTAATAACATCTTTATCCATCGTTACAGCAACTTCAAAACAACACATACTTAACAACGATCAAATTAAAGTTCAACAACTAAAATAATCAACAAATTAAAAGCAACAAGCGTTCATCCCCCCGAGTGTTACATATCAGATCAATGACACCGGCTCGAACTACTGAAGGTATACAGCCTTCACTCTCAATTACCTGCACGTTACCAACATAAGGGTAACATTCAAACAGAAGGGGTGAGATATCTAACAATATAATAAAATGTATGATAATTAATATATTAAATTAGATCATAAAACATCACCATTTCTCATCTTATAATCACAATAATCGCAACAGAAATACCAACTATAATATACATTCATCACACTAATTCACAACTTATTTATCCAATCATATAATGCGACTCAATACTATGCAAATGTATATGGTACCACTGGAGCAGAACTCCCATCTTAAAAATCTGCCAATAAATAGAGACATCAACAAGGCATAAGCCTTCATCTTAATATTCGCCAATACAGGCCATCTTAACGAGCATAAGCTCCATCTTGAAATGAAATGTATGCGACACAATCATGAATGTAATGAAAACACCATAATTAATAACATCTCAACACAACATCATCATTGGCCAGAAGCCTACATCTTAATAGCTGCCAATTATTAGAGGCATCTCAACATCTTTCATCAACATCTTTCTTCAACATCATTTATCATCATAATTCATCAAACATCATTTATACATAATAATTCATCAAACATCATTTATACATCATAATTCATCAAACATAGTCTTGTCAACATCATTTCATCAACAACTCAGCCATACAATAATACAATAATAACTCGTCAATCTCGCAACATTGGCCATATGCCTACAACATGATATTGCCTATAATTAATTAATCATATAAGGCTTACTTCTAAATTATCAAACCTCTACATATTACTATTCTATAATACTACATCATTATCATCATTAATCCTACTATTACAAACCAGACAGTAATCTATAAATATCTCATCCTCATCATTCTTCACAAAACCAACATAGCGATTACCGCAGGAACTAACTCTAGTCCTAATTTGGATACTATGATTATCCTTCCTATTCTTCATTTTGATCCCCGAGAATGAATTTCATCGCGTTAGCTATTCAACACTTTGAACGACATCTCGAATGGAGTCCAAAAACTCAAGTTACAACCTTTTCAAAATGATTCTGTCAAAAAACAAAAAACATGGATCGACGCGTAATGCCTTGGGTCGATGCATACTAGACTTAACACACTACGTGAGTCAATACATACCCTCTTGTATCGACTCATAATGAGTCTGCAACACTGCATGTATCAACACATGTTCCTATGTATCGACTCATCCTGAGTCTAAAACCCTACATGTATCGATGCAGGACTCCTTCTTATTGACTCATCCTGAGTCTAAAGGCCTTCATGCATCGACGATGATGTTTGGGGTCAACACATACTGTTCTGTCATGGGTATTTTCTGCAATTTCACTGTGTTTTCACTACGGTTTCCATACTTTAGGTCCTAAAAACATCATCTAATCATAGATAATCATCAATTATAATTATCCTATAATTCTACATCAAATATACAACATTGGGACATCATTATTCATCTTTCAATCATCGATTTTCATCATACAACATCATATACATTCAAATCATGAACAAGGCAACAATTCCACATCTAATCCCACATACCAATCATCATAAACCCTATTATAGAGACAGAACCCCACCCTTACCTTAGATTGAAGGTTTCTCTATAACTTTTTCGGTTGAATTTCCGTTATGCCTCTTTCCTTCTTTCCACCAGCTTTCATGTTCTCTTCTTCCAACCCTTATTCTTCTTACTGCTTCTTCTTTTCTATTATTTCTAACAATAATAAAATAACCGTATTATTCTCTTTATTCCTTAATGGGCTTAAGACTACTACACCCCCTTATTACTACTTCTATCCTTTAAAACAATCCCACATCAAATAATATCATCATTCTTCTAATATTATTCCACCACTTAATAAAATAATTAAATCTAACTAATCACAACATATCAACTTCACAAATATTCCAAAAATAATTTAATTAAATAATTTAATTAAATTACGGGCGTTACAGGAATACTTGTTATGATATGATGTGCTTGGTATGTGAATGCATAAGCAATGTTTTCAAGGATCTCGCGGGATAAACATAAAGTGAAATGCTATAAGTTAAGTCTAGCTGCAACTTTGATTGAAGAACTTCAAGTCTTTGGACATACTTCTATGAGAATAAAACTTACCATATCGAGTGGGTCCTAGCCTTGGAATAAAGATAACGTACTTCGGTCTTTGACGACATCTGGTTAGAGGAAAATAAATCCTCTTTCCCCTTGCTAGGCGTCTGATTAATGCAATCCTGCATCACAGGTCCCTGAGATCCTTGAAATGATTAGAGAAAATGATATGGTATGATGTTATGATGTCATGTTTGAACATATATAAAACACAAGCAAAGAACACAAGAGCCTTAGGTTTAAGGCTTGCATGAGGTCCATTGGTAAGTACCCTTTTGAAGTTCAGTTGGCTCAACTTGTCCTAAGAATAATAACGGAATTCTAAGAATCTCATATCACTGATCTTTCTTGCAGGCTTTGTTTCAGTAGAGCAACTGACTTGCCCTCAAAATATCCCGAGAGTCAAATCTCAATGAGTGTAGCATTGAGTATCAACTAACTTTGGACTGCACCAAATCTAGCTATCTCACTACCTTTTAATGGCCAAGTTGGATAAATTAGGATTCTAAAGGTCTGTTTATTATTATGACACCATGCGACAACCTAGTGTTTTCCACGACTGACTCAAGGGGAACCAGTATAAACCAAAGTGTCATACTAACGTAGCCATCACTTCAATCATATCGGTCTACACCGTACAATTTCCATGATCTATTGCTACTTACCTAAGGTATTCCCAGATCCTGGTGTAGGATCTTTGCAAGAAATTTAAACCCGAGCAACCCTCAAATATAAAGCAAACAAAGTAAACAAGCAAATGAAAATTTATCTAACTCTAAGGTAACCCCTCTTTTTTTAAGTATTTCACCAGCAGAGTCTCCAGTTCTATAATACGGTAGGAGAACTGACTTTTTTGTTTTATCGCAAATGTGCAGATAGCTAGAGTCGCCACCGAATTTTATTTTATCCAATAAGGAAAAGGTGAAAAGAACAGGAAAGACCTTTTAAGAATTTGAATTCGGGGGGTAAGTTATAAAAAAGGGAAGGTGTTAGCATCCTTTTCATCCTTAATTATCTACGGGCTCTTAATTGCTTAGCTCACTTTTGGAAAATTGCGTTGTGTGTGTGTTTGAAAATATTTTGAAAAGTTGCCAATGTAAGGCGAGACTTTGTAACGATTCTCGTATCTGTCTTCGAGAATGCCTACAAAGTGTTTTGAAAATATTTAGAATGTGTTTGTGTGAAATGTTTTGTTTTGAAGAGATTTGTGAGCAAGTGATTAGGAGTTCTATCCTACTCAAGGTAGTTATTGTATTTTCCTCCTCCTTTATATTGTGTTATCCGTACCATTAGTTAGTAGGAAGCTCTATCGTTGGATGTGAAGGGACAAACGAGGGTTATCATACAATCATCGAAGGCAACTAGTAAGGACGCTTTTGCAATTTTCGTAAGGGACTAGATCATTTATCAAAAGGCAACTTCGAAGGGTCATCGAGGGACTATGATCTTTTTAATCGAAGTATTTTGCTAAAGCATCCTCACTTTTGAGGGACATGACTATTTTTATTCTGAAGGCAACAAGGGAGGTTACACTAGAGGTGTGAGTGTGTTATATTCAATTATTTAGTCTTTGAGATTAGGGTTTTCTATCGTCAGACTTTTATCTTTCCATGCAAACCCTAATTACTAACAACAATATAGTAAAATAATAGCAGAAAAAGTAAAGTGCGAAAAATAAAGGTTCCTACGCTATTACATGGCCTTGGGGCAGTTACATAATAGTAGAGCGGAAAATAAAAACCATAAGCTATTACTACCCGTAAACATTTACATAATAATGAAAACAACAAAAGGAAATGCGAGAAATAAAAATTACATTCGAAAAAGCACAATCGATCTAAAAAATGTGAAAATAGAAAGTACGAGATTTTTGGTTATTTTTTATGAAAAAAGTGGTTTGTGATTAATTGATTTAAAAAGACCTAAAAACCTAGTCAATTAATTTAATAAAAAAACCCTAAGAATCTCGTTAATTTTAATTAAGAAAATTAATTAATAAAAAAAGGTAATTAAAACTAAACCTAGTTAATTTTAACCTAAAACTAATATTTTGGTATTTTAATTAAATAGCAAAACAAATAAGTAAAAGAAAAAGGAAAAATATAAGAAAAGGAGTTTGGGCCTGATTCAGCAAAAGGAGGGGTGTGAATTGTAGTTGTGGTCCAGGCCCACTAGTGCCAGCGTTGGATCCAGTGTGTTCAGCCAGGAGGATGTATCGTAGGCTTGCAGATCTGGAAATGTTAGATCAGATCTATGAAGATCTGATGGTGAGACGTGGCTGGGTGTACGATGGGTTTGGGGGATGCGCTGCACTTGATCTGTAAAAGTCATAAAATATGTGAAAAAAACACAAAAGGCAGGGATCGAACCCACACCTTGTTATATGAATGCCTTAACGCGTGCTGGAATGCAAACAAACTATTATATAATAAAAATGCCCTTTTATTTGAATTAAGAAAACGAGTCAACACAAGTGGGACCCCATTATTTGAATGGACGAATAGAGAGAAGCCACACTGCCCAGGGAGGGTCAAACCACCATGCACGGTGGTTGACCACCATCTTCTCCAATTTCCCAAAAATGTCTTCTAGAAAATAACGTGATTTGAAACATAAGGTTAAGCCTACCCCCCTAAATCGGGGTCTGCGTACTCAATAGTGGCATCCATTCAGCCCGAAAACGCATGTAAAGAGAGATACAATAAAGTCGGAGCTTCATGCCCTGAAAATGGTGTTTTCCTATTCCTGCATCAGAGCTTACAAGTAATGCGTCAAAATTATTCTACATGACACCATGAACACATATGAATGCACAAGATCAATTTATATTACGTAAATGAAAAGTTTGAAATTGAAGAAACTACCAAAATTGATGTGTCTTTGTGAGAAATTTTTGGGATGCTTTGAGCTTGAGTAAGGGTATGAATCGCTTCCTGTGAACCTCAAGAGTATGATTTGATCCTTTGTTTCGCTTGAGAAGGGCTCCAAATAAGGATTTGCTTCTGCCCTAGTTTTACGAATTTTTGGAGATTTTAGGGTTTGTGTTTTGAGGCAGCCATCGTGTCTTTAGATCTGATGTTGCTGAGTACATATAGAGGAAGGAATTAGGTTAACAAACACGGGAAATATCTTGTGCAATCATGGCCAAATCAATCAAGAATCAGAACATGTTTTCAAGTTCCCATATTTGAATATTCTTTCCCTATTAGACCTTACACGGTTTTGAGCAAGTTAGATATGAAATCTTGGGCCTCAAACTGATCGAAAACAAAAGTCCATATGCCTTGGTCCATTAGTTCACTATTTTATTTGATTTATTTTAATAATATTTGCATAAAATTAAAATAAATAAAATAAAAAACATGCCCATGTACCAATTGACTTATAGGTCCTTTAACATGTCATAAACACGTTTGAACCTAAAAAATTAAGCCCATTAGCCCAAAAGTTCATAATTGCTCATTTTTGGTTTCATGCATTTCCTCAAAATTTCCCAACTTGAACCCATCATAACTCTCTCAATTTTCATCATTTTAAGGTGATCTTTGACTTTTTGGCAATCTCAAGATGTCCTCTACAATCTCTATTTTTGTCATCTTTGCATTTAAAGAATTTATCTTGATGTGAGTTTCCTTGACAAAAAGTGTCTTTTTGTTAACATTTTGAAATGACCTATAATGTATTGGCCTATATCTCTCAAATGAAGCATTTTTTGGACTTGATCTTAGAGAGAAAAAGTTGTAGAGAATTGAATTTCCTTAAAAATCATCTTTGGTTGAGTAAAATATGATGAATCGTGTGGAAGTTATGTTTGATCAAAGTTCAATTGACTTCTCCTTAAGAAAACCCTAATTCAGCAACTTTTGACTTTTGATGAATCTTGAGTTTTCCTGATGAATCATGATCAAACCTTGATCAAATGATGAATATGACTTCAAAATGTTGATTTTGACCAAAAATATTGAAGTTTGATTGTACGTTGACCATAGTTGACTTTTTGTCCAATATAATTGATTTTCTGTCATGTGAGCAATTGATTGAGCAAACATGTGATGCAAGGCTTGAAACTTGGTATGAGCATTCTTGGAGATATATAAGAAACCATGACACCCACTTGAGGTATTAGAAATCAAATCTTCCTTGAGAAAAGTGAAACCCTAGTTGTAGGTCAATTGCTTAGGAGGAAAATTTGTCTGATCAATTATTGAGTAACCTTGAGCAAATGAAGACCCTAGGAGAATGAGAATATGTCTTAAAGAAAATGGGAGGAAAAATTTGGGGTACAACATATGACTGAAAATTAGGGTTTGAGTTTTCACAAGGCCAATTGTACTTTTAATGCCCCGTATGACTTTCTATGGATCATTTTGGACCCTCAAGTTTGCTCATGTCAAGTTTCAAGTCTTATATCACATTTTTACTCAGTCAATTGATCAGTTGATCTAAAATCAGTTGTATTGAGGAAAAAGTCAATTGTGGTAAATTTTCATTCAAGATTCATAATTTTTGGTCTATACCAACATTATGAACTCATGTATGTCATTTGATCAAGTTTGGATCATAATTCCTCAAGAAATTTGATCAGGTCATCAAAAGGGCAAAATGGTCAAAATTAGGGTTTTGACTGAGAAGGTGCAATTTTTGACTTTTGACCTAATCTATGAATTATTGGTTTAAGTCATGACCTCAAGGATTAAAATGCATCATTTTTACCTAATGGCATGGCTCAAAACTTCTCTCAAGTTCAATTGATTGATAGGTGAATTTCAGTTAATTGATGAAAAGTCAACTTTACACTGAAAAGTCAAACTTTGACTTTTTGATCAAAATCAAGTTTCAAAGATTACAATTCATCAAGACATGTCAAAATATGAAACTTGTTCATCAAGAAATCAAAAATTCAAGATTTCATTTTGAAAAGTCAAAATTTCTAAACTTAGAATTTTTTCTAAGTGTTGGAAATTCACTTTTTTTCCACAAATTTGAGCCAAATTTTCACCATGATGCAAGATGATTCAAGAGAAACTTCCAACATGAAAGTTGTAGATCTCAATGATATCTAAAACATTTTAGAGCATAACTTTTTCTAGAAATGCATGGATTTCAAGTTATGATTTTAAGAAGACATGTTCATGAAACTTGAAAAAATTAGTGAAATTTTTCCCTAGTTTAGGCAGGATTTTGATCTAACTTCATGGAAATTTTCCACATAGTTCCAAGATGAATCTTCAAAAATGTCCAACATAGAGTTTGTATAGGATGTTACAAGCTTTTCAAAATGTCCAAGGACTCATTGAGATCATACTTGAGCAAGGATAATCAAAGGCAAGAAGTTAGGGTTTCATTCTTAAATTACAAGCCATTTCTTGATGAACACATGAATCAAATCCATGCTAGAATGCATAATCTTTGCTTTGAAGGCCCCAAACTTATTTTCCACTCCATAATTAATGTTCTACACAGCTGTTAGAAGCTTTAATCCAAGCATTCAATGCATTGCCCATGCTTAATACCATTTTAGGAAGAAAGGCAACATTGCCATTTTGGAAAAGTGGCTTTATGCACAAAGTCCACTCTTCTTGAGCCTCTAACTTGTTGTTCTTAACACACACAACATGTATCCTCAGAAGCAACATGTTTAAAGCTTCTAAGCCACCCTATGAGTCAGGTACTTGTGCATTGGAACCACATTTCTCAAGCTTTCTTCAAAATCAAGCAAAAAGCCACAAACATGTGATTTTGAATTCTGATCAAACACAAGCCTCAAAACTTGTTGCTTATAAATAGAGTCCCTAATTGCAAGTTAAAAAACGAGCTTAAGCGCCATGAAACTCTCCTAAACTCCCTCAAATTAGAACTTGCATCAAAACTCCATTGTTGTGCAGATTCTTACTTTGAACCCTAAACTCACATTTCCCTCGTGGGTTTTCATTCCTAATCATTCATAAAGCTCCTATACATCAAATATAGTCCATCCCTGACCCTGTTTCATAACTGTAACTCCATATTCATCATCTTTCAAACTCAAAAATAGAGCATTGCAAGTTGACTTCTCCAGGCCATTCCAGCCCTTCATTGCTCTAGTTAATCATTACATTAGCTTCCTGTGAACTTGAGGAAACTAACCTGATCATTGCAGCACCTTGAATCAAGCTCATTTGGATTTCACGATTTCTAGTTTTGAAGTATCATTTTTGAACTTGCATCTTTTCATTTAGGCATTGTTAGGCTTGCATTTGTGAAGATAAAATATAGACATAATTGCCCTGAAACTGTACATGCCCATAGATTTCATTTATATTGCTTGAGTAGTGAGAATTTTAAGTTTAAACTTTCTGAAAAAATTAGGTCAGAATTTGGTAACATTCAAAATTCATGCTCATCTTTGATTTATTGTTTTAGTAATTTACATTTCTGGAATCGTTGTGAAATTTGGAACAAGTTTGATGTTTATATTTTTGCAAATGGATGAGAAATGATGAAGTTACAGATGTTCAGGCTGGAGGTTGAAGATGAAGTTGTTTTCAGGACTTGACTTGTGTTATGTATTTATTATTTTTTTTATGTTACTGAATGTACAGCCACCCTAGTGGCAAAGGTAGCGCCCGTGTATGGTGAGGTTCATGGGTTCAAGTCCCAACGCTACCTTTTGTTTTATTTTCTAACATTTTCCTTCCTTTTTTCCAAAAACTAGCGTGCTGGGCCTCCTCTCAGTTGGGCCTTGCCATTTTGCTGCACCATCCCCCCTGCATGCTTTCACACACTTGGCCCAACTTATTTTATTATTTCATTTTTATTTATTTTCTTTTTCTTATTTTATTTTTATTTCAGCTTTCTTTTATTATTTTTTATTACTATTATTATTATTATTATTATTTTTTTTTATTAATAAAAAATCCAAAATATTTTTATTTATTATTTACACACTTATATTTTATTTTCTTTATAAAACAAAAAGACAAAAAACATTTTTTAACAAATTAATTTCTTTTTCTTAAATAATTAATAATTAGATTTAGGACTAACTATTTTTTTTCCTTTTTTTCATTTAAAGTTAATTTAGAATTTAGATTTCTTTTACTTAATTAATTTTAATATTATTTTCATTAACTTAAATATTTTCATAAAAAACCCTAAAAATGTTTCTAACTCATTTTATTTTCTTAATAAAAACCAAACAAAAATCATTTCTTTTCCATTTATCTTCTTGTATATTTATTCAATTCTTGTACATTATTCAATATGGTTGTAATAGATAATTAGGTTTAATATTCTTGCAATCCCCATTTGTAAATTTGTATACCCCCTCCCATAATGATGTAATAACGTAGTAATTTTACTTTTCACAATTTATCGCTTTCATATAAATGTTAGTAATTAGGGTTTCATATGGAAAGATAAAAATCAACAATTAGAAAACCCTAATTCAAGATAAACAATGCATGTAAATCAAACACACTTGCACACTTGCACCCTGTGATACAGTGGGAGAACTGACTTGAGGTTTTGCGTTTGTGTTCGCAAATGTTTCGGTTTAGCAAGAGTCGCCACCGACTTTTCTTTTATCCAAAAAGAAAGGTGAAAAAGCACAGGAAAGACCTTTAGAGATATTTTCTTGAGTTCGGGGGGTAGATTATGAAAAGGGAAGGTATTAACACCCTTTTCATCCATGGTTTTCCATGGGCTCTTAGTTACTCTCTTAGATCACTTGCTTTTGTTTGACAAGTTGCTTGTGATGTGGGCTTTGAAAGTGTTTTGAAAATATCTTTGTAATGGCTCTCATTTCTATAAGAACGCATAGAAAGTTTTGTTTCAAAAAATAGTTCAAAGATGTGTTTGTGGAATGTGTTTTTGAATGTGGTTTTGAAAAGATGTTTTGCAATGGTTCTCGTCTCTATAAGAACGCATACAAAATGTTTTATCTTTTTTGAAAATGTTTTAGAAATGGAAGTGTTGATGTGTAAAAATGTTTTTTTGTCGTGAGCAAGCGAGTAACTAGGAGCGAATCTACCTACTCGAAAGGTCTTAAACGTGATTTTCCTTCTCTTTTAGATATGGCTATCTTACCATTGATTTGGTAAGAAGCCTCATCGTTGGATGTGAAGGGACGGATGTGGGACGTTTGAATAGTCATAGAAGGCAACTTATGGGTAGTTTTAGCAATGTCGTTTTAGGGACTAGATCGTTTACCGAAGGCCACATTGAGGGTCATCGAGGGACTAGGATCTTTTATCGAGGGTCTTTTGCTAAAACACTCATGTTCGAGGGACATGACTATTTTTTACAATAGGAAAAAAAGTGAGATTACCCTAGAGGTGCATGTGTGAATGGTGTGTTTGATTTCATGCGTTTAGTTTTTGATTAGGGTGGTCTACTTCTTGGTTTTATCTTGCATTACACTTTAATTACTAACATTTATGAAAGCAAAAATGCGGAAAATAAATGTCCTGCGCTATTACATGCTTTTTGAGGGATGGGGTATACAAGTGTACAAGTGAGGTTTGCAAAAAATAAAATTCCTAATTATTACAACCAAATTGAATGAAAATAAAAGCAAAAAAATCAAAAGAAAAATCAAAATTTATGATGTCTGGTCTAACACGGGCCGTGTCCTATGACACGGCACCCGTGTCAGCTTCTGTAATGGTCCACGCGCCTCTTTTCCTTTTCTGTACCAGCTAAAATGACACGGGCCGTGTCCAGTGACACGAGCACCCGTGTCGGCTCCTGACCTGCATTTTTGTTAGCGTAAAAATCCAGTATGACTGACACAACCGTGTCCTGTGACACGGGCACATGTGTCAGCCCCTGACCTGCATTTTTGTGAGATTTTTTTCAACAGAGGAGCTGACACAGCCGTGTCAGGTGACACGGGAACCCGTGTCAGCCCCTGTCATGCTCTTTTTTACCGAGTTTCCCCTTTTTTTACTTATCTTTGACATATCTTTTGGACACAAACAACAAATGATGTATGGAAAAAGATATTACAGTTTGAAGAACTCTTGAAGCGAAACTTTGGAATATGTATGGATATCTCCGGATGAAAAGTGATGAATGGCCGAACTCCTCTTTAGAGCTACTCTAATCCTTGCCATGTGTGTCCAAGTTCCAGAATCGCTCCAACCCAGTCAAAGGTGTAAAGTACTATTTTTGTTTATGCTTGGAAGGTGATGATAAAGGTATTACAGAAATGGTTCTTATGTTAGAACAATCTCCATGTGATGTATATGAGGTGTTTGGATAGTTGGTTTAGGGGAAAGTTTGCAAGGTTGTACAACAATGGATTGAGGATTTTTCTGTTTTGTGAGTGAAAACAGAGTTGAAGATGAGCCAAATTTTTATGGATGAACTCAGTTTTTTTTTATGAAATGAACTGGGTTTTATGAATGAGTAAAGTTTAACAAAAGTTCTATTTTTCTCTTCTCTCTTTTTTCTCTCCAAAATCCAACTTTTTTGTCTTATGAGATAGTCCCCTTTTGTAGACCTTTTACTGTGATTTAGGGGGGAAATCAAATAATTTCTTTTGAATTATTTTTGCCTACTGTTTTGATACTTTCTGCACACAAGTTTCCTTTGCCATTTTGGTGCAATTTTGGGACTGTTATGATGCATGCTTGAGGCAAACTGCATAGAGCAGTTTTTGACTGGTTTTGTGGACATATTTTGGATTGTATAGGACAATAATGCAGGTTTTGTGACAGGTTTATGGTGCAGCATGCCACAAGGTTTTGTAAGACAACAAATGAGCAAAGGTTTGGAGTGTTATGGAAAAGTATAGAAGTAACATATCATTTTTTGTTCAGCAATAACTTGGGCAGCATAGTTTGTAGTATGAAACAAGTTTGGTTTGTGGAGCAATTTATGCACATTGTATCAAGGACAAAGCATTGTGGCAAGGTTTTGAATCAAAGGGAAAAAAGTCCAAGCAATACAAAGTTTAGGATTTGTAAACTTGCAAAAATGCCACTTTGTAATAACTTGAATTACTTGCATCATTTTGAATTATTTGGAATTGTAGTAAAAAATGTCATGAAGCAAATGAAATTAACCAAGTATAGAAAATAATTAGAAAAATTTCAAAGTCTTGCAAAGTTGGATTTTTGATTCTCTTGATTTTTGATGATCAAATTTCATATTTTGGATGTCTTGATGAAATATGATTTTTGGGACTCAACTTTGGTCAAAAAGTCAAAGTTTGACTTTTTAGTGTACAGTTGACTTTTCTCACCAGTTGATTGAATTTGTCTATCAATCCACTAATCTCAGGAGATGAATTGAAATATGGAATTAGGTCAAAATGACGCGCTCGGATCCTTGAGATCATGCTTCCAACCAATAAGCCAGGTATTAGGTAAAAAATCAAAGTTCGGTCATTTTTCAGTCAAAACCCTAATTTTTCCCATTTTGCCCCTTTTGGTAATTTGAATGACTTTCTTGGAAAATTGTGATCCCAAACTTGAAAGTTGAAAAAAATAATCCCGAGGGTCCATAATGATTCATGAAAGTAGTTCGAAACATTAGCAATCCAACTGCCTTTGTACAAACCCAAACCCTAATTTGAGGTATCAGTGCAGGGAAAATTGTTTAACCTATTCGATACTTGCGCAAACTTAAGGCATTGAAGATCTTTATAGGAAATATCTTGAGAAATGAGAGGGAAAAATTTGGGGTACAACAGCTGCCCCTGTTCAATCTTCTTAAGCCTGAAGAGTTAGATTGGCATGTTTTGACATTCGTGACTCGAAGGTGGAAGATGATTGGACACTAGAGTGCCTAGAAATTTGCACTCGGTGATGTGACGGTAGAGGGAATGGGCTTGAAGATGCCATTTGGAGAGGTGGTAGAAATTTGTATGAGATGGGCTTAAATATGCCATTCAAAGAAGATTGTTTGTGTTGTAATTTGTAAGTTGAAAGAATGAGCATCAGAATGGCGTCCGTGTCTGGAGCATATCTGAACTATATCTAAAAGTTGAATCTGAATGAGTATCAGAACGACATCTGTTTCTAGAGCGTATATGAACTATATCTGAGAGTTGAATCTGAATGAGTATCAGGATGGCATCTGTATCTGGAGCGTATCTGAACTATATCAAAAGGTTTAATCTGAATGAGTATCAGGATGACATCCGTATCTGGAGCGTATCTGAACTGTATCAAAAGGTTGAATCTGAATGAGTATCAGGATGGCATCTGTATCTGGAGCGTATCTGAACTATATCAAAAGGTTGAATCTGAATGAGTATCAGGATGGCATCTGTATCTGGAGCATATCTGAACTGTATCTGAAAGTTGAATCTAAATGAGTATCAGAATGGAATTTGTATCTGGAGCATATCTGAACTGTATCAAAAGGTTGAATCTGAATGAGTATCAGGATGGCATCCGTATCTGGAGCATATCTGAATTGTATCAAAAGGTTGAATCTGAATGAGTATCAGGATGGCATCCGTATCTGGAGCATATCTGAATTGTATCAAAAGGTTGAATCTGAATGAGTATCAGGATGGCATCCATATCTGGAGCGTATCTGAATTGTATCAAAAGGTTGAATCTGAATGAGTATCAGGATGGCATCCGTATCTGGAGCGTATCTGAACTGTATCAAAAGGTTGAATCTGAAAGAGTGTCAGGATGGCATCCATATCTGGAGCGTATCTGAACTGTATCTGAAAGTTGAATCTGAATGAGTATCAGAATGACATCCGTATCTGGAGCGTATCTGAACTGTATCAAAAGGTTGAATCTGAATGAGTATCAGGATGGCATCCGTATCTGGAGCGTATCTGAACTGTATGTGAAAGTTGAATCTGAATGAGTATCAGAATGGCATCCGTATCTAGAGCGTATCTGAACTGTATCAAAAGGTTGAATCTGAATGAGTATGAAAATGGCATCCGTGTCTGGAGCGTATCTGTACTGTATCATGATTACATATTGTTAATGGTAATTGTTAATCTTATCCTGAAAAGGGTAAAATGTTAGCTGAATTACAAAGTTATGTTGCATGAAATGTATGATGCAATGTATTCGCTTTATGATATGTGGATGCAATGCATGCGCATGTAAGCTGATTTTCTGTATTGCTGTCTATTTGAGGAAAATAAATCCTTGAATGCTACTGAGGCTATGTTGAATTTTCATGCTTTAAATACTGACGAACTCTTGTTGAGAGAAGTAGATTTTGTCGTGAGGGAAACTCCATGTACTGTTTGTAAGATCTGTTTGGGGAATCCCGAGGAATTTGACGATTTCCACTGGGGATTAATAGATTGAGATTTGTTCCGCTGGGGATTTAAATGACTTACTGTGGGGATTACTCATGAAATAGCCTAGAGACGTTTTCCTGTCCTTTCAACCTATCAGTAATTGTCTTTCTCATTTTGTTTATTTGTAAACAGTAATTATGTTCAAATGCATATGTTCATCAATGAATCATTGGACGTTTTTTGCAAACAAAACACAAGAGTAAAGAAAAAGACAAATAGTTTTTTTTTGTATTTTTAAAGAGATATCTTTGTATTGACTTTGAATAAGTATTTTGTACAAAGGAGACAAACATTCTAGTAAGAGAATGGTGTCATAAAACAAGAAAAGTTTGTACAAAGAAAGATAGCTATGTGTAATAATCCCATGGGGTTCCCATTCCGCTATAGCCTTTATATCTCCGAATATCTTGTCTATTTGTTGCTTTGTCCGAAGATGATTGAATTGATCAGAAACTCTGAGTTTGTCAGTGGAGGTCAAAGGTTGTCTGTAAGTGATCCGATGAGACGTAGTCATACGCTTTAATTCTCTAAATTTTTCCTGGACCACCCTTTCGAGTTTTCAGTCCACCGGGAAACCCTTTTTTTCCCAAGTCGCCCTTTCGGATTTTCAACTTGCCGGGTGTACAGTTTTCTTTTAATTTTATCCCTAATTTTTGCCCAAACCTTTTTGGTTCGCCGGGATGCCCTTTTTTTGCCTAGGTGTGTCAACCTAGCGGGTCTCTTATGCGTAGTATCTTTTGACTATGTCCGCGTTCGCAGGGTGTGGCAGGTCGTCGCCATCCATGGTGGTTAAGATCATTGCCCCACCGGAGAATATACTCTTGATTACAAATGGTCCTTCATAGGTAGGAGTCCATTTACCCCTGGGTTCACTTTGTGGCAAGATGATACGTTTGATCACTAGATCCCTAACTTGATATACTTGGCATCTGAATTTCTTGTTGAAAGCCTTGATCATCCATTTTTGATACATATCACCATGGAAAACAGCAGTAAGTCTCTTTTCATCAATCAAGTTCAGTTGATCAAGTCGAGTCTGGATCCAATCGTCTTCACTCAAACCCGCATCCTTCATAATCCTCAGAGAGGGGATTTGGACCTCGATAGGCAAAACAGCTTCCATGCCATATACCAAAGAATAGGGTGTTGCCCCAGTTGATGTGCGAGCCGTGGTACGGTATCCGTGGAGAGCAAATGGTAACATCTCGTTCCAGTCTTTGTACGTGACTGTCATCTTTTATATGATCTTTTTAATGTTTTTATTTGTAGCTTCAACAACACCATTCATCTTTGGCCGGTAGGGAGAAGAATTGTAATGTTGGATTTTGAATTGCTCACACAATGCGGTGATAATATTGTTGCTGAGATTTGTACCATTGTCAGTGATGATCCTTTATGGGATATCGTACCGGCAAATGAGATTTTGCTTGATGAAGTGGGCAACAACATTCTTAGTAACGGAAGCGAAGGAAGCTGCTTCGACCCACTTTGTAAAATAGTCAATGGCCACTAGGATGAAACAGTGTCCATTGGAGGTTGTTGGCTTGATCTCCCCAATCATATCAATTCCCCACATAGCAAAGGGCCAAGGAGCCTTCAAGACATTCAGAGGAACTGGAGGTACATGCACTTTGTCAGCATAAATTTGACACTTATGACAGGTCCGAGAGTGTTGATAGCAATCTGCTTCCATAGTAGACCAATAATAGCCTGCCCATAGGATTTTCTTCGCCATCGTATGTCCACTGGAGTGGGTGCCAAAAGTACCTTCATGTAATTCAGCCATGATCTTTTCTGCTTCCATCTTATCCACGCACCGAAGCAGAATGGATTCATGATTATGTTTGTACAGGATGCCATTACTCAGGAAGAACTTAGTAGAGAATCTCCTTAAGATCTTCTTATCATTGATTGAAGCTCCTTTTGGATATTCTTGAGCCTCGAGATACCTCTTGACTTTATGAAACCAAGGTTGGTCCACTACCTCTTCAGTATTGATCTTGTGACAGTGTGCTGGTTCATCCATTCGTTTGATGGTGATCTGGGGAGCCTCGTTATCCCAATTAAGTTTAAACATAGATGACATTGTGGCTAAAGCATCTGCTAGCTGATTTTCTTCTCGCGGGAAATGCTCGAAGGTAATCTTCTCAAAATGTGGTAGCAATTTTAAAACATGTTCTTTGTAAGGGATAAGGGTGCTTAGTGTCCCATTCCCCTTTGATCTGACTGATGACCAAAGCTGAATCTCCAAACACAAATAAGGATTTGATTCCCAAGTCTATGGCAGCTTTGAGACCAAAGATGCATGCTTCGTATTCCGCCATGTTGTTCGTACAATTGAAGCAAAGTCTGGAAGTAAAAGGAGTATGACACCCTTCTGGAGATATGAGTACAGCGCCGATACCATTACCAAGTGCATTGGATTCCCTATCAAAGAACAGGGTCCATCGGGATCCTTGTTCAGGTCCGTCATATGGTCTAATTTCTTCATAGTTGTCTAATGTCATGATGTCTTCATCCGGGAATTCAAACTTCATGGACTGATAGTCTTCTACAGCTTGATGAGCAAGATGATCAGTCAGCACACTTCCCTTTATAGCTTTCTGGGTAGTATACTTTATGTCATATTCTGTTAGGATCATTTTCCACCTAGCTATTCTCCCAGACAGAGCAGGCTTCTCGAAGATGTATTTATCGGATCCATCTTAGATATCAACAA
Organism: Vicia faba; assembly: GCA_948472305.1. NCBI lineage: Eukaryota > Viridiplantae > Streptophyta > Magnoliopsida > Fabales > Fabaceae > Vicia > Vicia faba. The sequence goes on along the minus strand of OX451738.1, from coordinate 333,272,056 downwards.
GGTAGTATGAGTCAGCATATACTGTCTTAGCCAGCGAGCAGCCCATGCCAGAGCGCAACAAGTTTTCTCAAGCAGTGAATATCTAGTTTCACGGTCGGTAAACTTTTTGCCCAGGTAGTAAATAGCGTGCTCTTTTCGGCCAGACTCGTCATGCTGCCCTAATACACACCCCATTGAGTTCTCTAAAACGGTCAGATACATGATCGGTGGTCTTCCCTTGACTGGTGGCATCAAAACAGGAGGCTCTTGTAAGTACTCTTTGATTTTGTCAAAAGCAACCTAGAAATAATCATTCCATCTGACTACTTGATCTTTCTTCAATAGTTTGAAGATTGGCTCACAAGTAGTTGTTAGGTGAGAAATGAATCTGGAAATATAGTTCTAGCGTCCCAGGAATCCTCTGACTTCCTTCTCAGTACGAGGAGCAGGAATTTCTTGTATCGCTTTAACCTTGGCAGGTTCGACCTCAATACCTTTGTTACTGACGACAAAACCTAAGAGTTTACCGGACCGTACTCCGAATATGCACTTGTTTGGGTTCAACCTTAGTTTGTACTTCTCCAATCTCTCAAACAGCTTTTGCAAGTGATCAAGGTGCTCTTCTTCCGTTTGTGATCTGGCTATCATATCGTCTATGTAGACCTCTATTTCATGATGTATCATGTCATGAAACAAAGCTACCATGGCGCGCTGATAGGTTGCCCCAGCATTCTTCAGTCCGAATGGCATCACTTTGTAGCAGAATGTCCCCCAATGTGTGACAAATGTAGTTTTCTCCATGTCCTCAGGTGCCATTTTGATTTGGTTGTAACCCGAGAATCCGTCCATGAAGGAAAACACTTTGTGCTGGGCCGTATTGTCAACCAGGATATCGATGTGGGGAAGTGGAAAATCATCTTTAGGGCTGGCCCTATTCAAATCTCTATAGTCCACGCACATTCGTACTTTGCCGTCCTTTTTAGGCACGGGAACAATGTTGGCAACCCATTGAGGATAGGAAGTGACAACCAAGAATCCAACATTGAATTGTTTCATGACTTCCTCTTTGATCTTATCTAACATGTCAGGTCTCATGCGGCGGACTTTTTGTTTTACTGGTGGACAGTCTTTTCTTGTAGGTAGATGATGTACCACGATGTCTGTATCAAGTCCTGGCATGTCTTCATATGACCAGGCAAAGATCTCAACATAATCATGCAACAGCTGAATCATACACTTCTTGACACTCGGCTCTAGATTGGCACCCACCTTTATTTCTTTTTTATCATCCTCGGTACCCAAGTTGATTGTATCAACTAGTTCCTCATGAGGCTGAATAGCTCTTTCCTCTTGTTGTAGTAGTCTGGCCAATTCTCCTGGTACTTCACAATCTTCCTCACCTTCATCTTCGGCTTGGTAGATTAGATCCTCAGAGTTACAAAAGGCCATAACAGTATCGTTACCCATGGGATCTGGAATGAAGGGGTACCTGCATTTGTGAGTGTGGGTGTGTGTAAGGGTATAGCCATCGTTTTAAAAATAAAATGTAAAAGAAAAACAATGAGCACAAAAAGTTTTTATGTGAAAAACGTCCATGATTCATTGAATGTCATATGAAGATGAAATCAAAACCCTTACAAATGGACCATTGTGCCTCGGGCAAGACACGAGGTTTTAAGTGTGCGAATTATTTGTGAATATTACAAGCCCAATAGAAATTTAAAAGATAAATTACTGAAGGATGAAAGTTATTGGGACAAAGTCTCTTGCTTCCCAATTGTGAAGTCCTCCGTTGACAGTAGAAAATATCCAATCTTCCAAGCTGCAATCCTCCTCACCATCTTCCACTGCATTGACCTCTCGGTTGCTAATCTTCAAGGGTGGCCCTCCAGCACAGGCACGACACACTGCCTTCTGAGCACTAGAAGTAAACCATAAGCCAAACTTGTTATATTTATACATAATATCCGGAAGTTTCCCCCAGATGGTGCATCCATCCTCTTCTACTACTGCCTTGGCGTCCTTCAGAGATGACATCCGGAGCGGAGGTCTTGTGATCTTGGGGATCTGGGATACCGTCTTGGTTACTGCTACCTCTTGAGAGACTTCTTCGAAATGTTGAAAAGGAGTTTCAATGAACTCGCCGTCCAATTCCATATACCGGAAGGAATTGAGGTGGCTAATCATATACTCTTCCTCTCCGTGGACAGTGATAATCTTTCCATGGACCGGATATTTCAGCATCCGGTGCAGTGTGGATGTGACAGCACCGGCATTATGGATCCATGGACGTCCTAGCAAGTAGGAGTAAGAGGGGCGGATGTCCATTATATAGAAGGGTGAGTTGAAAGTTTGAGTCCCAAACTTTATGGGGATATCCACTTCCCCATGCACCATCCTCTTTGAGCCATCAAATGCTCTCACGACTATGTTACTGGGTTTCAACGTTAGTCCTTCGCAGTCCAATCTGTCGAGAGCTTTCTTCGGTAAAACATTCAAATATAAGCCGGTGTCCACCAAGACATGGGCCAGAGTTGTTCCTCTATATTCCAAAGAGACATGCAATGCCTCATTGTGCTTTCTCCCCCTTGGTGTCAAATCAGCACCAGAGAATCCTAGGCCGTTATCTGCCGTCAAGCTGGCCACATAATCTTGAAATTGGTCAGCAGACGTCTCTTGAGGCACATGGGTTGTCTTCATAAACTTTACCAGAGCTTTCGCATGTGCCTCTGAGCATAATAACAAAGCTAGCATGGATATTTTGGAGGGAGTTTGCCCGAACTGTTCAACTACGTCGTAGTCGCTCTTCTTTATTATTCTCAGGATCTCCTCCATTTCCTTCTTAGAGGTTTTGGGGATAGTCATTGGTTGAGCCTTCGTCCGGACAGGTTCTTCTAGAATACTTTTTCCTCGAGTTTTAGCAGTAGGAGTATTGGTAGAGATAACAGTAGGGATTGTTTCATCTATGTTGATAGGAGCACTTGCAGATATGATTATTGGTACGGAGGTAACCTTTGGAGCAACACGGGTCCAAAAACTGCCTTTGGAGGGGCAATTTCTGGATAGAAGATTCTACCACTACGGGTAATCTTACTGGTTCCGGAGATATTGCTAATGTCGGAGTCTTCTTCTTCGGAGCTCATCTCTTCGGCGTCCAGCCCATCTTGTTTGATACCATGGTAGTAGATGTCTCCACCGTAATTCTACGACACTGTTTTGTCTGATTCATACAGGACCGGCCCAGGAATTGTGATTATAATAGAAGTAGTTTTTGGAGCCGATGTAATCCTAACAGGTCTTTTGGGGACCCTGGAAGAATTGGCGGAGATGGTTATGATTGAGACGTCTTCAACAGGAATATGTGAAACAGGAGTACTTTCAAACAGAATCTCTTTGTTGTCTATCAAGCATTGAATGCCTACTTTCATAAAAGGGAAAACAGCTGGTGAAGATAAGCAAAGATGAGAGTCTTTATTACAACCCGGGAAAACACCGGCTTTCAACAAGTTTATCTTAATGATTGGGAGTGGGGTCAAGAGTTCATCAGCCGTGGTAACAAATAAATCTTCTTTAACAACATTGGTGTTATGGCCATTTCTAGGCATAGGGGCAGAAATGATGTTTGGCTTCTCGGGTGCATCAAACTCAATCTCTTTTGCCTCTATAAGGTCTTGAATCTTGTTTTTCAGGGCCCAACAGTTGTTAGTATCATGACCCGGACTTTCGGAATGATATGCGCATCTGGCATTTGGGTGATAATAAGGGGACGCGGTGTTGGGGGTTCTTTGGAGGTTCCTTTAAGTTACCAAATTGGATTTCAGAAGGTGCGGTAAAACCTGGGATAGATTCATATTGATTCTGGTGAATTGCCAGACTGGCCTTTCCACCCTCAGTTGATTACTTCTTGGTTGATCAGATGTAGGCTTTGGGATCATAACAGCTCCTACCATTGGTCGGTGTTCAGCTCTCCTTTGGTTCCTTTATGGATAAAAAACAGATACCTCCTTCTTCCCAATGAAAGGCTTTCTCACAGCTGTAGAGGCATATGAATCCTTATGAATCTTTCCACTTTTCATGCCATCTTCCACCCTTTCTCCGGTTAGTATTAACTCATTAAATCCTACATATGAGCTTTCAATTAGATGGTCGAAGAAAGGGCCCGATAGAGTGCCTAAGAACATATCCACCAATTCTCTTTCGGACAGAGGGGGTCGTAATCTCCCAGCCAGATCTCTCCATTTCTGCGCGTAATCCTTAAAACCCTCATTTGAAGCCATAGCCATACTCTGAAGTTGAGTACGGGTAGGCGCCAAATCTGCATTATATTGGTATTGCTTATAGAAAGCTGCGGCAAGATCTTCCCAGTTGTGGACGTATGCTCTTTCCAATTGGTAAAACCAATCAAGTTGTGTTCTAGATAGGCTATCTTGGAAAAAATGCACCCACGGGTATTTTTCGGCGGAGTGCGGCTGGATCTTTCTCACATATGATCGGAGGTGCATCTTAGGACATGACACCCCATCATATTTTGCAAACAACGGTACTTTGAACTTCGGTGGGATCATAATTCCCGACACTAATCCCAATTCTTCAAAGTCTAGACCTGGTACCCTTTGTATTTCCATAGCGTTCAAACGCTCTTCAAGATGTTTGTACTTATCATCAGCTGGAGGATACTATTCCTCGGAGTAGTCTTCCTCTTCTTCCTCCTCTTCAGATTCTGACGGAACCCCTGTTTCCTTTCCTTTTCCTTCATCAGAGGTTGTTGTGAAATTCAAGGTTCTTCTAGTCTGTCCTTGAAACCTTCTCCCCATGATTACAACACCGGTTGGTTTCTTCTCTTTCTTCTTCTTTTCTTTGTCCAACAAAGTTTTCAATTCCTCTTGTCCTTTGGCTAGGGTCATGAGTAACTGTTGAAACTGCGTGTTTTGAACTTGAAGATCTTTGACTGTCTGCTCGAGATCCATCTTACTGAAATAAACAGTAGAGAGATGAGGAAACTCGTTGCAAAAGACCTGTTTATGTTATGATGAATGAAGATGCAATATGCAAATGATTTCAAGGAAATTTAGAGATTTAAATTTGTTCAGACCAAAAAAGAACACACGTCATATTAAAAATCCAAGTTTGAATACATCATGCCTCCTTGGGCTTTTAATGAAAGAAATAAAATACAACCGAACTCCTAAGACAAAAAGACTGAACGCATCCTCTTTGGAGCAATGTAGGCATTTAGGTTTTTCTCTTCATGAAGTAGTTTGGTGAGTTCCAGAACCTTCTTCTCACTGGCGTAATACTGGGCTTCAAAGGTGTCTCGCTCTTCCTTCAACTGAACCCAAGATTTCTGCAAGTCTTCGAGAGAGGTAGGCATGTCGGGATGAAAAATGGTGTATGGGACGTCTCCTTTAATAACAGGCTCAATGATGACAGGAAGTATGGGAGGGTAAGGCATCAAGAGACTCTGGGCACGAGCCCGTACCCACTTAAGGTAAGGCTCGAGAGGGATAGAGTTTTTATGTCCCAAAGTTCTACTGTCCACCATGTTCAACATTCCCCAAGCACGTGTAAACCTCTGGCGGTAACCTTGGTCTTCTTTATCGTAGTCGAACACCAGACCTTGGATGAGCATATCATGTGGGCCGTCTCTTCGAGCATACCCAAACTGTCGAAGAGCTAAGCATGGGTTGTAGGTGATACCTCCCCTAATACCAAGTAGAGGTACGTTAGGGAACTCCCCATAGCGGTCAATGATAGAGATATTTTCCAAGTATCTCGAACACCAACGGATATCAGAGTGGGTGAGAGACATCATCCTTTGAGACCAAGTCAGTCTTTGCTCGTTCTTCAATGCTGACTGAGGCAGGTGTGAAGTGAACCACTTAGTGAGTAGGGGGATACAACACAAAAGAGTACCTCTTTTCTTCATGGTGTGGGTATGAAGGCAATGTAAGATATCTCCTAGTAAGGTAGGTATAGGATTGCGAGAGAGAAAGACTTTGATGGCATTAATGTCAATGAATTGGTCTGAATTGGGAAAACTGAACCAAACCATTAATGAGAAGAGCCAGGACGTCTTCGAAAGCTTGGAAATCCATGTCGTCCCAGAATGAACGAGCCTTTTCCAATAAAAACTTAGCTAGAGAGCCTTTAACCCCGCTCCTTGTGTCCCAATTGGTTATAATGTCGGCCCTCTTCATATGCAAAGCTTCAGCGATGACTTCAGGTTTTAGAATCCCTTCTAGACCGGTGAATGGTATTTGATCAAGCACAGGAACCCCTAAGAGTAGAGAGAACTCTTCCAGTGTAGGTACCAATTGATAGTGCGGGAAAGTGAAACAATGATGTACGGGATCAAAGAATTGGAATAGTACACACATCATCTCTTCTTGGAAGTTGGATGTAGCCAAACTGAGGAGTCGACCATATTTCTTGGTAAAAGGAGAATCCCCTGGCACTCTTGAGGCTAGCTCTTGAAGTTGAGGACGTGCTTTTACAGAGCTGATTCGAATGGTGTTTCTTCGGAGGGAATTCATGTCCTACAAAACAAAAACAAAGATAAATTTCTAAATCCTTGAAATGGTTAGTGAGCATGCATATGATGTTCATGATGTTTATGATGTTTATGTACAAGTAAATATATACACACACCACAAACAAGTCCCTATGTTTTAGGCTTGCATGAGTTTTATATGTAAGTACCCTCTTGAAGTCTAGTTGGCTCAACCTGTCCTAGAAATAGTGATCGGGTTCTAAAGGATCTCAATATCACCGACCTTTCTCTTAGGCATTGTCTCAGCACAACAATCTTTTCTAGCGGCCGAGATATCCCAAAAGTCTAGCCTCAATGAGTGTAGTATCGAGTATCAACCAATTTTCAGCTCTACACCGAAACCAGCTATCTCACTATGTCCTAATGGCCAAGTTTGTTCAATTAGGGTTCTAAAGTCAATTAGTGCTTTATGATGCCACTCAGCGGCCCCGTATTCTCCTCGATTCACCACGAGAGATACTAGTACCCACAAATGCGTCACACTAGCATAGCCATTGTTTCAACCATATCGTTCTACGCTGTACAATCTCTACAATCTATTGCTATTTACCTAAAAATGTGTCCCAGATCCGGGTGGAGGATCAAAGTAAACCCAATACAAAGAACTGAATATAAAGCACACAGATCAAATAATGAAAGCGAGTAAAGGTGATCTAACCCTACGGTAACCCCACTTTTATATAAATCCCCAGCAGAGTCGCCAATTTTGTGATAGGGTGGGAGAACTGACTTGAGGTTTTGCGTTTGTGTTCGTAAATGTTTCGGTTTATCAAGAGTCGCCACCGACTTTTCTTTTATCCAAAAGGAAAGGTGAAAAAGCACAGGAAAGACCTTTAGAGATATTTTCTTGAGTTCGGGGGGTAGATTATGAAAATGGAAGGTATTAGCACCCTTTTCATCCATGGTTTTCCATGGGCTCTTAGTTACTCGCTTAGATCACTTGCTTTTACTTTGACAATTTGCTTGTGATATGGGCTTTGAAAGTGTTTTGAAAATATCTTTGTAATGGCTCTCGTTTCTATAAGAACGCATACAAAGTTTTGTTTCAAAAAATAGTTCAAAGATGTGTTTGTGGAATGTGTTTTTGAATGTGGTTTTGAAAAGATGTTTTGCAATGGTTCTCGTCTCTATAAGAACGCATACAAAATGTTTTATCTTTTTTGAAAATGTTTTAGAAATGGAAGTGTTGATGTGTAAAAATGTTTTTTTGTCGTGAGCAAGCGATTAACTAGGAGCGAATCTACCTACTCGAAAGGTCTTAAACGTGCTTTTCCTTCTCTTTTAGATATGGCTATCTTACCATTGATTTGGTAAGAAGCCTCATCATTGGATGTGAAGGGACAGACACAGGACGTTTGAATAGTCATAGAAGGCAACTTATGGGACGTTTTATCAATGTCGTTTTAGGGACTAGATCGTTTACCGAAGGCAACATCGAGGGTCATCGAGGGACTACGATCTTTTATCGAGGGTCTTTTGCTAAAACGCCCATGTTCGAGGGACATGACTATTTTTTCCAATAGGAAACAAAGCGAGATTACCCTAGAGGTGCATGTGTGAATGGTGTGTTTGATTGCATACATTTAGTCTTTGATTAGGGTGGTCTACTTGTTGGTTTTATCTTGCCATACACTATAATTACTAACATTTATGAAAGCCAAAATGCGGAAAATAAAGGTCCTACGCTATTACATGCTTTTGAGGGATGGGGTACATAAGTGTACAAGTGGGGTTTGCAAAAAATAAAATTCCTAATTATTACAACCAAATTGAATGAAAATAAAAGCAAAAAAATCAAAAGAAAAATCAAAATTTATGCTGTCTGGTCTGACACGGGCCGTGTCCTATGACACGGGCCGTATCCTATGACACGGGCCGTGTCCTATGACACGGGCACCCATGTCAGCTCCTTTAATGGTCCATGTGCCTCTTTTCCTTTTCTGTACTAGCTAAAATGACACGGGCCGTGTCCAGTGACACGGGAACCCGTGTCGGCTCCTGACCTGCATTTTTGTTAGCGTAAAAATCCAGTATGGCTGACACGGGCACCCGTGTCAGCCCCTTACCTGCATTTTTGTAAAATATTTTTCAACAGAGGAGTTGACATGGCCGTGTCAGGTGACACGGGCACCCGTGTCAGCCCCTGTCATGCTCTTTTTTACTGATTTTTCCCTTTTTTTGACTTATCTTTTACATATCTTTTGGACATAAACAACAAATGATGTATGGAAAAATATAGTACAGTTTGAAGAACTCTTGAAGCGAAACTTTGGAATATGTATGGATATCTCCGGATGCAAAGTGATGAATGGCCGAACTCCTCTTTAGATCTACTCCAATCCTTGCCCTGTGTGTCCAAGTTCCAGAATCGCTCCAACCCAGTCAAAGGTGTAAAGTACTATTTTTGTTTATGCTTGGAAGGTGATGATAAAGGTGTTACAGAAATGATTCTTATGTTAGAACAATCTCCATGTGATGTATATGAGGTGTTTGGGTAGTTGGTTTAGGGGAAAGTTTGCAAGGTTATACAACAATGGATTGAGGATTTTTCTGTTTTGTGAGTGAAAACAGAGTTGAAGATGAGCCAGGTTTTTATTGATGAACTCAGTTTTTTTTATGAAATGAACTGGGTTTTATGAATGAGCAAAGTTTAACAAAAGTTCTGTTTTTCTCTTCTCTCTTTTTTCTCTCCAAAATCCAACTTTTTTGTCTTATGAGATAGTCCCCTTTTGTAGACCTTTTACTGTGATTTAGGGGGGAAATCAAATAATTTCTTTTGAATTATTTTTGCCTACTGTTTTGATACTTTCTGCACACAAATTTCCTTTGCCATTTTGGTGCAATTTTGGGACTGTTATGATGTAGGCTTGGGGCAGACTGCATAGAGCAGTTTTTGACTGGTTTTGTGGACATATTTTGGATTGTATAAGACATCAATACATGTTTTGTGACAGGTTTATGGTGCAGCATGACACAAGGTTTTGTAAGACAGCAAATGAGCAAAGGTTTGGAGTGTTGTGGCAAAGTATAGAAGTAACATATCATTTTTTGTTCAGCAATAACTTGGGCAGCATAGTTTGTAGTATGAAACAAGTTTGGTTTGTGGAGCAATTTATGCATATTGTATCAAGGACAAAACATTGTGGCGAGGTTTTGAATCAAAGGGAAAAAAGTACAAGCAATACAAATTTTAGGATTTGTAAACTTGCAAAAATGCCACTTTGTAATAACTTGAATTACTTGCATCATTTTGAATTATTTGGAATTGTAGTAAAAAATGTCATGAAGCAAATGAAATTAACCAAGTATAGAAAATACTTAGAAAAATTTCAAAGCCTTGCAAAGTTGGATTTTTGATTCTCTTGATTTTTGATGATCAAATTTTATATTTTGGATGTCTTGATGAAATATGATTTTTGGGACTCAACTTTGGTCAAAAAGTCAAAGTTTGACTTTTTAGTGTACAGTTGACTTTTCTCACCAGTTGACTGAATTTGTCTATCAATCCACTGATCTCAGGAGATTAATTGTAATATGAAATTAGGTCAAAATGACGCGCTCGGATCCTTGAGATCATGCTTCCAACCAATAAGCCAAGTATTAGGTAAAAAATCAAAGTTCGGTCATTTTTCAGTCAAAACCCTAATTTTGCCTATTTTACCCCTTTTGGTAATTTGAATGACTTTCTTGGAAAATTGTGATCCCAAACTTGAAACTTGATAAAAATAATCCTGAGGGTCCATAATGATTCATGAAAGTCATTTGAAACATTAGCAATCCAACTGCCTTTGTACAAACCCAAACCCTAATTTGAGGTATCAGTGCAGGGAAAATTGTTTGACCTAGTCGATACTTACGCAAACTTGAGGCATTGAAGATCTTTATAGGAAATATCTTGAGAAATGAGAGGGCAAATTTTGGGGTACAACACACCCTTAAGGTAATTCCACTTTTTTGCCTTGCAAAAATGGTCATGTTATGCATGTGGGATGTCTTAGCAAAAGCAATAAAAATTACAAGATCATAGTCCCTCGATGATGCTACAAAATTTTTCCTTTCAAAATGATCTTAGTCCCTCAAAGATAAATGCTAAGATATCTCACAACATTGCTATCATGATTATACGATGACCCGTGTCCGTCCCTTTACATCCAAAGATAAGGCTTCTTACCAAGTCAATAGTAAGATAGCAATATCAAAGGAAGGAAGAAATGAACAAAGACTTTTGAGTAGGTAGATTATTCTTAGTTGCTTGCTCACTTTGAAAACAAACATCGTTGATTATTTTCAAAACAAACACCAACACTTTAAAAACACTTTCCAAACATGAAATATTTTCAAAAGCCCAACACTTTGTATATGTTCTTACGAACGAGAACCATTACAAAGTTTGCCTAAACGAAGGCTCCTTTTCAAAATACTTTCAAAATCCACACAAAACACATTTTCAAACAAAATCAAGTGATCTAGCAAGAAACTAAGAGCCCATAGATAAATATGGATGAAAAGGGTGCTAACACCTTCCCTTTTCATAATCTACCCCCCGAACTCAAGAAATAATCTCAAAGGTCTTTCCTGTTCTTTTCCACCTTTCCTTTTGGATAAAAGAAAAGTCAGTGGTGACTCTTGCTAACCGCAACAATTGCGATAAAATGCAAAACATCACAAGTCAGTTCTCGCACCGTATTACAGTATTCCTAGTAGGTTTCCTCAGTTTATTACGTTTGTGTAACCTTTCAAAGTCCAACGAGTTCTGGCGAACCTTGGTTAGGTCTAGTGTGACTATTTATCTTTGGTTAAAATCCAATGTGATTGGCATCTTTTTCAAATCCAGCATGTTCTAGCATTCCTTGGTTATGTCTTATTTTCCCTCCTTGGTCAAGTCCAATGATTATTGGCAAACCCTTTTAGATTCAGTGTTTATTGTTATCTCCAGCTAAGTCCAATTCAGGTTGGCAAGATTGCTTCTAACATCCACCTTCGGTTGGTAACTTTATTAAGAGTCTCCTTCGACTGGTATCTTTTCTTTTTAAGTCTGCCTTCGGCCGACATCTTCTTTTAAAATTCCACCTTCACTTGGTACCCTCATTAAGAGTACTCTTCGTTCGGTCTCTCTTTCTTTGTATGTCCACCTTCGACCATCGTATGTTTCTAAAATCCACCTTCGGTTGGTACCTTTGATAACAGTCCCCTTCGGTTGGTCTCTTTTCTTTGTAAGTCAGCCTTCATAAAACGTTCCTTTCAAAAATCCACCTTTGGTTGGTACCCTTGATAAGATTCCCTTTAGGATGGTTTCTTTTCTTTGTAAGTCCGCCTTCGGTCAACGTTTATTTTTAAAATCCACCTTCAGTTGGTACCTTTGTTAAGATTCCCCTTAGGCTGGTTTCTTTTCTTTTTAAGTCCTCCTTTGGTCAGCGTTTATTTCTAAAATCCATATTCAGTTGGTACCTTTGTTAAGATTCGTCTTCGGTTGGTCTCTTTTCTTTATAGGCCCACCTTCGACCGACGTTTATTTCCAAAATCTACCTTTGGTTAGTATCTTTGTTAAGAGTCCCCTTCGGTTGGTCTCTTTTCTTTGTAAGTCCATCTTCGGTCGGTGTTTATTTATAAAATCTACCTTCAGTTGGCACCTTTGGTAAGATTCCCCTTCGGCTGGTCTCTTTTTTTGTAAGACCGCCTTCGGTCGGTGTTTGTTTCCAAAATCCACCTTTATTTTGAACCTTTATTAGGACTCCTATTCAGCCGTTTTCCTTTCTTTAAAAGTCCACCTTCGGCCGACACTCCTTGTTTCAACCTAATTTTTGACCCAATATCTCACTTCATATGCATAATTGTATCTCTAATGAAATACAAAAATAGTTTTTGTTAGCTCTTTGTGTCAAACAAGATTTTGAATCAAGAAATCTCCATCAATACAAGTCTTGATCAAATTAGGGTTTTGATTAAAGTGGACCATTGACTTTTGGCTCAGTGCATGATCTAATGGCTTGAGGCATGATTCAAAGAACTCAAATTCAACATCTTTACCTAATTAAATGGCTCAAGATATTCTCAAATATACAATTGACTGACGGTGAAGGAATTGGAATCAATTGATGAAAAGTCAATTGTCATACCAAAGTCAAACTTTGACTTTTTGGTCAACTTTGGAATTCAAGGATCAAGGGTCATCAAAACATTAAAAATTATCAAACTTGTGCATCATGAATCAAGAGAATAAAGAAAAGTCAACAAAAGTCAAAGGTTGAAGATTTTGGACACTTAGAAAATTCAAGTGTTTTTACACTTAAAAGGCTTTAACTTCACAAGCAAGTTTCACAAAAATTCAAACTGATTGAAAGAAAACATTCAACTTGAAAGTTGTAGGGAATGAAACTTTATGCAACTTTTTTTTATGAGTATTGATCTCCAAAAAATTCTCAAATTAAGAGTTATGGGCATGTGAGCTTCTGCCAACACTTAGAAAAAATATCAAACAAGTTTTGACCTAAAAAAGTGAACAACTTCATGGCCAATTTACACTATGATCCAGATTGATTCAAGAAAAGTGTTCAACATGAAAATTGTAGATAATATTTCAAGCTTCCCAAAGTGTCAAAGAGAATGAATTTATCATACTTGAGCAATGAGTTTAGAATTTATGAAGATGGGTGTCCAAGGTTAAATTACAAGTCATTTTTGTTATGACCTAAACACCAAATCTCCAAGCTATGCTACATAGTCTCACTTTTCAGCCCATAGTACCTCTAAATCTATCCAAGATCATAATAGTACACAAGCTTTCAAGCCATTATCCAAGTGATACAAGCTATTATCCATTTAACTTGCCATTTTTGGAAGGAAGTTACCAATATCATTCTTGAAAAGTAAGCTTTTTGTGCAAAGCATGTCTTAAGCCGATGCAGCTGCTCTCTTCTGATTACACTCCACCATGAATCAAGGAAACAATGTATCTTCACCAGCCTTTCCTTGTACTCGACCTTGAAACCATGGATTCGCAAGATTTCTTCTCTGTTGTAACTAGTTTTTAAATCAGAGTCGTCACCCTTAATTTTTATCCAAAATGAAGGGAGTATAAAGGAATAACCCTAAATAGTTTTAGAGATTCTAGATTTGGACACAGTTCTAGACGAGGGGAAGGTGTTATGCACCCCTTATCTACCTTGTTCACAAGGATACTGGGTTTAGAAGTACTTTTTAAGAAAATAGGGTTTTAAATATTTTTTAGGGGAAAAGGGGTTGTCTTTTAGTTATGGGGACTCGCCACGATATTAATCGTATGCCTACGTATCATCTTAGGAGGAATCAGAGTCCAATTTCTTAGTTCGCGGTTGGTTTGTGTTTTTTATGGACTACAAAGATATTTGAAATCCCCGTACGCTTAGTCTAGGCGTCGTGAATAGCGGAGATTGTTAGGCTAAACATACAGTCGATTCGAATAAACTCGCAATTCCTTTTTGAAAATTGATTATTGAATTGATTTAATTTTAAAAATGAGTTTATAATATGTTAAGTATTTTTATATGTGAATTATTTAAAAAATAATTATTCTAATTAAATGCATAAAAATAAGTTTCAATGCAATAAATAAAAATAATATTTTTAATGAATTTAGAAAATAATATGATTTAAGTAATAACTAATAATGATAAGTATAAAATTAAATATATTAAATACATAAAAAATATAATAATTATTAAAAAAAATATAACATATAATAAAAATATATATGTAATAATTATTATGATAAAAATTAGAAATATAAAATTTTAAAAAAATGATAAAATAAAATAAAATATTTTAAAAAATGTGGGGGGGGGGGGGGGGGGGGGGTGAAGTGTATAGCGCTAGTAAAAGTGGGGGGTTCTAATAGCATGGGCCTGAATTCTGATATTGAATTCAGGCCCAAGAGGCAGGGGTGCATGCTTTACATATAGTAGTAAAATAGGGAGTATGTTAAGCATGGGCCCAAGTCCAGATTTTGGATTGGGCCCGTTAGGAAGGGGGGGGAGGTAAAGCTTATGCATTGTTAGTAAAACAGAAGCTAAGAGGGGTGTGGATGGTATAGGCCATGCCCAAGGCTGGGAGTCTACTTGGACGTTATACAAGCATTCGCAGGTAACGCGATGGACACACATTTAGAACCGTGTGATATTGATCAAATGACAATCATTTGAAGGCGCATGCTAAAGATTATGAGGTGGAATACATTTGATCATTAGAATTAATATATTTCACAAAACAAAAAAAATTCATTGTTCAGTTGTCTCTTTGTCTCATTTTCTTCAACCTTCTTCTATTTCTCTCGTCCCTAACCCAAACCCTGGATCTCAAACCCCGGCGGCGGATGTCCCTAACCCAGATTTTCTCAATATCAAACCTCCAACCTAAAAAGGAACACAATAAAAACTACAAAACGCAAGCTAAGCAGTGAATCATTACCTCTTTCGCCAATTTTTGAGCTTGATTCATCTCTGATTCTCTTCTCTCTTCGTTTTTATAGGTGTTTGGTGGCGTGGAGATGTTAAAAGCGTACGGTGAATGATGACGGAGACAAAGATGACGGAGGACTTAGGGTTTTAGATATTGAAACCCTAAGTTGAGGTGATAGATTTACGATGACGGTAGGGAACGTCTTCTCCTCCTTGTGGGTAGTTTCGTTTCTCTATGTAAAGTTTATGTATTTTTTCACTCTCTCTGTAATTTCTGTATATCTCTCCCTTCTGTCTTACTGTCACAAAATTCCCCCGTCCCTTTTCGTAGTTTGGCTTAGGTTTTATAGTGATTTTAGTTTTTAGAAAATTAGGAAGAATATTTATTTTTTCTGTAAATCAAGTTTCAGAATTGATTATGGTTTATGTTGGGAAATTTCTTTGAATTTTGTCTGTAATTGGTTCTGGAAATAACATAATATGTCTATAAAAATTTGATTTATTTCCGCTTCAGTACTGATTTTATATTCAGTTTTTGATTTATGTTTGTTCTTGTTTTAATCTTTCAAATAAGGAAAAAAAGACTCGAATCCGTTCATGATCTGAACAGTAATTGCCCGTACAATCTGCATATTTTATACCACATGCGTTTGTTTTGATTGCTACACTGTATGTTCGTGATTTTTTGGATTTGGATTTTGGGCTAGCAATAAGACGTTTTGGGCCATGAGTTTATTGCAACTCAGGGTAATGATCTTTTTTTAGGCTATTAAAAGAAACCATTTTTGGTCATTATCTATTACATAGCTAAACACTAATCTTAACAACAGAAGGAACAACTTTTTATTATTATCTGGATTGGCCTATTAGTTTCGAGCTTTGAAAGTGGATTGTAAAAAAGGATCGACCTCACATTTTCCTTTTAGCAAGAACAAAACCAACTTAGCTAAACTTAAAGTGTAATAAATAATAATAATAAGTAACAATATAATTAATTAAAATAAAAATAATGGTAATGTTAATAATATTATTATAATCAAAAATGAATTTCAAAACAAGTCGAAAACTGAAATGGGTCAAATTCTCTAATTTATTGGGCCTTGAACAAAAAACTGCTTACCTTATACACCCTCTCTAGAAATAGAATGAAACCTTAATGGGTCTTAAAAAATGATTTGTTCTCACAATACACCTCCCTTAATTAGAAATAGACTCTTATTTTAAAATCTAATGGGTCATCAGATACTGATGGCCCATTTCAAATTTATACACCCCTAATTCATGCTTTGACCTCCTAATAACAAACCCAAATTAAATACTATGATTTATTTAAAGGAAACCTAAATATAAATAAAGGTAGGGAAAATTTTGGGTATGACAGTTGCCCCTATTTAATCATCTTTCGATTAAATAGTGCGAGAATACACAAGTCTCACACATTTGATCGGAAGTTTATTAAATATTGGAAGACCCCAAGATTTTGTTTAGAAAATAGGGATACACTATACAACATTCCCATGAGTATAAGGAATAGGCATATATGATGATGTATCATCCTACCAGCGTTTGCACCAAAGTTTGGATAAAATTTAGATTTGACGACGCGGATAACTCGTCAATATCTAAGAGATTGTAAGTTTGAGACATAGATTTCGTATATCCATCGCAACCTAGGGAATGGATAACATAAATCTTGATAATACATTGCTTCTTAGAGACTAACACAATGAGCCAAAGATTTTTGTATACCTACCATAGCTTAAAGGATAGATAGTACGATCTTGAAACCAGATATTTGGAGTTTGGAAAGACAATGTCGATTGTATCATCCCTCAACCATGACTCGGTGACCAAATGAAATATGCTAGATTCGAAGCAATGGAACCTAAATTCACTAATGACGTTTGGTTGTATCAGCCCTCGACCAAAACCACCAACATGAAGAAAATAAATCTTGAATTCATTGATGGTGTCGGTTGCGTTGCCCTCAACCATAACTATCAACATGAAGAACACCAAATTCATGATGAAGTCGGTTGTGTCATCCTTAACCATAACTATCAACATGAGGAAAATAAGCACCAAATTCACGATGAAGTTGGTTGTGTCACCCTTAACCATAATTATCAATGTGAAGAACACCAAATTCATAATGAAGTCGGTTGTGTCTTCCTCAACCACAACTACCAACATGAAGAACACCAAATTCAAGATGATGTCGGTTGTGTCTCCCTCAACCATAACTATTACCATGAGAAAAATAAGCACCAACTTCACGATGAAGTGGGTTGTTTCGCCCTCAACCATAACTATCAACATGAAGAACACCAAATTCATGATGAAGTTAGTTGTGTCGTCCTCAACCATAACTACCAACATGAAGATCCCCAAATTCATGATGATGTCGGTTGTGTCGCCCTCAACTATAACTATCAAAATGAAGAACACAAAATTCATGATGAAGTCAGTTGTGTCGTCCTCAACCATAACTATTAACATAAATCAAAATAAAAACCAAATTCGCAATGATGTCGGTTGTGTCGTCCTCAAGCATAATTATCAACGTAAATAACACCAAATTCATGACGAAGTTGGTTGTGTCGTCCTCAACCACAACTATCAACATGAAGAAAACCAAATTCACGGTGATGTTGGTTGTGTCGTCCTCAACCACAACTATCAACATGAAGAAAAATAAACACCAAATTTGCTTAAAGTTTGAACTATAAAGCTTGCACAGATAAGCTTGCTAATGATGAACCCCAAGAAAATTCGTAATTCCAACCAAAGCAGCTCTGCAAGATGCACTGCATGCCTAATGCCCTAAAATGATGTGTTATCCAAGTGTGATGTATGCCCCAAATGTTTACAATGTATATGTACAAAAATGCTTATGTGCTTGGGCCCCCAAATGTTTGTATGTGTATGCCCCAAGCATGTGTATGCCTCAAATGTTTGTGTATGCTCCAAGTACGTGTATGCCCCAAATATGTGTATCCCCCAAATGTTTTCCAAATACTTTTGATAAACCTATTTTGTTAAATCACCAGGTTCTCATAGTCATCAACTCCCCAATGGTGTTTGTTGCTAATTGTTGTATCTCCAAGTGGATTTGAGTTTGGTGGAAGATGTTAGCAAGATCTTGATGTCTATATCATAGGCACAGGCGCAGGTACGAACATAAATATCGATTTTGGTGCGGATATTGACATAGCCACATACGTAGGCGTGGGCGTAGAGATAGGCATGGGCGTGGACGCCAGCATGGATTTTCTTTCAATATTTTTCTAACCAAAATGTTTTTCGATGTTTTATCAAATGCTTTTATTGGTATGTCAATTCCCCAAAATGATTTCAAACAATATTCACCAAAAATAATCGTAGTATTTTGCAAACAAGTCTAAAAAGAAAGAAACTCAATTGAAAGATTTAAAGAAAACTTTAGTGTTTTTATTGATAAATATGCCTCTGAACAGAAAAGCGTATAAGATGAAATCCCTAGAAAGAGGTCATTACAAAAAAAAAATTGATAAAAAATTGTAAATGGAAATGAAAGTGATAATTGCTACTTCTATTTTCTCCAATATTCTTTTGATAGCTCCAATCTTCTTTGCTTTTGAGTCGGATGATTTAGACCAATCCCTTCCTTCGTGGTTCATAGTCGCGGTTCTTAGATTGCAGTCTTTTTGTTCTTTATTTCTTTGAATGAAATCCCTAATTTTTTTCCAGGATCGCCCTTTCGGGTTTTCAATCCACAGGGATAATTTTTTTGTGCATGTCCCTAATTTTTGCTTGGATCGCCCTTTCGGGTTTTCAATCCACCTAGACATTCCTTTTTGCCTAAGTCTCCTTTTCAGGGATCGACACTACTACAAAACAGGGAAAAGACAACACTTTTTTTGGCCTTTAACAGCGCTTTAAAGCGCTTCCTAAATCAGTGCTGCTAAAAGAAAAGACAACGCTTATTTTCAACGTAAAAGCGCTGCCTTATGTCCACTTTAGACAGTGCTTTTAGAATAGACAACGCTTTTTTATATACCTATTTAGCAGCGCTTGGGCTTTAGACAGTGCTTTTTAATTTTTTCCAGGTAGGCTTTAGACAATGCTTTCTTTTGAAAGCGTTGTCTATTCCCCCACTTTAGACAACTCTTTCAGACTTTAGGCAGCGCTTTTTGTTTTTTAAGTTTTTACAACGCTTTTCTCCTAAAGCGTTGTCTATTGTTTACAATTTTTTTAAATAAATTATCTATTTTAATAAGAATTTTTATCATATTTGGTAGCTTCATTCCAATATTTTGGTCCAGGTTTTCAGAATTATCTTTTATGCTCCATATTCGGTAGCTTCATTCCAATAAAATATACATATATAAAAATTGCACATTCCAATAAAATATACATATATAAAAATTGCACATATATATAAATTGATGATATAGACAATAACAATTACAAGATTTATGATACAAGTTAAAATTCTACAAGTTAAAATGCCTAAAATATTCAAAATTGAATTTACATCTATACATCCTTCTATCTTCGAGAATTCTCATGAAACAACAACAACATGAATATCTTAGCTCTATCTTCTACACATGTACCTATAAACCTGGAAAAAAATCAAATGATCAAAATTCATAACATGATAATATTAACGTTGCACTTTATTCAAAGGAAACATGATAATATGATCGAATTTAATTTATACTCAAAACTCGAAATTTCTCATCAAAGGAAATAAGACAATATACCTTAGCTTATAAAATTCTCAACCCGATAATGAATTGACACCAGTCCTCCATAAGTTCATCCAATTGATCTTTTGAGTAATGTGCACAATTTAATTCCTCAAAGTACTACATATATAATAATATAACATAGTTTGTGATTTAGTTAAAACAATATGTCATTTTATGAGAAACACAAAATATGAAAATAATATGTAATTCCTAAGTTAGAAATCCATACCGTGGATGGAATCTTTAATCGATCCAAAAGAATAGCTGGCGAGGAAACTACACATGGAAAGAAAATACGAATATATATAAGGATATACCCCAAAAAATATATATAAAATGACAATGCCAAAAATTAACATAAACATAAACTTAAATGTAAACACAAACACAAACATAAACATTTTAATATCTTACCTCTTTCACTAACATCTCTTTCTTTTCTTGGTTGGAACATGAATTACTTGCTTCTTAACAATGCAAACGGATGGATTTATCCAAATTCCCTCATTATGATCATTTCTGATATATGATTCATCCACTATAATATTCTCATCTTGACCATTTATAATATACAACTCATTCCGTCTAATACATGACTCATTCTCATCATTAATACCACCTTGGTCTACACCGTTATCATCAACCACTTTGTTAGAAAAAAGCACTATAGACCATTTTGTACTCGCCGGGTCAGTGACATAGAACACTTGTTTAGCTTGAGAGGCTAGAATAAAAGGCTCTTCTTTTTACCCCTCTCTATGAAGATCCACTTGCAAAAATCCTGACATATTCATTCATATGCCACCACTACTTACCCACTTGCAACCAAAGATAGGAATCTGAAACTTCTCGTAATCAAACACCCAAATATGCTCGACCAAAATCAGGATAATCAGGATAATCATTATCAATTTTTGACCATTATGGTGAATCTGCTGGATGTCGATACTTTCCATCAATAATTCTTTCATCTGCATACCAAGTTAGGTGTCTTGCATCGGTTTCACTATGAAACATTCGCCTAAATCTAGGAATTTTAGGAAAATACCATAAGACTTTTGTTGGAGACAATTTTTTCTTATATCGAGACAAACCGCATTTAGGACACTCATTTAACGAAGCATATTCGTTTCGAAACAAAATGCAATCGTTTGGACAAGTATGTATCTTATCATAGCTCATGCCAATAGAGAACAACATTTTTTTGGCCTCATAGGTTCGATTAGAAAGAACATTATCCTCCGGAAGCATATCTCTCATAAGCGCTAATAACTCTGTGAAACTTTTATCTGACCATCCATTGCCCGCCTTTAAATTGTACAACATTAATACCGCAGACAGTTTTGTGAATTTAGTGCACCCTTTATACAACAGTTTCTCTGCATCGCTTACCATCTTTCAAACATTTTGGGACAATCCTGAAGATCTTCTTCAAGTGCATCTGTAATCTCTTAGACTCGATCAAAATCGTATATATCTGTGTCCTTGTCGTCTGAATCATAGGTCGTACTACTTTTCTCCCCCGGTTCAACGTTGTCGTTACTTTTTTCACCGTGAAATATCCAACACGTATAACTTCTACCAATTCCACGCATTAGTAAATGCGATTTCAATCCATCTGCGTTAACCCGACCCATATAACAACAACCCAAGCAAGGACACTTCATTTGACTAGGTTCTTTGGCGTGTTCAACAGCAAACTTAACGAATTCTAATACCGTATTCTCGTACTCTTGTGACAATCGATCGGCAAACATCCATTTTTTATCCATTTTTTCTACTTATTCAAGTAAACAAAAACACTATAAACGAATTATTCTCTTTTTGTTTGAATTAAATGAATTATTTCTAGAAATTTATTTCTAGAGTTAATAACATGGACTAAATATATATATATATATATATATATATATATATATATATATATATATATATATATATATATATATATATATATATATATATATATATATATATATATATATATATATATATATATATATATATATATAAACAATTGTGTTTTTTAATTGATCGATACAGATAGAACTTGAACTTGACTTACCAAAGAAAGAAAAGGGGTTATTGGTGTCGACGGCGGATGATGCGGCTTTGATGTTCTTCGAATCGGTGATGATCTTCACCTAACTACACCAATACAAAAGTATCATCAAAAACAACTTGTATACATATTTAGGTTCAAAATACTAGTAACAAAATACTAGTTTATGGAAAATATAAACATGATAAACAATTCAGAAACCAATTAAAATAACAAAAAAACCTATCATATATATCATCTTTTATATTCCAAAACATAGAACCAAGAATCCAAAAAATGCTAAAAATGCTAAATGCTAAAAATGTTGCTGTTATATATCAGGCCCTACCAAGAATCCAAAAATTAAAATGCATACATATAACCCAGTTTAGACATCCATAGGAGATAAACACATTTGGACATCAATGGATATTAACATATTTTCAAGGATGATAACTCAGTTTGGACATCAATGGAGTTAAACACATTTTCAATAAAGAACATACCTTGAGAACCGACCGGTGGGAGTGGAGGAAAACCTAGCGAGACGGTGGAGGACGATACGACGGCGAATGGTGGATGACGATTTGAGACGGAGACGGAAATGGGTTTCGCGAGGGAAGGGGTTTCTATTTACGTGTGATAGTGATAATGTGAATACAAATGTTCTGTTTTTTAATTCTGACTTATAAGGGTTTAGACAGCGCTTTCTAAAAGCGCTGGCTAAAGTGGACCTTAGACAACACTTTTGAAATGCGCTGGCTAATAGTGATCTTTAGCAGCGCTTTTCTATTTTTATTTTTTATTTTTTATGACTTCAGACAGCGCTTTCTTAAAGCGCTGTGTAAAGTGGCCATTTGCCAGTGCTTATGATAAAGCGCTTTCTAAAGCAATCCTTTAGCAGCGCTTTTTAAAAGCGTTGTCTAAGGTCATATGTTTAACAACGCTTTTACTAATTATTTTATACGTTTTCCGTGTTTTTTTTATTCACTTATAGCAGCGCTTTTGTACAAAAGCGCTGTCTAAGGTGCGTTGTTAAAACTTACTTTTGGCGTAGTGCAAGCTTAGTGAGCTTTCTTATACGTAGTATTTTTTGACTGCGTCTGTATTTTCCAGATATGGTAATTCTTCCCCATCCATTGTTGTGAGGATAAGACCACCACCAGAGAATGTTGTCTTTACCATATATGGACTCTCATAATTGGGTGTCCATTTACCACGTGAATCAAGACTAGGTAGCAGGATCTTTTTAAGAACTAGATCTCCTTCTTTTAATACGCGAGGATATACTTTCTTGTCAAAGGCCTTCTTCATCTATTTCTAATATAATTGACCATTGCACATAGGTGCCAAACGTTTTTCTTCAATGAGGTTGAGTTGATCTAGTCGTGTTTGAACCCACTAGGCTTCTTCGAGATTTTTTTCCATTAGCACTTGGAGTGATGGAATTTCTATCTCAATTGGGAGTACTGCCTCTGTGATACAGTGGGAGAACTGACTTGAGGTTTTGCGTTTATATTCGCAAATGTTTCGGTTGAGCAAGAGTCGCCACCGACTTTTTATTTTATCCTAAGGAAAGGTTAAAAAGCACAGCAAAAAACCTTTTGAGATGTTTTCTTGGGTTCGGGGAGTAGATTATAGAAAGGGAAGGTATTAGCACCCTTTCTATCCATGGTTATCCATGGGCTCTTAGTTACTCGGTTTTTTAGATCACTTGCCTTGTTTTTCGATTGCTTTGAAAATGGTGTGTGTGTGGGTGCTTTTTGAAAATGTTTTTGAAAATGATGCCTTGTCTTAGGCAACTAATGTATTTGACTCGTGATTGAGTGTTTTACAAAAGTGTAGATCTTTTCGAAAAGATGTTTTCAAATGTTTTTGAAAGTTTGTTTGAAAGTGTTGTGGATTGTGATTTTTGAAAAGAAGGCAAGTGTTTTTGCAAGTTTGATCTCAAGTAACTAAGAGTTTTGTCTACCCTATTGTACTCAAAGGTTTTTGTTATGTTTTAACCCCTTTTAACAATTTTGTTCTACCATTGAAATTGGTAGACAATCTTGCGTTTAGGAAGTTTATTCGGGACGGGCGCGGGTCATCGTATGGACCATGAATGCAATGGTGCCAAGTGTCTTTGGCAATTTTGCTTTGAAGGGACTATGATCATTCCGTTTAGGCAACATTTTTGAGACTTATGATCATTTGATTTTGTTTTGCCAAAGATACTCGACGTGCAAGCATGGCCCATTTTGGAAGGCAACATGTGGGATTACCCTAGAGGGTGCAAGTGTGGTTGTGTATTGATTACATGTATTTGTCTTGTATTAGGTTATCTAGCGTTTGATTTTATGTACATACAAACCCTAGGTCTAACCATGGTATAATTGGAAAACTGTAAATTGCGGAAATGTAAAATCTACGCTATTACAAAGTAGTATCCGGGAGTGGGGGTACAAGTGTATGAATGGGGATGAGACTTATAGTATCCAATAAGTTACAACCAAATCGAATGTGCGATCAAACGTAAATATCGAATATACAAATATAAGATAAACAAATGTGTATAGGGCAATGTGAATGTATTTGTGTAAGTGTAAGTGTAAGTGTGTATATGTATTGTGTAATTATTTACAGGCGATAATGTGAAATTGAAGCGTATTAGGGTTTTTGACCTAGATGTGTATTTTAACGAATCTTTGATTTGTATATTTAATTATGTATAAAAGAAAATGTTCAAGTTTTAATTAAGAAACGTATCTTTATTTGTTTATATACAAAAAAGTATTTTAATCAAATGTTTGTGAATTTTAATATTAGAGAAAAAATGTATTTCTATTATTATGTACAAAATTAATGTTTGTTAATTAAAAAAAGTTTTCAATTTTAATTATATGATAAAAAAAAGTATTTTACTATTTTATATACAAATATATACTTAAAAAAAAGATATTTTAACTATATGATAAAAATATGTATAATATGTACAAAATTAATGTTTTAAAATGTATGTACAAATGAAAATGTTTTTAATAGAATATTCAAGTTTCTAATTAAATTATGTATAAAATGTTTTAAGAAATTTAAATTATGCAAGAAGATGTATATTTTTAGTGTGTACAAATGTATTTTATTTAAAGAGTAAATAAAAAAAAGAAAGTATTTTCAATTTTTAATATATGATAAAATGTTAAGTTAGAAAAATATATGGTTTAGTAAAAAGAAAAAGATTAGTGTTAATATGGAAAGAATTAGAATCATGGGCTTTAGAGAGGGGGTGCAGAATGGGCAAAGCCCATTTGAACTTGAGACAAATTTAGGGTTCTAAGGTTTTCGTTCAGTTGGGGGAAAGAATTAGGTTTAGGCGAGGCAGCGGCGGCGTTCACTGAGTTCCGTTCATCTTCGCCTTTTATTAGTCGCTGAATGTAATGTCTATTCCAAATGCCGAGCTACCCAATGCCACCTCCGGTTCCGCTCATCTCCATGGTTGGACCAAACCTAAACGGACAGGGTAACGATCTCACCTTCTTTATGCATTAGGGTTTTCACTCTTCTTTGCATGCTTAGTTTGACTTATAATTTCACACGTTTATTATTGTTTGTTTTTTGAGATTTGAGAAAAAAGAACGAAAAGCTACCTTAATCCTGGGGGACGGAGAAAGAGGAATCGGAACTGGAGGCGTTGAGGCGGAGGCCCGGTGGCGAAGCTGGAAGCTAGCTTGGGAAAGTTTGGTACTTTTATCTTTCTTCTTCTTTAGGGATTCGATGATGACAGATTTGTACTGAGAAATCCTTCTTAAAATTCACTTCTTTATCTTTCTTTTTCTACTATATGTTGCCTTTGGGAATTTGTATGTTTTTGAATTGTTGCCTTGCCTATGATGAAGCTTGCTTCTGAGGCTCTTGAACTGCCTTTTGAGATTGCTACTGTTGAAACGATTTTTTGACTAGCTTTCTTCTTCTCTACTGCTTACGTTGCCTTGAATTGTTGTTGCTGACCCTCTGAGATTGATATGCTTTGTTGAAATGCTTGTTGCCTCGAACATTTGCTTCTGTAATTCCTTTATTGCCTAATGACGAATTTATGATTCTGAAGGATTTGTGGGGTTGGGAACTAGCATGATTTCATGCTTGTTGCTCCTGAACGAAATTTATCTCCTTTTCTCTCGTGTTGCCCTGAATTTTTGTTGGGTTTGCCCTCTTCTGAATTGCCTAATCTGAAATGTTTCTTCCTCGCCCCATGATGAATCCAAGATTCTGAGGGCTTATGAGTTGGTTTTGAATGCTTGGATATGCTGGATTTGTTTCAGTGAGTCTCAGGTTGAGGAACTGGTTTATGGCCCCTTACTTATGCAGGTTATGCTTTGACAGGCCTGTGATGAACACTTTTCTGAGGCCTGGTGTTTTGGGTTTGGTTATGGAAGGTTTGGCCTTGGGTGTGAACTTGGTAGCAGGTTTTGAACTGGTTTTTCAGGTTATGTATATTTATGGTTTTTGCTTGCAGCTGGTTATGTAGTTTGTATGTTTCACAGGTTTGGCAGCTTGTTATGTTGAGGTTTTTCAGGCTCTGAGTTTGGTAGTGCAGTAGGCTTGAAGTTTGAGTTTTTTTGTGTTTGATAAATTGTGAGGCTTGATGCAGGTTCTGATTAGGCTTGGCTTAACACAATTTTGGTTAGGTTATGCTTGACAGGCTTGTAGAGGTTTCAGGCCTTTTACTGATGCAGGTTTGAGGTTTTATGCTTCAGTTGCTCTTGTATGTTTGATGCAAGGTTGTGTGTTTTGCATATTTCTCCTTGAACTTGGTAGCAGGTTCACAGTTTTTGTATCTTTCTCTCCTCTATCCTGCTTGCTGAACTGAGTTCTCTTCTTTGTGTTATATCTTTTTGTTGCATATCTGCCTAAGCCTAAAACCTGCCTATGCTTCTATTATCTCTCTTTTCTTCCATAGTACAGCTTTAAGAATTTTTTAATGTTTATTACTGTACTTTTCTGAAGGGGCCTTTGATGGGAAGTGATGATTAAGGATTTAGCTTGCATAACACATTTCTTGACTGCATCCTCTTTATCTCTTTTTTGACAGTTTTGTGGCGCTTTTTTTTCTTTTCCTTGATATCTTGGGATTTTGTGATATCTTCCATATCTTTCTTTGACAGCTTGGGATTTGACTTTGTATTTTGACAGTAAATTGCCTTTTTGCTTTGGATAGAAAGTGGAATTGGATTTGAACTATGCAGTTTGAACTTTGGATTTTATGCATTTTGCATTCATGAATAAAAAATGAAATTCTTCCCTCTTTGTGAACCGGGAGAAATCCCGTGATTTGCAGAGAGGGTCAACTGATCCCAGTCAGTGGCCCCTAATGATGAGCAAATTTTAACTGTCCTTAATTAATTCAACTGCTTTCTGACTTTTCTTCTTCTTTTTGCAGATGAATAATGGAGCACCGGAACGGAATGAAGAATGAAGAATATTAGAAATAGGATAGTTTTTTTTATTTTATTTAATATTAAAATTAATGTAAATTATTGTTTGTAATTTAAATTATAAACAACAATTTGTACAAGTAATTCAAATATCAATAAAATCTAAATTATCCAATTAATTTTAATTTTCTTTATTGTTTATTTATTTATTTAAAACTCTTTGAATTAAAACAATTGAAAAATAAATTTCAATCATTCAATTTTAGAATAATAAATAACTTAAATAAAAACAATATTGATCAATTAAACCTGTCTCTTCCAATATCCAAAACAAAGCAGCAGTCAACCAAAATAAACTGATCAAGCGCATTCCTTCTTTACTGATTTGCCATAAACACTGTGAATCCAATACTGCATACTGTATTTGACCGGCTCAAAGAAAACAACATGAATTCCAACCACTGTCTCTTTCACTGATTAAATCAAAACAACGCGAATTTTAACCCGAATCTCGGAATAAACTGCAAAGTGTTGTAGAATTTTAATCTTTCTGAGAATATGCCCACAAAACCTTAATTCCTGATTAAATGCCAAATAACGCTCGCTTGATCAAAATTGAACCAAAAATCATCCAAAACCCTAAACCAACTGTGAAACAATCCAGAGCTCTGAAAATCAGTAAAAACCCTAATTTTGCTTGACTGTCAAGAAAAGTCCGTTTGTCCGATTCTTGAGCCAGTTTGAAGAATCAGGAAAGGCTTGAAGCTGAGATTTCTTGTGGAAAAATGCGAGGGCAAATTTTGGGGTACAACAACCTCCATGCCATATACCAGGGAAAAAGGAGTTGCACCTGTTGATGTATGTACAGAGGTACGATAGCCATGTAAAGCAAAGGGAAGCATTTTATGCCAATCTTTGTATGTCTTCACAATTTTCTGAATGATTTTCTTAATATTTTTGTTTGCAACTTCGACAGCCCGTTCATCTTGGATCAATAT
Organism: Vicia faba; assembly: GCA_948472305.1. Classification (NCBI taxonomy): domain Eukaryota; kingdom Viridiplantae; phylum Streptophyta; class Magnoliopsida; order Fabales; family Fabaceae; genus Vicia; species Vicia faba. The sequence goes on along the minus strand of OX451738.1, from coordinate 333,243,909 downwards.
GGTGAGGAATTATGATGCTTGATCTTGAAATTGTCGCATAATTCTTTCATCATTTTGTTGTTCAAATTAGACCCGTTATCAGTTATGATATTGTTTGGAACCCCATGTCTGCATATGAGATTTTGCTTGATTAAACGGGTGACCACTTGGCTTGTCACATTTGCATATGATGTTGCTTCTACCCATTTGGTGAAGTAATTGATGGCGACTAGTATAAATTGATGTCCGTTAGATTCCTTTGGTTCGATCATGCCTGTCATATCAAATCCCCACATTGAGAACGACCAAGGGGAGCTCATGATATTTAGAGGAGTAAATGGTACATTCATCTTGTCGGTGTAGATTTGGCATTTGTGACAAGTTTATGTGTAATGATAGCAATCTGCTTCCATTGTTAGCCAGTAATACGCTGCCTGTAGAATTTTTCTTGCCATAGCATGCCCATTTGTATGGGTTCCAAAAGTGCCTCTGTGGATTTCTATCATAAGTGTATCCGCTTCTTGTTTCTCCACACACCTGAGTAGCACCATATTCTAATTTATTTTGTACAGTACATTACCACTCAAAGAATTTTGATGCTAGCCTTCGCAGAGTTTGTTTGTCAATGATAGAGGCATTTTCTGGATATTATTGTTTTTCAAGATATCTCTTGATATCATAGAAACAAGGCTTATCATCTGGTCCTTCTTCAATAGCGAGGCAGTGTGCTAGCTCTTCAAAATGTATGATAGTGATGCGTGACTCATGGTTGGGCCAGGTTGCTTTAAACATGGTTGACAAGGTTGCTAGAGCATCTTCCATTTGATTTTCTTCTTGCGGGATGTGGTTGAAAGTAACTTTGGTGAATTCCGCAACTAGCTTTAAGACATGGTCCCGATATGGAATCAAGTTTGGGTATTTTGTGTCCTATTATCCTTTGACTTGGCATATGACTAACGCAGAGTCTCCGTATAGTTCAAGATATTTGATTCTCAGATCGATGACAGCTTCCAGACCTAGAATGCAAGCTTCATATTCGGCGACATTGTTGGTGCAGTCGAAACATAACCTTGCATTATAAGGTTTGTGATATTTCTTTGGAGAGGTCAAGAATGCTCCGATACCATGTCCCAATGCATTTGAATCTCCATCAAACATGAGTGTCCAATGTGCCCCTGGTTCAGGTCCTTCATCAGGTCTTGGTATTTCATAGTCATCTATAGCCATAACATCTTCGTCTAGAAAGTCAAAATACATGGGTTGATACTCTGACAATGATTGATGGGATAGATGATCAGCTATTATACTACCTTTGATGTCCTTTTGAGTAACATATAGTATCTCGTACTCCGATAATAACATCTACCATCGAGCAATCCTCCCTATAAGAGCTGGTTTTTCGAACACATATTTTAAGGGATTCATCCTTGCTATTAGCCATGTGGTGTGTTTTAGCATGTATTTCCTCAATCTTTTAATAGCCCAAGCCAATGCACAACACGTTTTCTCGAGGAGCGAGTACTTGATTTCATAGTCAGTGAATTTCTTAATGAGGTAGTAGATTGCTTGCTCTCTTCTACCTATTTCGTCTTGTTGGCCCAATAGACATCCCATTTATCCTTTAAGTATTGTTAGGTACAAAATGAGAGGTCTCCCATCTATCCTGTAAATATTTCTTTATCATCTCAAACATTCTCTGGTAATCACCATTCCATGTTACTGTTTGATCTTTTCGCAGCAATTTGAATATAGGCTCGCACGTAGCAGTTAGGTGTGATATGAACCTTGAAATATAGTTCAATTTCCCTAAGAAACCACGAACCTCTTTTTCTGTCTTTGGTGTAAGCATTTCTTGTATAACTTTTACTTTGGCGGGGTCCACTTTGATACCACACTGGCTTACAATAAACCCAATTACTTACCTGACCTGACACCAAAGGTACACTTGTTTGGATTCAACCTTAATTTAAACCTTCGCAGTCGGTCAAATAACTTCTGTAAATGTATGGTTTGGTCCTCATTTGTATGAGATTTGGCAATCATATCGTCTACGTACACCTCAACCTCTTTGTGATCATATCATGGAACATTGTAACCATTTCCTGTTGATAGGTTGCCCTTGAGTTCTTCAAACCGAACGACATTACTTTGTAGTAGAAAGTGCCCCAAGGTGTCATGAAGGTAGTCTTCTCCATATCTTCAGGTGCCATTTTGATTTGATTATAACCTGAGAAATCGTCCATGAATGAGAATACTGAAGCTTGAGCTGTATTGTCCACAAGAACATCCATGTGAGGTAGTGGGAAATTGTCTTTAGGACTTGCTCTGTTTAGATCCCGATAATCTACACACATATGTACTTTTCCATCTTTCTTGGGTACTGGCACGATGTTAGCTATCCAAGGTGGATAGTCTACCACTGCCAAGAACCCTACATCAAATTCTTTGAGAACCTCTTCGTGAATTTTACTGGACATATCTGGACGAGTTCTCCTGAGCTTTTTCCTGACCGAGAGACAACCTTCTTTAAGAGGTAATCGGTGTACCATGATATCTGTATCCAACCCTGGCATGTCTTTGTAGGACCAGGTGAATATATCCATATACTCGTGTAACAACTTAATCAGCCTTTCTTTGACGCTTTCTTCTAACGCTTCCCCTAGCTTGATCTCTTTTGGGTCTTCTTCTGTGCCAAGATTAATGCTCTCAATAGGCCCTTGACATGGTTGTATATTGTCAGCCTTTTGTTTTATGCTTCTTGCGAGTTCTTCAGAAAGTTCAAGATCCTCAATATCTTCCTCTTCAGCTTGGTTGACAGGAGTATCGAAATAATATCGGATAGTAGCAGTAACATCATCGGTGATTTTGGGCATGGGTATGCACATTTATCATGTTTTGGTGCAGTTTTTGTTTAGTACGTGAATTTGGAAAATGCATATGAGAGAAAGTATTTCCATTTTAAAATATAGTATAAATGCAAAAGAAAAACAAGGATCTTAATTGAATACAAAACACATTTTTATTAATCATGAATATTGATTGAAACATACGGGGGACCCTTACAAACAACCCCTATACCTCGGGCTTGACATAGGTTCTTTCAAAAATAAAGAAAATTACTTTGGAAAGAAAATTTCAGGAATCTTGACAACTGTCCAGTTCTTCAGCTCTTCGCCTGGGGCGCATTCATAGATGAAATCAAATGCCTTTTTGATGTTGTTTTTGTGGGACACCATTGCCACTTGTTCGCCATGTTCTACCCCTTTTCTGATGAAGGTTTCATGGATTGGGGGAAACCGTGCTTTCCTTTTTATAGTAGCCTTTGATGATTCATAACCTAAACCAAAACGGTTCTTCTTCTCAGATATTTCAGGGAGTTTCCCCAACCTTTCGAGTCACCCTTCTCCATTGCTATTTGTAAATCTCTCCATGAAGTCATAGTAGGCTTCTTGACCTTTTATATCGGTAAGGTTATCATTGAAGCAACCTCTAATACTTAAAATGGTGTAGCTATGCAATCTTCGTCAGCACTGATATACATGTAGGACTCAACGTGACTTACTAAGATGTCTTCCTCTCCACCAATTATGACCAATATTCCTTCAACAAAGAACTTCAATTTTTTATGTAGGGTTGAAGTGTCTGCTCCTGCCGCGTGAATCCAAGGTCTTTCGAGTAAACATGTATACGCATGCTCTATATCCATGACTTGAAAGGTGATATAGAACATGTGTGGGCCGATATTGACGGGAAGGTCTACTTTTACGAATACTGTACTTTGAGAACCATTGAAATCTTTGACTATCATGGAAATCGGTCTTATCACAACATCGTCTAATGTTAAATTCATCAGGCTAGATTTGGGTAACACATTGAGGTCAGAACCGGTATCGGTAAGTACCATAGATAGATTTGTAGTACCTATCTGTATTGAAATGTGTAATGCTTGATTGTGAGCTCAGCCTTGTGGAGGTAACTCACTGTCGTTGAAACCCAAATAGGACCTAGGCGTCATATTTTCTACCACATTATCAAATTGGTTCACATTGATTTCTTCTGCAACATGAGCAGAACTTAAGACTTTCATCAAATAATCCCGACACGCTACTGAATTGTTGAGCAACAAGAGTATGGAAATCTTGGCTGGAGTTTGGTGAAGTTGGTCCACCACCCTATAGTCACTTCTCTTATTTATCTTCAAGAATTCATCGGCCTCTTGGTTGGTGAAGCTTTTGTTTGGAGGCTCTTGATTCACCTCTTCAACCACTTTTCCTTTCTCTTTTGTTAACAAGTCATTTTTGTTTTTCAACATATTGTCATTCTTCTCCAATGGTTTAGTTCCGAACACCCGACCACTATGGGTTATGCCCCCTGTCCCTGCTATATTTGAATTTGCGGGTTCTTGACTTGATGATGGCTCACATTCTTGTTTTGAGCCATTGACATATACAGCCGGATCATAACTCCATGGTACTGTCTTGTCACTTTTATAAAGGATAGGAGATGTCCCTTTAATTACCATCGTAGTCTTCGACGTTACTAGTATTTTCAGAGTTTTTTTATTGTAGGGGTTTCTGTCGAATCTCCCCATGGTATTACAAGAGTCTTCTTGTTAGGGTTCATCCTTTGGAAGGGTATTACCAACGACTATTTCATATTTCCTTTAATTGAAGCTACATATTCTTCTTTAGGGTATGGTTTGAATCGAACTATCCCCTGATCTACCAACTTCTATAATGTTCTTTTGAAATCTTCATTGTGTTCCAATAGGAACCCACATTCTAACAGATATGTTTTTAACAAGTTTATTGGGGCCTTTGCTTGTCTAGCCACCTCGAAGTTAGTGGCTACTTCGATCGCATTTATTGTAGGTCCACCATGTGGAGGTGTAGCGGTAGAAATGTTCAAGACTAAGCCATTGGACTGACTAGACTTTATACAAATCAAAAATAAAAATCGCCACCGCGCTTTATTGTTTCCAAAGGAATGGGCAAAGAGAGAATAACCCAAAAAATGGGGAAAGATTTAAGGTAAGGGGGTTGGTTATGCAAAGGGAAGGTATTAGCACCCTAAACATCTACAGTACTCCGCAGGAACCTCTTTGTAAAATTTGTATATTTTGGCTATAAAATATGTTGTATATAAAATGGATGGTGGAGGTGAGAAAAGAAATGTATTTTTTATGAGTTTTGCACCCGCCGCGGTTGTGAGCATTTAGTGCCTACGTACCACCTTTCGTGCAATAGGGGATCAGGGTATACGTAGTTCCTCTTTTAAAAATTTGAAACACAAGTGTGTTGGTTGATTTTAAGAGATAATACATCATCGTCATTGTCCGTGTGGAAAACATACTTACTACCCACAATCATGAGAAAGGAGAAATTGCATCATCTCAAAGTGGAGGATATGGCTTGGATTTTAAAATCAACAATGCCTCACTCAACACCCAAGTGGAAAATATCTCACTTCACTACATATTGTAGAAGTATAGTTGTTTGCATCACTAGAAGGATTGATAAGAGTCTAATCTTTTTGAGAAAAGTTTAAAGATAAAAGCCAAAGTGGAAAAAATGATTTGAAATGAGATTGATTGATTTTTAGTCTTCTCACAATAAGTTTCAAGGTATTATTAAGTTGATTGAAGTTTATTGATGAAAATGTTTTGAAAATGAATGGACCTAAGTCCAAGTTTATTATGAAAGTGTTTTATGTTTAGAAATAAGAAGAATTTTCAAAAGGAGGGAGAAGATTTTTGAAATTAAAGAAGATGGTAGGAGAAGAAGAGACTATCCTAAAGCATAAGGTAAAAGCTAAGGATAAGGACCATATAACCACCAAGAAGCCAAAACTTGACATTATGAGCCAAGGTAGAATTCACATTCTTTGGATTGAAACCAAGCAAACAAAGATACTAGACCTCTTGAGAGAACCAAACTTCAAGTGTATTAACTCTTCACAAAAATTGGGCAGAGTAACGGCTGTATGCGGGTGAATTCCAGATTACAAACAAAGAGTGTAATCACAAAAACCTGCACATAAAAACAAACAAGCAACCCAATGTCTTGAGGTAAACCTCAAGAACTCCAGACAAAATAATCAGATAAGATCACAAGGTCTCCAAGATAGGCCAAGGTTTCTAATCCTAAGTCTTTGAAAAAGTTCACTGCTCCATAATGCCAGGGATAGTAACCAAATAGTCCAAGTACCATTAAGAGTTTTTTAGGGTTTAAGTTGATTATTAAGTGTCTTAGGAAAAGAAAAAAGAAAAGCTCAAGTGAGAAAAGTAAAAATGACAAGAATATAAATGCTCAAATGAGCAAAGATGAAAATGACATGAAATGAAAAATGCTAAAAATAAATAGTACATAAAGCATAAAAAAAATAAAAGCATAAAATAAAACAAGTCAATAATTAGTGGTTAGTTGGATGACCATCTTAAAACTTGCATTTGGAATTCATTAAAGGATTGGTAGAACCAAAGACTTCACACAACAAGTTGCATTTTCTTTTTGTCAAGTATATCATCCATTTGAAATTCTCACAAGTACCATTTAATGACCAATGATGTTTAAGTGATCTGCGTTGACCAAAGGTGTTGTAGATCCATTAGAGGATTGGTAGAACCAAAGCCTCCACACAATGAATCTCAAGGTTATTGGATCAAAGAGATCAAATTAACATACTTGGGCTTGCAATCATAAGTTTGGGCCACGAATGATCATTTATTCGAATCAGGACAAAATTTAGGGCTATGTTAAGCAACTGTAAGTGGACTTATATAGAAGTCGCACCTATTTTGAGATTGGTCAATAGCAATTTATGCACCATTTGTTTTGAGACATGATATAGAGATCATGCTCCAACAACATTTAGTGCAATGAGAAAGGGACGAGATAAAGAGGAATTAGGGTAAAAAGAAAAAAACACATTTGAATTAATATTTAATCAAACTATTATTAAAATCATTCATCCATCTTTTATGGATTTAAACTCAACACCATGGATCCAACGATGTTAATATAGCCATGATCAAAAACTCAACCCAAGACAGCCAGAAAATATTCACAAAATAATAATATAATTAATATATTCATTAAAGGGTTTAAAAAATATGTTTTTTAAAAATAAAATAATGAGGAAAATATCAATTATATTCAAATTAATCAAGAAATAAAAAATAAGACCATAGAAAAATCAGAAAAGAGGCCAAGTAATTATACAAAATTTTTGGGAATTTTTAAAAGTCAGAAACTATTTTTAAAAATTAAAATAAATGGGTAAAATAAACAAAAATAGTAAAAAATAGTAAAGTCGGAAGCAAAAATAAAATAAGGTCACCAATATTTGTTACAATATCATTGGATCATTCCATAATTTTTTCAGAATTAAAAAATGTGTAAAAGTATTTTTAAACATTTTAAACAAATCAAATAAGTGAAAAAATCATAAAAAAATATCAAAACACAAAATTAAATTGTGAAAAAATAAAAATCAGAAAGAGAATAATCAAAAATATTTTTCATAATTGTTTCAGATTTTTTGGACTAAAAATGAATTTTCTATGATTTTTTGAAATTTAAAACAATTAAAACATAAAAATCAGAAAAAGAAAATAAAAGTAAAATATGTGGACCATTGGATGAGAGTCAAAACACGTTAGTAATCAAATCCAAGGGATCTGGCGCGTTGTGCATATCATGATCATTAAGTGAATAATATACAGAATCATTAATAAATCAGATTTTTGAAAAAAACAAATGACACGTTTTCATTGGTTGGAAGATAACACGTTGGTCATCTTCAACCTCCAGCCCTCACGAATTGCAGGTCTCTCAAACTGTAAAATCAGAAGCTCATACATATGCCATTCGCTTCGTCTCTTCAAGACGAAGACAACCACACCCTCGCGGCAAATTTATGTAAACTGTAACTCAAGAAATTTGGAAAGAAAATTTTGAAAAGCGATTTGAAAATTCATGGTCAAAACGTGCTTCCAGATAAAAGTAAGTGTTGCGACTAGAACCATGGCAAGGAGAGAAACACAATGATGCCAAAGTTTTGAAGAATTGATGAAGGAATCTACCTATTGAAGTTGAGTTGCAGAGATCTGAAACTGGACTTCTATGGAGCAATATAGGGCACGATTCTTGAATGTGATTATATGATTAGCTTCAGGGAAGATCAAGGAAGGTGGATTAATGAAAAAAATAGATTGAAAAAGGCTTGAGAATAGGATTTGAAGTAGCTGAATTCTGAGTTGTGAAGCAAGTTTGGCAGGGTTATTCTTGCTATCTAAGCTTGGGAAATTGAATGGGGGATGACCCTCTATTTATATGAAATCAAATGGAATGTTCAAGCGTGTGGAATGATGCAAATGGGAGGGAAATCGTGTGAACCTGGTGCACGAGCAAAGTGTGATCTGATTTGCATCAAAACTCATCTAATTCTTGCGTTTCAATGCTCTAATCCACTTTGGCAACTTGGTTAAACATGTTTAGATCTCAAACGCGTGCTAATTTGATGTTTAAAGGCTAAAACATGGATTTCAAATTCTGACTTATGGAGAAACTTCAGTTCCAAGTTACCAAGTTCAATCCAATGGCATTTCCGCCTCAGGGGGTCTTAGGGAAAAATTCTTAATGCTTTGGAAAGATGAGGTAACAAGCTTTGCAATGGAAAAGAATGGAATCTAATAGAGGCTTGAGCTGAAAATTACATGGAGTCAAAGTTGAAGAAAAAGGGTTGACTTTCCATAGAAATATTTCAAATTCTTCTTTAAAAATGACCTATAATCTTTTTCATCCAAACATGGCCTTCCACTTAGAATTTGCTCTTGACCAAACAAGATGGAATGAAGTAGACCTCTTGAATGACATTTTGCAATTTGAACCACTCAAAATCTCCAAAAATTGAGCAAGTTATAACTTGTTGAAGTTGGCCAAAAATCATGAAATGACCTATAATCTTTTGCATTCTTAAGGCAACTTCCATCCATTTTCTTACTCTGCACATAAAAGAAGGAATGAAGTACACATCCTTAGGATCATCATGAAAAAATAATGGGCTCAAGGTGATAAAAATTGACCAAGTTATGACCATTTGAAGTCACATATGGAAAATTGGGGATTCATCTGGATGACTTGTAATCTTTCTTCTTCACCAAGTCCCTTCCACATGAAAACTCCTTGGAACTTTTGAAGTAGTTTGTTGGTAAATCTTTGGAGAGAAGGATGTTTTTGTAATCACTCAAAAATACCAAAAGATGAGCAATATATGCCCCTTGGAAGTCCAAAACCTAGCCTCTAGATCAAGAGAATGCTTGGTGGAACTTTGCCAAGTTTGATCAAACTTTTTGTGCCAATATTCTTCCTTTGTGAATAGAGATTGTTGAGGATGGTGATGAGGACTCATGGCCACCAAAACCATTTTCATACCAACTCTTCCAAAACAACTTCAATTGTGAGGTTTGAATCTCTCAAGCTTTTGACCAGGGCATGGAAATAAACTCATGAACCCATGAAGCAACTTGCTAAACCTCATTGCCTTTACCTACATTATTAACAAGTAAGACAAACCAATATTGAATTTTGTTAATTAGAGAGAGAATCAAAGCAAAATATCTATGATCACAAAAGAAAACAAGTCAAGGTTTTTGGTAACTCCTCAAAGAGCAAAGCTAAAGATAGGGAGAAGAACCAAAAGCCCTAATGTGATTTTATGGTGATTTAAACAATATGGTATGATGAAGGGATCTTATGGGAAAAAATTGGGGTACAACAGCTGCCCTTATTTAAGTTTCTTCTATCTGGAGATACGAAGGTTAAAAATCTTCGTATCGCCGTGATCGAAGACACTTAAATATAAAACAAACCCTGTTTTTGGCCCTAAGATGCTATGCAAACATTTATGCATATGAATGCATATGAATGGAACAAAAGAGATGCAAAGTAGCATTGGGGATGCAACATAAAAATGCAGAAACAAAGGAGCAATCCCACCAGGAAAATAAATCACTGGTAAACCACGAGAACAAAATCAGAGAGGATGATAACAAGCATCGACGTTCACTACCGATGTACTATCGTCGTTCACCGAATATATCAAACCACCGCCGTTGACTGACGATGAACTATCAACATTCACTAAAGATAGCAAAAAGATAACAAACACCAACGTTCACTGTCGATGTACTACCAACGTTCACTGAAGGTAGAAAGGGAAAATATATCATACCATCGCCGTTCACTGACGATGAACTATCAACGTTCACTAAAGATAGCAAAAAGATAAGAAACACCGACGTTCACTGCCTATGTACTACCAACGTTCACTGAAGGTAGAAGGGGAAAATATATCATACCACCACCGTTCACTAACGATGAACTATCAACGTTCATTAAAGATAGCAAAAAGATAAGAAACACCGAAGTTCGCTGCCGATGTACTACCAAAATTCACTGAAGGTAGAAGGAGAAAATATCATGTCATTGCCGTTCACTGACGATGAACTATCAACACTCACTGAAGATAGCAAAAAGATAAGAAACACCAACATTCACTGCCGATGTACTACCAACATTCACTGAAGGTAGAAAGAGAAAATATCATACCACCGCCTTTCACTGGCGATGAACTATCAACGTTCACTGAAGATAGCAAAAAGATAACAAACACCAACGTTCACTGCCGATGTACTACCAACGTTCACTGAAGGTGGAAAGGGAAAATATATCAAGTTTTCCCAAGATTCTGGTGTTTTTCCAAGAACGGGTCTCAACTTCTTCTTTAACCAAGGAGATTTGCCTGGAAAGGGTAATATGTAATCTGTCTCAAATAAAGAGAATACCACTTATTGTCAAGGGGAATTGCAAAGAGAAATGACTTTCTAGGGATAGAAAAATGACTTCCCGGGGAAGTGCCACGATATTCCTGCTGAGGAGATAAAGTTTTCCTGTGCAAAATAAATGTACAAACCAAAACTCAAAGTTGTCATAAATCCATAATAAATGATATTGTTATGTAGCCACAAATCCAATTCATAAATAAACTAGAGCAAGACGGCCAATGCAGATACATCGTTTGAGAAATAAACTCAAGAGGGAAAACCAAATTCAACTAAGAAAAGAGCGTTGCAGGAAAGGTTAGAACACAATGCAAATGAACGATGATTTTTAGCAATGCATGATGTATGTATGAATGTATGAGTTCTATTGTGCATATACTGGTAAAAAGGATACATAATCAGCGCAGACAAACAAAACCGCATCAGGTACTAAAAACATTGGGCTACGCTTCAACCAGAAAGATCAATCCAAGAAAGGTAACTGCATAAACCAAACTTATTGTTTTAAATTTACTGAGGAGAAACATAAGTCAGATGTAGCTAAATCAAATAGATATCGGGATAGAACATCCTTCTTCCGGTTTCATGGGAGAAAAAGAGTTTCCAAAAGCAACATGCCTACTGGAGATTGCAAGATCAATCTTAATTAAAACATACTGACATCGAAACAACCAAGCCTCACTGGGGGGTTCAAGCCTACCGCCCTGGAGAAAAAACTGCGGATTGAAAATTTTCATCACGAACACTCATGCCACCAAGAGATGCCCTGGGATAACCTTCCCGAGAAATCAAGAAGTCAACACTAGTACCGATACTGCAAAAAGAGCGAAATTTCAGCACACCAAGGGAATAAAACCTTTCATTATATGAGGGAAGACTTCGCTGGGGAACCTGGGACAGAGGCTTCTGACCATGCAAACCCGAAAAAAGCGAACCAAGACTTGACTGGGGATAATGGGGTCACAAACCCAATACTATACCTTGCACCCATTGATATCGTTTTTAACTATCTGAGAAACACACAAAGATTGCGCACACCAGCAAAATGGCCTAAGAAAACCTTCACGAAGGAAGTACATCTTCTTAAAACAAACGAAGTTTGTTCATTCTTGTGTTCACCATTTTTGTTTTCATTGTTTTAACACAAATCCCAAAGTAAATTGAATTGTAAAGATCTCTTCTCTTTTTTTGAAAAGTTAATTTTGCTTTTTATAATCTTTTTGCTTTAACAGTTATTATCAGTAATAAGTGAAGTCTTTGCAAGCTAAATAAAAATAAGAACACAAAGAATTGGGCAAAGGCTCGAATTTCATTAATAGAATGGTAGTCTGCGAATGGCGAGACTCCATGGATGATTACAAAGTTTGGGAAATAAACTAGAGCAAGACGGCCAATGCAGATACATCCTTTGAGAAATAAACTCAAGAGGGAAAACCAAATTCAACTAAGAAAAGAGCGCTGCAGGAAAGGTCAGAACACAATGAAAATGAACGATGATTTTTAGCAATGCATGATGTATGTATGAATGTATGAGTTCTATTGTGTATATACTGGTAAAAAGGATACATAATCAACGCATACAAACGAAATCGCCTCAGGTATTAAAAACATTGGGCTACGCTTCAACCAGAAAGATCAATCCAAGAAAGGTAACTGCATAAACCAAACTTATTGTTTTAACTTCACTGAGGAGAAACATAAGCCGGATGTAGCTAAATCAAATAGATACCGGGATAAAAATCCTTCTTCCGGTTTCATGGGAGAAAAAGAGTTTCCAAAAGCAACATGCTTATTGGAGATTGCAAGATCAATCTCAATTAAAACATACTGACGTCGAAACAACCAAGCCTCACTGGGGGATTCATGCCTACCGCCCTGGTGAAAAACTGCGGATTGAAAATTTTCATCATGAACACTCATGCCAACAAGAGATGCCCTGAGATAACCTTCCCGAGAAATCAAGAAGTCAACACTAGTGCCGATACTGCAAAAAGAGCGACATTTCAGCACACCAAGGGAATAAAACCTTTCATTATATGAGGGAAGACTTCGTTGGGGAACCTGGGACAGGCTTCTGACCATGCAAACCCGAAAAAAGCGAACCAAGACTTGACTACGGATAGTGGGGTCACAAACCCAATACTGTACCTTGCACCCACTGATATTGTTTTTAACTATCTGAGAAACACACAAAGATTGCACACACCAGCAAAATGACTTGAGAAAACCTTCACGAAGGAAGTAAATCTTCTTAAAACAAATGGAGTTTGTTCATTCTTGGGATCACCATTTTTGTTGTCATTGTTTTAAAACAAATCCCAAAGTAAATTGAATTGTAAAGATCTCTTCTCTTTTTTTGAAAAGTTAATTTTGCTTTTTTTAATCTTTTTGCTTTAACAGTTATTATCAGTAATAAATGAAGTCTTTGCAAGCTAAATAAAAATAAGAACACAAAGAATTGGGTAAAGGATCGAATTTCATTAATAGAATGGTAGTCTGCGAATGGCGAGACTCCATGGATGATTACAAAGTTTGGGAAATGGTAATACATAATTGAAAAGATACATTGAGATATAATGACCACTATCCCCCCTAACAACTTTTGAAATCCTGAGCAGCAGCTTTCGTTGTAGTATGGTGAGGATCTGAGAAGATTGTTGCTTCAACGATCAAGTCTCGTCCGATGTAGTTACTCTCCAAGAAAAATCCCTAACTTTTGCCTAAGCTGCCCTTGCGGGTTTTCAACTTAGCGGGAAATTTATTCTGTTTATTTCTCTAATTTTTTCCTAGACCGCCCTTTCGGGTTTTCGGCCTACTGAGACGCTCCTTTTTGCCTAAGCCGCCCTTTCGGGTTTTTAACTTAGCGAGCTATTCTTTTTATTCTTTAGGTGAAGTATTTCTTGACTGCGTCAGCATTCATGGGACGTGGGAACTCCTCGCCATCCATAGTTTCAATAATTAATTCACCACCAGAGAAGGCTTTCTTGACAACATACGGGCCTTCAAAATTGGGAGTCCACTTGCCCCTAGAATCAATGTTGAAAGAGATGATCTTCCTGAGCACGAGGTCGCCTTCTCTGAATTCACGAGGTTTGACCTTTTTATCAAACGCTTTCTTCATTCCTTTCTAATATAACTGCCCATGACACAAAGTTGTCATTCTTTTCTCTTCAATCAAATTCAATTGGTCAAACATGTTCTGGACCCATTCAGCCTCTGTCAATTTGGTTTCCATTATCACACGCAACGAGGGAATCTCTACCTCGACAGGGAGTACAACTTCCATTCCATATACTAGAGAAAACGGGGTTGCTCCTGTTGAAGTGCAGAAATATGTTCGATATCCATGTAGAGAAAAAGGGAACATTTTATGCCAATCCTTATAAGTAACAACCATTTTCTGGATAATTCTCTTGATATTCTTATTAGCAGCTTCAACAGCCCCATTCATCTTTGGCCTGTATGGAGATGAATTGTGATGGACAATCTTGAATTCTTCGCACAATTCAGTCATCATCTTGTTGTTAAAATTCGAGCCATTGTCAGTGATGATTCTGCTCGGCACACCATACCGGCATATAAGATTATTTTTAATGAAACGCACAACCACATGTTTGGTAACATTGGCATACGAAGCAGCCTCTACCCATTTGGTAAAGTAGTCAATTGCTAGCAAGATGAAACGGTGTCCATTTGAAGCTTTGGGTTTTATCATCCCGATCATGTCAATACCCCACATAGAGAAAGGCCACGGGGAAGAAATCACATTGAGAAGTGTCGAAGGTACATGGATCTTATCTGCATAAATCTGGAATTTATGGCACTTCTTTGAAAATTTGTAACAATCGGATTCCAATTTCAACCAATAATAACCTTCCCTTAGCATCTTTTTAGCCATGGAATGTCCATTAGCATGAGTGCCAAATGAACCTTCATGAATCTCATGCATCAACATGTCTGCTTCGTGTCTATCCACGCATCTGAGCAACACCATGTCATAATTTCTCTTGTATAACACATTTTCACTGAGGAAGAAACTGCCTGCCAATCTTCTCAGTGTCTTTCTATCTTTCTTTGATGCACCAAACGGGTATTCCTAAGTCTAAAGAAAATTCTTGATATCATAATACCAAGGTTTTTCATTTGTTGCTTCCTCTGTCGCAAACACATGAGCGGGCCTATCTAGCCGTCAAACTGTAATTCGGGGTATATCATTCCAAGTATTCACTTGGTACATGGAAGCCAGAGTTGCCAGAGCATCCGCCATTTGATTTTCATCCCTATGAATGTGATGGAATTCAACTTTAATGAAGAAGGGTAGTAATCTTCTAGCATAATCTTTGTAAGGGATCAAGTCAGGGTGACGAGTGTCCCATTCTCCTTTAATTTGATTTATTACCAAATCTGAATCACCATACACATCTAGAATCTTGATTCTGAGATCAATAGCTTCTTCAAGACCCATGATGCAAGCCTCATATTCTGCCATATTATTAGTGCAATCAAATGTTAACCTTGCAGTAAAAGGAATGTGTGATCCATGAGGAGTAACAATCACAACACCAATTCCTTTACCATAAGCATTCACGGCTCCATCAAATACCATACTCCAACGAGATTCAGGGTACGGGCCCTCCTCAGGAAATGGTTCATCACAATCTTTCACTTTCAAGAACATCACATCTTCATCGGGGAATTCATATTCTGCAGACTAATGATCTTCCACCGGCTGGTGAGCAAGGTAATCTGCCAACACACTACTTTTAATAGCTTTTTGAGTGAGGTAATCGATATCATATTCAGATGACAACATCTGCCCACGGGCAATTCTTCCAGTAAGAGCAGGCTTTTCAAAAATATACTTGATTGGATCCATTTTGGATATCAACCAAGTAGTATGATTCAACATATACTGCCGCAAACGCTTTGCCGCCCAGGCCAAAGCACAACATGTTTTTTCTAGCATAGAATACCGCGACTCACAATCAGTGAACTTTTTGCTGAGATAATAAATGGTGAACTCTTTCTTTCACGTTTTATCCTGTTGTCCCAGAATACAATCCATGGATTTATCTAACACTGTTAAATACATAATCAATGATCTTCCTTCTACGGGAGGGAGCAAGATAGGAGGTTCAAGCAGATATTCTTTAATACTTTCAAATGCCCTTTGGCAGTCATCCGTCCACACACAACCTTGATCTTTCTTTAACAACTTAAAGATCGATTCACACGTTGCAGTCATGTGGGAAATTGTAAGTGCCCTGGCTGGAGAGTTGGCTTCATTTGTAAAACAAATAAGAAAGCAAGTTTACCCATATTCCCTCTGTTGTTTTAATATGTGAGGTTGAAGAAGTTCAACATCTGGACCAACATGTTATGTAAGATGTCACAACATCAGCATATGACATCGCGCCTGAAATTAAGTACTGATTAAGTAACTATGTTATATGTTGAATGTTTGTAACAGCTGTGACTTGTAACCTAACTATTCTAAGTGATCTAAATTATGAAAGAGGTTATTTGTTGTGTTGAAGAAGTTCAACATCTAGGAAAACATGTTAGATGTAATGTCATGACATCTGACTTGACATCACGTCAACAGAATTGATAATTCAGTTACAGTTCTGGTACTTAAATACTCTGAGAATATATGTGGCATTTCTTATGGAGAATCTGAAGATCAGTCAAGAATCAATCAGAATATTTGAAGAAAATACTGTTTCTAAATATGGAGATATTTTAGGAACTAGAAGATTGAAGACCTTGATTATAGGAGAAGTTTGCTGCTGAGTTGTAACAGCAAGGAGAAAAGCTTGCTGAAATTTTTGAAGGCCCAAATCCAGTTGGGTAATAGGTTATAAATAGCAGATTGTAACCTAGGGTTAGGATCGCTCACATAATGTAACATTGGGGTGTTTTTGTTAGGTAAATCTGTCGGTCTGTGGCAAGGTTACCATGTGTGTAACTCGATACCTGTAGGTAAGAGTTTGAGTGTTCTTGGACGAAGCTATGAAGCAAGTCTAAGTATTTCTGCATTACTTCATAATCATTGTAATGTAGGAAATCAAGTGGGAGGGCTCTGCTTCTTGAGTAGAAGTAAGACTTCTGTTGCTGCGGCAATAGGAATGGAAACTGGTAGGTTTCTATCTAGGAGTTCCTAGGTATAGGTTGCACTGGGTAAATGATTAAGTGAAGGATGGGAACTTGTGAAGTTTAGTCCTGAATTAATATTGCTGATAGTGGATCTTCTTCCTGGCTTGGTATGCCCCCAGAGTAGGTGTGTTTCACCGAACTGGGTCAACAACTGATTTGTGTTTTTACATTCAACACTTTATAATTCTGTCTGTTATATATATCAAGGTAAAACTGTAATGTTGTAACAGATGATGTCTCAGAACATGTTAAGACATCATGCTGATATCTGTGTAGGAGAAACAGAACTGTGAAGGTTGTTTGCTCTCTGCTGATCATGTGCCACAGATGAACAGAACTAGGTACATCGTTGTTCTATCCTCTGCACCTTCAAAGTATATCTGCCACAGCTTGGATAAACTGTGCTTCTGTTACTCTTCAGTACTGTAACACGAAAAATTGGGTATCTACCTTGCAGTGTATTTATTATGTCATATCAGATGTCTTGACCTTGGGTATAACATCTGAAGACTGGCATACACCAGAATTTCAATTGGTATCAGAGCAGGCATCCTGTTCTGTTTCTGGATGAGATCCATGGGTGATACTTTCTGGTATCTGCAAGGTCAATCTTAGTACTGGAGACTGTAACCTGGAAAGGTTTGTTATTTCCCTGAATGGTCCCTTAAAGTGGGAGGATGGACTATTCATGACAGGAACTGTGTGATTGGCATTTGGCCTGGTTGTGTGGTAGCTGCTCTAGGTTTGATTTATTTTCAAACCTAGGATTTGTGTACGCCTAAAGTGTGTGTGCAAAGATTGAGTTGTATTATGTTCTTCCGCTGTGTAATACTTGGCAAAACTCAAGCTCTTATGTGTTTCCCCTCTTGTGGATTGAAGGCTACTGTATTCAAGAATTCAACATAAGCTATTAAAGATGTCACTGATACTTGAGTCCTCTCAAGTCCACTCATGAAGACGTTCTTCGTTCAGAATGTATGCAGCTACTAGTTGAAGAGCATATGTTTTGGGTGTCAAACAAAGGGATACTTTTGTTTGGGACCTACTCCTGACCTGGAAGAGGAGACATCTGTGTGTGCAAAGTTGACAATGGTAGAGTCAACTATGTCTGTGTGCTCCCGAAGGTTACTTTTAAGAGTCAGAACTCTAGAAGTGAAGCTGGTTGAGATATGACATTGATCAGGGCTGAGCAGTTGTTCCCTGGAGTACTATGGTGTGAAGAAAGACAAGCTCATTGGTTAATAAAAGTCAATAATGGTGCAGCATTATCGCTCCTTCATAGAAGTAGATTGGGATCATGAATCTTGTCATTTAAACATCATGATTAGAAGTGGAAGATCTTTCAAGATGTGAGAATTTGAAGACTCAGAATTTGGTTAAGGTATAACTCTTGGAGTTACTTGAATCTGGTAGGGATGTCATATGTCATGTCGAGACATTTGTGTACAATGCATGGATATTTTGTGTGGAGCTTCCATGATGGGTAGTTTGAGGGGGAGATTTGGTTAACCTCCTCACATTAGTTCAGCCTGGTGTTTAGCTGGCTGTTGACCTATGTCACATGGGTTCTGGGTGTTGTGTGACATATTTGCAAGGAAGGATTCATCTCTCTCATTCCTAAGGATGAATCTGATCTGGTAGGAGTTTCAAATCTGTTAAGGTGAGTAGAGTTTGTTCAGAGAACCTAGATATCTCAACTCTTTGGTCTCTCAAAGAAAGTGCTTGCAAGAAGAAGATATTAACACACGAAGAGTATGTCAAAGTATTCAAAAGGTGAAAGTATCTTACAGGATAATGGGAAGGATTTATGATCAATTGCTATTCGTGACAAGTACAGGTATTTAATTGATTATCCTTGGAGTTCAAGATAACTGATGTTCTTAAAGATGTGGGAACATTCCTTCTTCTAGACCCTGTGAAGAATCACAGGAAGAGTGATGCTTTAGAGCTATCTCTTTGGTGACAGCAAAATCATTTGATCCTTGAAAAGGTTTCCTGGAAACGTGTTCAGACTCGAAGCTACAAGAAGAAGAAGACATCATAATCTTGATGATAGTTACTTGGATCAGTCTGGTTCTGATCTAGGTAAGGAAGTAAATTAGAGAAGGAGCTGAATTCAACAACTAGATGTTATAACATAATGTTGTGACATTTGGTTCAACATAAGATTCTTGGTTGGTGAAGTGGCACATCAACTTAAGATAGGATGATCTACGAAGTTGAAGGTTGGATACTTCAAAAGGATCGTCTCTTTGCAGCTCTTTGGAGTTGTTGGGTGGAGAAGATGTTACATGTTCCTGTCTTAGTGTATCTAAGCCTTTTGTGATAACTTGTAGCTTGAAGTTCAAATTTCAATTGGAAGATCAGAATATCTTTGGGAGAAGTCTGATAAACATGGAGAAGTCAAAAGGTGGCATTTGATTTTTTCATATGAGGATTCATGAAGGAGATAATCAAACAGTGGCATTTGGTCCATCTCAACTGTGGATTCAGAGAATCAAGATAATCAACATGTGGCAGCTGATTATTATCGAGAAAGTTTGATTCAAAGTATGAATGCGTTCAACCAATATTGTTGAACAGAGGGTGCGCTCTTGAAGACATAAAGATGCGTCTTATGTTTTCCATTCATCAAGGGGTCTTATTTACCTTGAATCAGAAGTTGTCTTGAAGGTCCAACTAAGTATTGAATGTGACCTACTTGTTTCCATGAAGAGAAGTGATTGTCCCTAACAGGGGGAGTATTGGTTTGTACGAAAGGTCTTCATCAAACTCGTAGGATATAAAGTGTGGAACCTTATTAACTATTGGGATGATGTGTTCGAGACTGAAGAGCACTATGTCTGACCGAATGTCATCACATTGGTAATGACATTGTTCCTAATTTCCCCTAAAACTACAGACAGGAGGAAAGTTGGATGAAGTGTGGATTGTTATTAATAAACCCATGTGTGTACAGCTGTATGACTCAGAGGGAGTAACCATCCTCTTTGTGAAAAATGGAATAGTTTCAAACATAGGATTTGAGCGTGTTTTCATCTGCTAAGAAAACAGGGCGGTTGTGTCTCATTATGGAGTTGTTTAGTGAGCTGGAATGTTTAGATGATAACTTGTCATCTAATAAAGGTATTATACAACTGAGGCAGAGACAACGATGGTTCTTGGATAGGGGACAAATACTTAAAAGGAGTAGTCGGTTCTAAAAGACAAATGTCTGACAATGGTCAAAGGGTCAAACCCAAGGGTAGGTACCTGCATTAAAACCAGTCCTAGGGTACTGAAACTGTCAGAGTAAAGTACCAAGATCGTTACTATCTATGCCAAAATTGCATTATTTATGAAGACTCTCTCTATTCTTTCTCTTCATCAGAGGGTTTCAGCAATATGAATTTTGTTAGCATCTGGGAAAATTGTGCATGGGTATGGATCTGTATGGGCAGTCTTTGTCAAATTCTGACCAAAAAGGGGGAGAAAGATAGGGACCCAGTCTCAGGCGAGACTCAGGTGAAAGCAACACACGGCAATGTCCAGCGAGACTCAGGTGAAAGCAACATGATCCCTAAGTAAGTGACTTTGTTTGTGTCTTGTGTTCTGAGTTAAGAGGATAGTTGTGACTTGTGATCTGAGTTACATGATCACAAGTAATAAGTATCAAGATTATCAACAATAATCTTGAGAAAAGAAATCCTCTTGGGGCATCGATGGTTTGGAGTTGCTCACAGTTGAAGGATAGAGGTTTGTTGTTTGCTCAAAGGACATCAGCCTCTACAAAGAAGATGTTGGACAAGATGTTGTAACATCTCAACTGTGTTGTGGCCTGGTCCCAAAATACAACTTGCACTTATTTGTTTTAGCCAAAATTTACCAAAGGGTGAGATTGTAAGTGCCCTGGCTGGAGAGTTGGCTTCATTTGTAAAACAAATAAGAAAGCAAGTTTACCCATATTCCCTCTGTTGTTTTAATATGTGGGGTTGAAGAAGTTCAACATCTGGACCAACATGTTATGTAAGATGTCACAACATCAGCATATGACATCGCGCCTGAAATTAAGTATTGATTAAGTAACTATGTTATATGTTGAATGTTTGTAACAGTTGTGACTTGTAACCTAACTATTCTAAGTGATCTAAATTATGAAACAGGTTATTTGTTGTGTTGAAGAAGTTCAACATCTAGGAAAACATGTTAGATGTAATGTCATGACATCTGACTTGACATCACGTCAACAGAATTGATAATTCAGTTACAGTTCTGGTACTTAAATACTCTGAGAATATATGTGGCGTTTCTTATGGAGAATCTGAAGATCAGTCAAGAATCAATCATAATATTTGAAGAAAATACTGTTTCTAAATATGGAGATATTTTAGGAACTAGAAGATTGAAGACCTTGATTATAGGAGAAGTTTGCTGCTGAGTTGTAACAGCAAGGAGAAAAGCTTGCTGAAATTTTTGAAGGCCCAAATCCAGTTGGGTAATAGGTTATAAATAGCAGATTGTAACCTAGGGTTAGGATCACTCACATAATGTAACATTGGGGTGTTTTTGTTAGGTAAATCTGTCGGTCTGTGGCAAGGTTACCATGTGTGTAACTCGATACCTGTAGGTAAGAGTTTGAGTGTTCTTGGACGAAGCTATGAAGCAAGTCTAAGTATTTCTGCATTACTTCATAATCATTGTAATGTAGGAAATCAAGTGGGAGGGCTCTGCTTCTTGAGTAGAAGTAAGACTTCTGTTGCTGCGGCAATAGGAATGGAAACTGGTAGGTTTCTATCTAGGAGTTCCTAGGTATAGGTTGCACTGGGTAAATGATTAAGTGAAGGATGGGAACTTGTGAAGTTTAGTCCTGAATTAATATTGCTGATAGTGGATCTTCTTCCTGGCTTGGTATGCCCCCAGAGTAGGTGTGTTTCACCGAACTGGGTCAACAACTGATTTGTGTTTTTACATTCAACACTTTATAATTCTGTCTGTTATATATATCAAGGTAAAACTGTAATGTTGTAACAGATGATGTCTCAGAACATGTTAAGACATCATGCTGATATCTGTGTAGGAGAAACAGAACTGTGAAGGTTGTTTGCTCTCTGCTGATCATGTGCCACAGATGAACAGAACTAGGTACATCGTTGTTCTATCCTCTGCACCTTCAAAGTATATCTGCCACAGCTTGGATAAATTGTGCTTCTGTTACTCTTCAGTACTGTAACACGAAAAATTGGGTATCTACCTTGCAGTGTATTTATTATGTCATATCAGATGTCTTGACCTTGGGTATAACATCTGAAGACTGGCATACACCAGAATTTCAGAAATAAATCTGGAAATATAATTCAAACGCCCGAGGAAACCCCTGACTTGCTTTTCAGTTCTTTGTGCTGACATTTCTTGAATTGCTTTGACTTTGTCAGGGTCAACTTCAATTCCTTTCTGACTAACAATAAAACCCAACAATTTCCCCGATCTAACTCCGAAGGTGCATTTATTTGGATTTAGGCGGAGCCGATACTTCCTCAAACACCGAAACAACTTCAACAAATCTTATATATGCCCTTCTTCAGTTTGGGATTTGGCAATCGTATCATCAACATATACTTCGATTTTTTTGTGCATCAGATCATGGAATAGGGTTTTCATAGCCCTCTGGTACGTTGCACTAGTGTTCTTCAACCCAAAGGGCATCACTCTATAACAGAATGTTCCCCAGGGTGTGATAAACGTTGTTTTTTCCATGTCCTCTGGAGTAATTCTTATTTGATTATACCCGGAAAATCCGTCCATGAACGAGAATACCTTGAATTTTGTTGTGCTATCCACTAACATGTCAATATGAGGCAGTGGGAAATCATCTTTTGGACTAGCTTTATTTAGATCTCTGTAATCTATGCACATGCGGACTTTTCCGTCTTTTTTCGGTACTGGGACAATATTGGCGATCCATTGAGGATACACTGATGTTACAAGAAAATCAGCATTAATCTGCTTTAGGACCTCCTCTTTGATTTTTACTGCCATATCTGTGTGGGTTCTTCTCAACTTTTGTTTAACTGGCGAACACTCTGGCTTCAACGGCAAACGATGCTCGACAATGTCTGTATCTATACCAGACATATCTTGATAAGACCAAGCAAAAATATCCACATACTCTTTCAACAACTCAATCAACCCGCTCTTTACATCAGGATGCAATATGCTCCAATCTTGACCTCCTTCGGATCCTCTTCTGAACCCAAATTAACCACTTCCAAAGACTCCTTATATGGCTGAATGGTATTTTCCTCGTGCTCAAGCAACTGTGAGACCCTTTCTAGAACCTCATCATAATCTTCTTCTTCAGCCCCAAACACAGGACATTCAAAGTTGGGAGAGGGTGCAGGGTCATTGTATTCAACGAGTTTTTTAATTAATCTGCACATGTGATTTATGATTGGTTTTAGAAACTGACACATATAACAAGTGATCATGCAGATTAATTTTCAGTTATTATTTATTTTGAAAGGTTTTTCTTATTATTACCATTTCCCAAAAAAAGGAAGAAAATAAAAGACATAATTTTGGAAGCAAAGACAACTTTTATTAATGATCTTAACAATTATAGAAAACAGATAAGCCCTACAACATTAACACTTCCACCTTGGGCAGAGTGAAAGCTTTGCAAAAGAGAGAAGCAGATTAACAACAAATTACTTTGAAACATGTATGCAAGAAGGAACATCAATAGTGACCCAGCTCTGAAGTTGGACTCCATGCGTCACATAATTCGGTGCTTCCTGCTCTGCTTCATCCTCTTCAACAACATTAATTCCAGAACCAATTGGATGGAGGTAACCTCTGATGCGGAAAACATCATGATAATTGTTCACAGAATACTTTGACTTCAAATTTTTGCCTTTGCCATTCCTCGAAGAGAAACCCAAACCAGTTCTGTTCTTGTTCACAGGTGGATCCACAAGTCGTCCCCAAACTGCATTATGACCATTGCGCACAACCTATTGCGCGTCCTTCAGTGAGACCACAGAATTCTCATTCTTCCTTATATTGTCAATGGAGAGGGCTTGGAATTGGGTTCCAACAGCAGCCTCATTCGCTTCTATAATATTGAAAGAGGATAAATGGGATATCAACAACGCCTGCTCCCCATTTATGATCACTGCCTTCCCTTCACGCACAAACTTTAGCTTCTGATACAAAGTTGAAGTGACAGCCCCTGCTTCGTGTATCCATGGTCATCCTAGCAAACAGCTATATGCGGGAATAATGTCCATTACCTAGAAAGTTATCAAGAACAAGTGTGGTCCTATATGGATGGGCAAGTCCACTTCACTGATGACATATTTCCTCGACCCATCAAAAGCCATCACAATGATGCCACTCGGGCGCATAGGTGCTCCTTGATACTTTAACTTCATGAGAGTACTCCTCGGTATAACATTCAATGCAGATCCATTATCAATTAGCACATTAGATAGTGAATCGTTCTTGCAGTTCATGGATATGTGGAGGGCCAGGTTGTGATTCCTCCCTTCATCTGGTAACTCATCATCGCAGAAACTCAAGTTGTTACATGACGTAATGTTTCCAATTACGCTGCTGAATTGATCTAACGACATGTCATTCTCTACAAAAGCTTGGTCTAGTACTCTCATCAGTGATTCTCTATGAGCGGAGGAATTCATCAATAGAGCTAGGATGGATATCTTTGAAGGTGTCTGCAATAGCTGATCTACAATTTTGTAGTCTCTCATCTTAATTATCTTCAAGATATCATCCACTTATTTCTCCAATGTAGTTCCACTAGTCTCTCCTGCAGTCTTCTTAGGCTCATCGTTCTCAGTAATTTTCTTTCCAGCAATAACATCTCTTCAAATAACCGGCATAAACACACGACCACTACGGGTCACCCTGCTATTATCAGCTATATTTCCAACATCTGGCATTGGCTGGATGGGAACTTCCACCCCATATTCTAAGATTGTAGCGTTGTATTTGTAAGGCACAACCTTATTTGATTTATAGGGAACAGGTCCTGGCAGACTAATTACCAATAGGGTAACAGCTGGTTTGCTACGGTACTCCACCTCAAGATGAGCGGGTGCACCAAAACAAGGTACAGTGACGTTTACACCTTCCTCAACACAATCATCAATCAAAAGATCATTTCCGACAAACAAATCTTTGTCTGAAGAGAAATACTCATCCGTGGAGGCATACTCTTCCTCTGACTCTTCTCCCATTAAACAAACTTCAACCATATCAATCTCGTGATAATCATCTCTCTGACCTGTGATCTTGATAGTTCCATTGTCTAACAGCAATTGAACACCCTCTCTCACAATAGAATATCCTCGGGGGTCTCGACAACAAACTATGCAAGATCCATATTGGTGTTCCACCTGACCAGTAATACGACAAAAGGTAGCATGTAACTGTACGAGATCTTCATTCAAATGCTCTACTTCAAAAATTCTGAATTCGCCCGGACATCCAAAAACCATATTCACTTCCTCTTCATATTCTGCCCTAGGCCTGATTATATGGATTAAACCTTCATCCATCATTTCCTATAAATCAGCTTTTATCTTCTCGCAACCCTGTATGTTTGTACTGCAAATAGCACAAACAGCATGGTCATATATATAATAACAAAATTCACAGAGGTCTGCGTGCATCTTCACTAAATCTCCTCTAACCAAGATAATGTCAAAAATACGGAAGTCCCCTAGACAACCGGCCACCATATTGACAACATTCACTCCCCCGTGCTTGGGTAGAGGATTGTCTTTCACATTAGGTCCCATGTCTTTGAAAGATAAAATTCCAGACTTCACCAACCTTTGCACTTCAGTCCTCAAAGGATAATAATTTTCGACACTATGCCCTGGTGCTCCCTGATGAAAGGCACACGTCTAATCTGCTTTGTAATACCACGACAATGGTGATGGTACAGCTGGAGGTGGTCGTGTCTGGACCAACTTCTTCTGAATCAATGCTGGTAGTAGCTCTGCATAACTCATAAGAATAGGGTCATAGTTCTCCCTTCTCTGATTATTCCCTTGGTTCCTCTGCTGGGACTGTCTTTGATAAGCAACGATAGTTGGAGCGGCATTCATAACAGGAGTCACTGAAGCAACTTGCTGGTGACGCTAATAATTCCTTCTAGGAGCATTTACTCTCCTCTCTTGTATAACAGCATTGGTATCACCTTCTTTCTTCTTTGTAAACCCATAAGCTGGCTTTTTCACACCTCTGGATCCTTCACCCTTTGCCAAACGGCCTTCTCTTACTGCCTCTTCTAGGCGGACACCCATTCCTACCATCTCTATAAAATCACTTAGGGCACTTTCTACCATTCTTCCGTAGTAGATAGCGCCCAACGTCTTCAGAAATTTTTTATTCATTTCCTTCTCCTCCATGAGAAGAATCACTTGTGCAGCCACTTCGCGCCATCTCTGTGCGTACTCTTTGAACGATTCTCTGTCTTTCTAAACCATGGCCCTAAGATGTCACGATCGGGCTCCATGTCCACATTGTACTTGTATTGTTTTATGAATGCTTCTCCCAAATCATTAAAGGTATGGATGTTGGCGCTGTCTAAACTCATGTTCCATTTCAATGCTGCGTCGGTCAGACTATCCTGGAAAAAGTAAATCAGCAAACGTTGATCATCGGTATGAGTAGACATTCTCCTTACATACATCACCAAGTGAGCACGAGGGCAAGTGTTGCCCTTGTACTTCTCAAACTCCGGGACCTTGAACTTAGCAGGAACTTTGACATTCGGGACCAAACACAGCTCATTCACGTTCTGCCCAAATAACTATTTTCCCCTAAGAGCCTTCATTTCTCTTTTCATTCTATCAAACTGCTCTTGGAAATCATCCATTTTGTCATAATGACCTAAGTCTTCACTCGGAGGAGAGAAAGGATGACATACATCTTCATTAACAAACAGAACCAAATTCACCGAAGGAGGTGCAGCAGGAACAACATGCACCACATGAGGTGCTGGAGTAACAACATTTGGAACCACTGGATCATCTTGGGGGCCAAAATTGAAACCTTCAGGTGCAAAATTCTCCGACATTCCCCACGGATAACCCTGAGGCATACGATTTTGAACAACAGTCGGAGTAGAAGATACGGGAACAATAGGAACTTCAGCACTTTCCCTTGTTGGTTGAGGTTAAACACTCGGTGGATGATTCTGAGCAACCACCAGAGCTTCCATCAGATTAGTCAAATTGGCCAAGCCACCCTTCAAAGCGGAAACCTCTTCGTGTAGCTCGCGATTCTCCTATTCCAAATTGTCCATCTTCTTTTTGAAGTTAGCCCGAGTGTTGTAGTGATGAGTCAGCTTGCTGAACGAAGCAAAAAGCTGGGTAAGGCACCTGGATATGCATAATAAATGCAAGAAATATGTGCCATATGATGCACGATGTGCAATGAATATGATTATTTTTACTTTATCATTTAATATTTCAAGGGATTTAACGTTTATAGACATATTACAAACACCAAAATAATAACGCATTTGAAATACTGAAAACTTTTATTATAATAACTCCAAAATGGGTTACAAATTTCAATGATCCCAAGTACAAGATGAAAATACAATCTAAAAATACTGAGAGAAAGAAACTGATAGAGATCAATCTGAACGCTGGCGCTTCCCTGTGAGCCTGGCAATCTGAGCCCTCAACCTCTGGTTTTCTTCCACATTTCTGATGGCAACCTCCTTCCAATCATCCGGATCAGGAAATGAGCAATCAACACCTGTTTGAGGCTTAGGAGAAAATAAATCCCCTTGCCTCTCCATAGACTCCACCGCTCGACTCTCAAGGATCTCGATCAAATCATCTTTCTCCTTTAGGTCTGATCTGTAGGAACTCTCCAAAGTCTGGAACTTGTTCTTCCAAGCATCCCTTTCCTGTTGCATCCTGACCAAAGCAAGCTGCAACTCTTCTAGATCATCTAATAAAGGAGGAGTGGTCTTCACAAATAGATCAGGCATGGGTGTCTCCCGAGTATATGGCATCTTCAATTGAATATCTCTCGATCGGATCCACTGAAGA
This sequence comes from Vicia faba, assembly GCA_948472305.1. Taxonomy (NCBI): domain Eukaryota; kingdom Viridiplantae; phylum Streptophyta; class Magnoliopsida; order Fabales; family Fabaceae; genus Vicia; species Vicia faba. The sequence goes on along the minus strand of OX451738.1, from coordinate 333,215,859 downwards.
TATGGCTCCAAAGAAATAGCACCCCTAGGTCCCAAATCCTTCCTACTCTTCTTATGAATGTGACGCCAGGCCTTCGCAATCTGCTCCCTAGCTTCCATGTGGTCTTCTCCTTCCTTCAGAAAGAAACTACTCAAATGAATACTGTTTGGTTTATCCCTCATCGGATAACCAAGTTGTCGCCGTGCAAGAACAGGGTTATAGTTAATTCCTCCCTTTGTACCAAGAAGAGGTACATTGGGGAAACTACCACAACTGTCAATAATCTCCACATCCTAATAAGCTCGATGATACTAATCAATATCCGAGTGAGTAAGTGCCATGATCTTAGGAGCCCAATGGGGGTCCTTCATGACATCTCAAAAAGCATCAGACTGAGGCATATGAGAGATAAGCCACCGGTACAACAAAGGCGTGCAACAGATAATCATTACCCCATGATAAGAATTCCGAAGATGAACAGAGTAATAAGCACCACCCAACAATGTAGGAACTGGGTTTCCAATCATGAAAATCCTGATAGCGTTAATGTCGACAAACTTATCCATATTAGGGAATAAGAATAACCCATAAGCAAGTAAAGCAAAGATGTCCTTGAAAGCAACCTTACTCTTCATCCTGGCAAAGTAACGAGCTTTCTCCAATAAGAATTGAGCTGGTAACCCCCTAATTCCTCCTTTAGTAGTCATATGGGCTTCCACCTCAGACTTCCCCAGATGAATCAAAGCAGCAATCTCATGTGGTTTTGGATCACTCTCCAAACCAGTAAAAGGAACACGATCAGTAACAGGTAAATCCAATAAATAAGAATACTCCTTCAGTGTAGGCATCAATTGATAAACGGGAAAAGTAAAGCAGTGATACACCGGATCATAGAACTGGATCAAGGTCGATAGAATACCCTCCTTCATCTACAACTTCATGAGAGGAATAATGGATCCATACTTCTTCCGAAAGTCTGCAGGATACTCAATCTCTGGAATCATACTGATCAACTCATCTATCTAGGGATCCTTGAAACTGTATTTCCCGGTCTTTCTCTTTCCAGAATCCATGGTTAACAGTACCTGAGATTTTCCGGTAATTAGTAATATTCTCAAGAAAGATTCATCTGAGCATAGTATCGCGTAACAACTATTTCCGGATTACTCCGTCATAGCTTCTGCACTACACCTAAAAGGCCAAGATGGGTTTGGTATTCTACGGTCCTCAGTTTCAGCAGGCTCCCAGGTCGAAAGCAGTACGTGTTCCCGATTACTCGGTAAACGACACTACAGTTAATAGGGCCTCCACTGAGTAGGGGATCTCATGCCTCCTTTTTTGGGATTACTCCCTCAAAGTTAAGATGACTATACCGCCCGTCCTATCTTAAAGTTTGCCCAAGTCCGAGTATAGGACTTATGAGTAATCACCAAGCACCCTGAAAACCAGGAAAATCCAAACAAACATTTATACAAAATATAACACATAAACAACAATAGCACATATACAGATATAAACAAAGATATGCTTAACCCACTTAGGGATGGACTAGCAATATGTCAATCTTTCTCCAGTGAAGTCGACATTTTTCTGTAGCGGTAGAAATGTTTAAGACTAAGCCATTGGATTGACTAGACTTTATACAAATCAAAAATAAAAATCACCACCGCGCTTTATTATTTATAAAGGAATGGGAAAAGAGAGAATAACCCAAAAAAGGGGGAAAGATTCAAGGTAAGGGGGTTGGTTATGCAAAGGGAAGGTATTAGCACCTTAAACATCTATGGTACTCCGCAGGAACCTCTTTGTAAAATTTGTATATTTTGGCTATAAAATGTGTTGTATATAAAATGGATGGTGGAGGTGAGAAAAGAAATGTATTTTTTATGATTTTTGCACCCGCCGCGGTTGTGAGCCTTTAGTGCCTACGTACCACCTTTCGTGCAATAGGGGATCAGGGTACACGTAGTTCCTCTATTAAAAATTTGAAACACAAGTGTGTTGGTTGATTTTAAGAGATAAGACATCATCGTCATTGTCCGTGTGGAAAACATACTTACTACCCACAATCATGAGAAAGGAGAATTTGCATCATCTCAAAGTGGAGGATATGTCTTGGATTTTAAAATCAACAAGTCCTCACTCAACACCCAAGTGGAAAATATCTCACTTCACTAAATATTGTAGAAGTATAGTTGTTTGCATCACTACAAGGATTGACAAGAGTCTAATCTTTTTTAGAAAAGTTTAAAGATAAAAGCCAAAATGGCAAAAATGATTTGAAATGAGATTGATTGACTTTTAGTCTTCTCAAAAAAAGTGTCAAGGTATTATTAAGTTGATTGAAGTTTATTGATGAAAATGTTTTGAAAATGCATGGACCTAAGTCTAAGTTTATTATGAAAGTGTTTTAAGTTTAGAAATAAGAAGAATTTTCAAAAGGAGGGAGAAGATTTTTGAAGTTAAAGAAGATGGGAGGAGAAGAAGAGACTATCCTAAAGCATAAGGTAAAAGCTAAGGATAAGGACCATTTAACCAACAAGAAGCAAAAACTTGACATTATGAGCCAAGGTAGAATTCTCATTCTTTGGATTAAAACCAAGCAAACAAAGATACTAGACCTCTTGAGAGAACCAAACTTCAAGTGTATTAAGTCTTCACAAAAATTGGACAGAGTAACGGTTGTATGCGGGTGAATTCCAGATTACAAACAAAGAGTGTAATCACAAAAACCTGCACACAAAAATAAACAAGCAACCCAATGTATTGAGGTAAACCTCAAGAACTCCAGACAAAATAATCAGATAAGATCACAAGGTCTCCAAGATAGGCCAATGTTTCTAATCCTAAGTCCAAGAAAAAGTTCACTGCTCTATAATGCCAAGGATAGTAACCAAATAGTCCAAGTACCATTAAGAGTTTTTTAGGGTTTAAGTTAATTATTAAGTGTCTTAGGAAAAGAAAAAAGAAAAGCTCAAGTGAGCAAAGTAAAAATGACAAGAATATAAAAGCTCAAATGAGCAAAGATGAAAATGGCATGAAATGAAAAATGCTAAAAATAAATAGTACATAAAGCATAAAAAAATAAAAGCATAAAATAAAACAAGTCAATAATTAGTGGTTAGTTGGATGACAATCTTGAAACTTGCATTTCGAACTCATTAGAGGATTGGTAGAACCAAAGCCTCCACACAACAAGTTGCATTTGCTTTTTGTCAAGTATATCATCTATTTGAAATTCTCACAAGCACCATTTAATGATCAACGATGTTTAAGTGATCCGCGTTGACCAAAGGTGTTGTAGATCCATTAGAGGATTGGTAGAACCAAAGCCTCCTCACAATGAATCTCAAGGTTATTGGATCAAAGAGATCAAATTAACATACTTGGGCTTGCATTCATAAGTTTAGGCCACGAATGATCATTTATTCGAATCAGGACAAAATTTAGCGCTATGTTAAGCAATCGCAAGTGGACTTATATAGAAGTCGCACCTATTTTGAGGTCAGTCAATAGCAATCTATGCACCATTTGTTTTGAGACATGATATAGAGATTATGCTCCAACAACATTTAGTGCAATGAGAAGGGGATGAGATAAAGAGGAGTTAGGGTAAAAAGAGAAAAAAACACATTTGAATTAATATTTAATCAAACTATTATTAAAATCATTCATCCATCTTTTGTGGAGTTAAACTCAACACCATGGATCCAACGATGTTAATAAAGCCATGGCCAAAAAATCAACAAAAGACAGCCAGAAAATATTCACAAAATAATAGTATAATTAATATATTCATTAAAGGGTTTAAAAAAATGTTTTTTAAAAAGAAAATAATGAGGAAAATATCAATTATATTCAAATTAATCAAGAAATGAAAAATAAGACCATAGAAAAATCAGAAAAGAGGCCAAGTAATTATACAAATTTTTTGGGAAGTTTTAAAAGTCAGAAACTATTTTTAAAAATTAAAGTAAATGGGTAAAAAAACAAAAATAGTAAAAAATAGTAAATTCAGAAGCAAAAATAAAATAAGGTCACCAATATTTGTGACAATATCATTGGATCATTCCATAATTTTTTCAGAATTAAAAAATGTGTAAAAGTATTTTTAAACATTTTAAACAAATCAAATAAGTGCTAAAATCATAAAAAATATTAAAAAACAAAATTAAATTGTGAAAAAATAAAAATCAGAAAGAGAATAATCAAAAATGTTTTTCATAATTTTTTCATATTTTTTGGACTAAAAATGAATTTTCTATGATTTTTTGAAATTTAAAACAATTAAAATATAAAAATCAGAAAAAGAAAATAAAAGTAAAATATGCGGACCATTGGATGAGAGTCAAAAAGCGTTAGTAATCAAATCCAAGGGATCTGGCGCATTGTGCATATCATGGTCATTAGTGAATAATATATAGAATCATTAATAAATCATATTTTTGAAAAAAAAACAAATGGCATGCTTTCATTGGTTGGAAGATGACACGTTGGTCATCTTCAACCTCCAGCCCTCATGAATTGCAAGTCTCTCAAACTTTAAAATCCGAAGCTCAGACCTATGCCATTCGCTTCGTCTCTTCAAGACGAAGACAACCACACCCTCGCGCCAAATTTATGTAAACTGTAACTCAAGCAATTTGGAAAGAAAGTTTTGAAAAGGGATTTGAAAATTCATGGTCAAAACGTGCTTCCGGATAAAAGTAAGTGTTGCGACTAGAACCAGGGCAAGGAGAGCAACACAATGATACCAAAGTTTTGAATAATTGATGAAGGAATCTACCTATTGAAGTTGAGTTGCAGAGCTCTGAAACTGGACTTCTATGGAGCAATATATGGCACGATTCTTGAATGTGATTATATTGTTAGCTTCAGGGAAGATCAAGGAAGGTGAATTGATGAAAAAAATGGATTGAAAAAGGCTTGAGAATAGGATTCGAAGTAGCTGAATTATGAGTTGTGAAGTAAGTTTTCCAGGGTGATTCTGGCTATCTAAGCTTGGGAAATTGAATGGGGGATGACCCTCTATTTATAGGGAATCAAAGGGAATGTTCAAGCGCGTGGAATGATGCAAATTGGAGGGAAATCGTGTGAACCTGGTGCACGAGCAAAGTGTGATCTGATTTGCATCAAAACTCATCTAATCCTTTCGTTTCAAAGCTCGAATCCACTTTGGCAACTTGGTTAAACATGTTTAGATCACAAACGCGTGCTAATTTGATTTTTAAAGGCCAAAACATGGATTTAAAATTCTGACTTATGGAGAAACTTCAGTTCCAAGTTACCAAGTTAATCCAATGGCATTTCCACCTCAGGGTGTCTTAGGGCAAAATTCTTAATGCTTTGGAAAGATGAGATAACATGCTTTGCAATGGAAAATGAATGGAATCTAATGGAGGCTTGAGCTGAAAATTACATGGAGTCAAAGTTGAAGAAAAAGGGTTGACTTTCCATACTTAGAAATATTTCAAGTTCTTCTTTAAAAATGACCTATAATCTCTTGCATCCAAACATGGCCTTCCACTTAGAATTTGCTCTTGACCAAAAAAGATGGAATGAAGTATATCTCATGAATGACATTTTTCAATTTGAACCACTCAAAATATCCAAAAATTGAGAAAGTTATGACTTGTTGAAGTTGGCCAAAAATCATGAAATGACCTATAATCTTTTGCATTCTTAAGGCATCTTCCTTCCATTTTCTTACTTTGCACATAAAATAAGGCACGAAGTAAACATCCTTAGGATCATAATGAAAAAATAATGGGCTCAAGGTGATAAAAATTGACCAAGTTATGACCATTTGAAGTCACATATGGAAAATTGGGGATTCATCTGGATGACTTATAATCTTTCTTCTTCACCAAGTCCCTTCGACATGAAAACTCCTTGGAACTTTTGAAGTAATTTATTGGTAACTCTTTGGAGAGAAGGAGGTTTTTAGAATCACTCAAAAATACCAAAATATGAGCAAGATATGCCCCTTTGAAGTCCAAAACCCTAGCCTCTAGATCAAGAGAATGCTTGGTGGAACTTTGCCAAGTTTGATCAAACTTTTTGTGCCAATATTCTTCCTTTGTGAATAGAGATTGTTGAGGATGATGATGAGGACTCATGGCCACCAAAACCATTTTCATACCAACTCTTCCAAAACAACTTCAATGGTGAGGTTTGAATCTCTCAAGATTTTGACCAGGGCATGGAAATAAACTCATGAACCCATGAAGCAACTTGCTAAACCTCATTGCCTTTACCTACACTATTAACAAGTAATACAAACCAATATTGCATTCTGTTAATTAGAGCGACAACCAAAGCAAAATATTTATGATCACAAAAGAAAACAAGTCAAGGTGCTTGGTAACTCCTCAAATAGCAAAGCTAAACATAGGGAGAAGAACCAAAAGCCCTAATGTGATTTTGTGGTGATTGAAACAATATGGTATGCTGAAGGGATCTTAGGGGAAAAAATTGGGGTACAACAGGAGGCATGGGGTTGGACTTGATATTCGACTTCTCGAAGGTGATGTCTTAGGCCTCCAATAAGTCTTGAACCTTATGCCTAAAGGCCCAACATTTCTCTAGGGTATGGCCTGGAGAATTTACATGATACTCACATCTAGCATCGGCATCGTATCTTGGTGGGAGTGCCCCAACTGGTGGAGCTAGAGCTTTGAGATCTACCAAATACTCTTTGACTAAGTGCTATAATAGCCTGCTATGTGGCATAGGGAGGGGATTAAATTTCCTCGGAGGCCTGTCAAACTTGTTATGTTGTTGCTGCTCTTATGGAATCATTAATGGTTGTTGTGCTCTTGATTATGAAGACACAACATTAACTTCACCTTCCTTCCCTTTTGTAAAATTAGGGACCAGTCTCTTTGTATTGAAAGGGGAATTTGATGACCCCCCTTGAAGTTTTCCATTCTTTACTCCTGTATCAATCCTTTCTCTAATAGTTACTAGGTCAGAAAATCCGGAAGAGATGCTTTTTACCATCTTTTCATAGTATACCCCTTGTAGGGTTCCCATGAACATGTCGACCAGATCTTTCTCCAAAAGTGGTGGTTGCACATGAGACTCCACCTCTCTCCACCTTTGAGCGTACTATTTGAAAGACTTTTCCTTCTTCTGGGATAAGTTTTGCAGTTGTGTGCGGGTATGCGCCATATTCAGGTTGTATTTATACTGCTTCAGGAACATATTGGCAAGATTTGCCCATGTTTTATGTGCATCCTTACCAACTGGATATACGCATCTAGAGATGCCCCACTCAAACTGTCTTGAAATAAATGAATCATTAATTTCTGGTTCTGAGCATAAGCATGCAATTTACTATAGTACATGTGCATGTTGTTTCTTAGACAAGTGAGTCCTTTGTATCTTCCAAAGTCGGGTACTTTGAATTTTGGCGGGATTACTACATCTGGAACGAGACCCATCTCTAGGGCATCGACGTCAAAAGCATCATATCCTTCCACGTATTTTAACCTTTCTTCTAAAGCTTTGTATTAATCCAGTTCCAACAGGTTTTTAGAAACATGGGTGTTAGTCACTTTCTGAGGTGCCTGATTAACATCCTCTAGATCATGACCTCCATATTATAAGTCCAAATAATTATAAGCATGATTAACCGGAATTTGCAGGATGTGAGATGCCCCTGCCTTTGATGGAGGTGGGATAAACCCTTCAGTTTCTTATATTGTCTTGTGTTGAGCCATGACAGAATTTTATGGCCCTGTCTCCAATCCCTTTTTTAGCATGTGACCGCTCGATGCACCGATAGCTTGGGTTATATCCTCGAAGGCTACTCTGGGAATTTGTTCTTGTCTATCAATGATGTTCTTCAAATCTAGAAGAACCCGACTCATATCTCCCCTCATTGGGTCGACGTTGCTCTTAACTTGTTCCAGATCCACTTTGAAAGATGCTTGATTCTCTTCTATTTGTTCCATGGCTCTTAGTTGGCGAGCTCTTGTTTGATACGGCCGCCAAGGAGGTGGTGGTTTCGTTCTACCAATGGTTCAACTGGAGAATATTTTTGAAAAAAATGAGTTTTTGAATGGCAAATTTATGAGATGCGAATGTTTTTATGAATGTATGATTATGTATGAACGATGTTAAGATTTACGACTTGCGTGTCTTATTCACTTGGGTATATATATTCTTTTTATAATATCATGAATATATTTTTTCAAGTTTTTCTTATTTATTTATTTATTTGGTGAGTATCTGGAAAATGAATACACAAACAAGATAGGAAACACAATGCTTTTATTGAAACATCAATTGTCTTTAAAAGATAATACAATTTAGATACTGAAAAATATTACAAATCTAAAATAATAAATTTGCTGGAAGAGATATAAATAAAAGAAAAAATAGTTTTCTAATCCCGATTACGAATGTCTTCTCTGAAATGCTCGACCATCATCATGCATAGCTTGAGAAAATTGTCAACGTCCTCTGGGAGAGGGACCATTACACTTTATGCGTCTTTTAAGCCTCTGGGAATGTCTTCGATGAGGTTATTGGCCAAGAAAGTGAGCTTCTCATGCTTTTCTTTGTAGTATCGGTATTCTCGGTAGAGGTTGGGAATTATCTTGTGGTTATCCCTTCCTGCTTGGGAATTCTTTGTATATTGCTCTTCCCAATAAACCTTTTCAGGTCTCAGCTCCGTATAAAGTCTTCATTGTATCAGGAAGTCCATTCAGAGGCCTTCCAGCTCAAGGCATACTTGCTGGTACTCCTCAGTTTTCTGGGCCAGATGTCTTTATGACATCATTTTTGCAAGGCGCTCCCTAACTTCTGATTCTTGGCTATCTTGAAGCCTGGTAGTGAGGTATTTCAACTGCTCCCTGATCTAAAGATACTTGGGCCAAGATTTGGATTTGAGCCCTTAATTCTTCCTCCAATGTTTTTCTTTTCTTGCACGGATTTTTCATACCATCTGTTCAACTTTCCGATTTCATTAGCAGCATCTTCCAACCTCTGATTATGGGAAACCAAATTAAAAGTAGCACTTAACATCCCTTTGGTCGAACACTTCCTTTTCAAACATTCCTTTTCAAATGCTTCGTGTTCTTTTTAATCAGTTGGTTTTTTGATTCGAGTATGCGCTGCATTTGTCTTTTCTCTTTGGTCAAGTTAAGGAGATTGCGCTCTAGCTCTTCCTTCTCCCTCTGAGCCTGTTTTAGTGCTTTTTTCAAATCATCCACCTCTTCTAAAGACATAGGAGGAGTGACTGGAACCTCTTGCTTATATTTGGGATCTATATCAAAATGAAGCCTGATAATTTGCACCATATTTCGAACACATTGAGTGTAAGGTTATTTTTCTACAACATTCTTCTTTTTCGCTTTTCTTTTGTTAACCCTAATCCAAGCCCGAATAATTTTATTGAGTAGCTCTCGGTCATTTCTACCTATGTCATGGACGATCAATTGCTGGAGTTGTTTATCCGAAGGCTTGTCTTCCAAAGGATTGTGACCCGATTAATGGAACATTAGGAAAATTCCCACAACTGTAGATAATATCACCAACATCTAACTTTCTGGCATACCACAACACAGAGCTAGTTGTGAGAGATCTTAACTTCTGAGGTCATTCATACCTTGTCAGACTCGGAATTAAGTAATATTCCTTGTAAAGGTGGGTCATGAACCAGGAGTATAGCAAAGGAATACAACAATTTAGGGTACCTCTTTTCTTTTCGTACCATGTATGAATGGCGTAGTAGATATCAGCAAGCAGAGCTGGAGTGGGATATGTATTAAAAGTCTCTGTACCCCAAAACACACTGATGGTTGCAAGGTCATTATAGTCTACAGTGCGTGGAAATAAGACAACACCAAATGTAAGCAGCCCTAGACAATCAACACAAGCTTCCCATTCTTTGTTATTTTCCAGATTGAGAGCTTTATTTTCAAGATAACAACTCTTAATTCCTTACACTTCTCCTTATTTTTTATAATTAAGAGCAAACTCAGGATAAGGAATTCTTAAACCTTCGACCAGTATTTTGATGTCGACAGTTTGCCCAATGCCCGTATAAGCCTTCTCTTTGGAAAAGTTCAGGATTCTATCAAATTCTTCTACGGTCGGAGCCAAGAAGCATCTTAACGAAGGATCGTAAAACTGTACTAGAGCAGAAATAGCATGCACCTATACTTAGACTTTGGTTAAGTCCAAAATATCCCCATAGCGACGAGTAAATATTTTCATAGCCCTTTCAGATAGTCTTCCCCTTATAGCTTTGATTTGGGTCACATTTGGCTTGGTAGAATTGATACGAATGAGCTGTTTTCCTTTAGTATTCATTTCCAGATACTCACAGAAACCTTTGATTTTTTGTATATTTCTTTTTACCCTGTGAATAAGACAAACAAAAGCAAAAGATGGATGATGAACATGTGAAATGTAAAAATGTATGGATGTATGAGTAAAAGGCTAAATGGTGGATTTGATGAACAGTAACCCTTAGAAGGTAGGCTCTTAGCTTGGTTTTATGGATATTCTACCCTCCCCATAAAGTGGTTTCCTTAAGGGTATCATGAATAACTCTAGAGGGAAAGGCACAAGGGCCTCCCTTAAGTGGAGTCTCTTTACAGACCGAGACTTTCGTCTCTAGGTTGTGAAAGGTCTCATCATGAGATTTTAGTTTAAGGTTTATACAAAGAGCCACATGCGTCATTCCAAAGTCCTATATCCCAAGAGGATGTCTCTTGATACGTATTTCTTTTGCGAAACTCCACCAACTCTAGGAGAAGTCGTCACATAAACTCATAGGAATGGTATATCCCATTGGCTAATAAATGAACCTTCTTTCTAAGGTTTTTTGAATATATATATATATATATATATATATATATATATATATATATATATATATATATATATATATATATATATATATATATATATATATATATATATATATATATATATATATATATATATATATATATACATATATATATATATATACAAGACTCAAATCCCATCACAAATTCATAAAATATAATGAATAAAAACAAAAAATAAGCAAATAAGTAAATAAATATGAAAGAATAAAACCTAACAACATAAAAACCCTAAAACCTAAATAAGAGGCTTCTAAATCTAGGGTCGACTCCCCAACAGAGTCGCCAGCTGTTGTACCTAGTTTTTAAATCAGAGTCGTCACCCTTAATTTTTATCCTAAAGGAAGGGAGTATAAAGGAATAACCCTAAAAAGTTTCAGAGATTCTAGATTTGGACTCAGTTCTAGACGAGGGGAAGGTGTTAGGCACCCCTTATCTACCTTGACAAGGATACTAGCTTTAGAAGCACTTTTTAAGAAAATAGGGTTTTAAATATTTCTTATGGGAAAAGTGTTTGTTTTTTAGTTAGGCGGACTCGCCACAATATTAATCATATGCCTACGTATCCTCTTAGGAGGAATTCGAGTCTCATTTCATAGTTCGCGGTTGGTTAGTGTTTTTTATGGACAACGAAGATATTTGAATTCCTCGTACGTTTAGTCTAGGCGTCGTGAATAGCAGAGATTGTTAGACTAAATGTAGAGTCTATTCGAATAAACTCGCACTTCCTTTTTGAAAATTGATTATTGGATTGATTTAATTTTAAAAATGATTTTGTAATATGTTAAGTAATTTTTATATGTTAATTATTAAAAAAGAAAATTCTATTTAAATGCATAAAAATAAGTTTCAATGCAATAAATAAAAAAAATATTTTAATGAATTTATAAAATAATATGATTTAAGTAATAATTAATAATAATAAGTATAAAATTAAATACATAAAACAAATATAATAATTATTAAAAATAAAAAATATAACATATAATAAAAATATATGTCATAATTATTATAATAAAAATTAGAAATATAAAAGTTTAAAAAATGATAAAATAAAATAAAATATTTAAAAAAACGTGGGGGTGTGAAGTGTATAGGGCTAGGAAAAGTGGAGGGTTCTAATAGCATGGGCCTGAATTCAGATATTGAATTCAGGCCCAGAAGGCAGGGGGTGCGCGCTTTGCATATAATAGTAAAATGGGGAGTATGTTAAGCATGGGCCCAAGTCCAGATTTTGGATTGGGCCTGTTAGGAAGGGGGAGGTAAAGCTTATGCATTGTTAGTAAAATATAAGGAAAGATGGGTGTGGATAGTATGGTCCAGGCCCAAGGCTGGGAGTCCGCTTGGACGTTATACAAGCAGTCGCATGATAACACGATGGACATGCGGTTTGAATCGTGCGATATTGATCAAATGGAAATCATTCGCGGGCTCATGCTAAAGAGTATGAGGTGGCATACATTTGATCATCAGAATTAATATATTTCACAAAACAAAAAAAACGCATTGTTCAGTTTTCTCTCTCTCTCTCTCTCTCTCTCTATCTCTCTCTTTATCTCTATCTATCTCTCTCTCTCTCTCTCATTTCCTTCAACCTTCTTCTGTTTCTCTCGTCCCTAACCCAAACCCTAGATCTCAAACCCCGACGGTGAACAACCTTAACCCAAATTTTCCCTAGTATCAAACCTCTAACCTAAAAAGGAACACAATATAAACTACAAAACGCAAGCTAAGCAGTGAATTGTTACCTCTTTCTCCAATTTTTGAGCTTGATTTGTCTCTGATTCTCTTCTCTCTTCGTGTTTATAGGTGTTTGGTGGCGTGGAGATGCTAAAAGCGTATGGTGGATGATGACGAAGAAGAAGATGACAACGGACTTAGGGTTTCAGATATCGAAACCCTAAGTTGATGTGATGGATTTACAGCAACGGTAGGGAACGTCTTCTCCTCCTTGTGGGTAGTTTTGTTTCTCTATGTAAAGCTTCTGTATTTTTTCACTCTCTCTCTCTGTAATTTATGTATATCTCTCCCTTCTGTCTTACTATCACAAAATCCCCTTGTCCCTTTTCTGTAGTTTGACTTAGGTTTTATAGTGATTTCAGTTTTTAGAAAATTAGGAAGAATATTTATTTTGTCTGTAAATCAAGTTTCAGAATTGATTTAGGGTTTATGTTAGGAAATTTCTTTGAATTTTGTCTATAATTGGTTATGGAAATAACATAATATGTCTGAAAATTTGAATTGTTTCCCCTTCAATACTGATTTTGTATTCAATTTTTTATTTATGTTTGTTCTTGTTTTAATCTTTCAAATAAGGAAAAAAAGACTCGAATCTGTTCATGATCTAAACAGTAATTGCTCGTACAATCTGCATCTTTTGTACTACATGTATTTGTTTTGATTGCTATAGTGTGTGTTTGTGAATTTTTTGGATTTGAATTTTGGGCTAGCAATAAGGCGTTTTGGGCCATGAGTTTATTGCAACTCAAGCTTGAGCCTGTAATGATCTTTTTTTTAGGCTATGAAAAGAAACCATTTTTGGTCATTATCTTTCACATAGCCAAACACTAATCTTAACAACAGAAGGAACGACTTTTTTTATTATCTGGATGGGCCTATTAGTTTTGGGCTTTGAAAGTGGATTGTAAAAAAGAATCGACCTCACATTTTCCTTTTAGCAAGAACAAAACCAACTGAGCTAAATTTAAAGTGTAATAAATAATAATAATAAGTAACAATATAATTAATTAAAATAAAATAGTGGTAATGTTAATGATATTATTATAATCAAAAAAGAATTTCAAAATAAGTCGAAAACTGAAATGGGCCAAATACTCTAATTTATTGGGCCTTGAACAAAAAATTGCTTACCTTATACACCCTCTCTAAAAAGAGAATGAAACCTTAATGGGTCTTAAAAAATGACTTATTCTCGCAATACACCTCCCTTAATTATAAATGGACTCCTATTTTAAAATCTAATGGGACATCAGATACTGATGGTCCATTTCAAATCGATACACCCCTCTTTCATGCTCTGACCTCCCCATAACAAACAAAAAATAAATAATATGATTTATGTAAAGGAAACCTAAATATAAGTAAAGGTAGGAAAAATTTAGGGTATGACATTCTCAACTAAGTTTCACAAACTTTGTGCCTCAAACTAATCAGTTTTAAACCCCTAATGTTTCCCTATAAATAGAGATCATTTCTACACTTAAAAATAACTAATTCACATATCCAAAACACCCCTCAATCTCTCTTAAATCAGATTTGGCCAAAATTCTCCATTTTTTAGTTTTGAACTTCATTTCTTCGAATCTCTCAAACCTTTCCATATCTTTGCAAGTTAACCATCCTAACACCTCACATACATTATATAGAAGTTGTCCAAACACAAGAACAACTTCTGTAATCACTCCATAATCATACACCATTTCCACTTTTCACCATTGCAACTTGACTTGGTTGGAGTGATTCAGCAATTTTCAGCATAAAGTAAGAATTAAAATAGGTTCCTAGATGTTCAATAAAGCTTAATCAATCATCACATTACACTGAAAGGCCAAAGAAGAAGCATTGGACTTTCTCCAATTTGGTAAAATTTTCAAACTGTGATATCCATATACATGCATCATTTGTGTTTGATTTCTGAAGATAAAATGTAGATATCAATGTCCTAAAACTAACCATGTGCATACTTTTCATTTATATTGTCTGTGTGTTGAGAATTTTATCTTTGAACCGTTAGGGTTTTGTTTTGGTACAAATAGAAATTCATATTAATCTTTGAGTGTTAGTTAAAAAAAGGCATGGTTGATATTGAATTAGGAGAGACTAAGAGAAATTTAGGTTAAACTGTGTGTTTTGAAAGCACTACAGAGACTTTATTATATATAGAGAGATTACAACTAATTACATGATATAATCGATGTAGGACTATTGTACATACAAATATTCTTAACACTATACATTTACAAATATCAACACTCCCCCTAAAGCTGGAGCATATAAGTCAAATGCACCAAGCTTGCCACATATATAATTAGTTCTGGGGCTTCGCACAGATTTTGTAAACACATCTGCCAATTGATCATTAGAGTTGACAAAGCTTGTGACGATGTATCCAGATTCGATTTTCTCTCTGACAAAGTGATAGTCTATCTCAATATGTTTGGTCCTCTCATGGAAGATTAGATTTGAAGCAATGTGTAATGCAGCTTGATTATCACATACAAGTGTCATTGGTCTTTCTTCTTCAATTTTAAGTTCTTTGAGCAACTTTTTTAACCAAATGAGTTCACATGTTTCCATTTCCATGGCCCTATACTCTTCCTCGACGCTTAATCTTGCAACTACATTTTGTTTCTTACTTTTCCAGGATATAAGGTTTCCTCCAACAAGTGCACAACAACCAGAGGTGGATCGTCTATCAATTGGTGACCCTGCCCAATCAACATCAGAGTATCCAACTATCTGAGTATGTCCTTTATATTCATCCACTAAACCTTTTCCTGGAGCATATTTGATGTATCTTAGAATCCGGATAACAACATCCATGTGTTCCTGACAAGGGGAATTTAAGAATTAGCTTACCACACTGACTGCAAAACAAATGTCTAGACGAGTGACTGTGAGATAATTCAACTTTCCAACCAATCTCCTATACCTTCCCAAGTCTGATAGAGGCTCCCTCTAGTTTGACACTTAGATCCATAGGAGTATAAACTGGTTTAGCATTCAACAAACATGTTTCTTTCAAAATATCCATAGCATATTTCCGCTGAGAAATCACCAAACCATCTTTAGATTGGGCTACCTCAATACCCAAGACATACCAGAGTTTACCAAGATCCTTTGTCTAAAATTGATTCAAAATATTTTTTTTCAACTAGAGTATTCCCGACTCATCACTATAAGTTATGGAAATATCATATACATACACAATAAGATTAATAACCCTTGGGCTGAGTGACGATAAAAGATAGGATGGTCATCTTTACTACGGACCATACCAAATTGTTGTACTACAATGCTCAATCTTCCAAACAAGCTCTCAGAGATTGCTGAAGACCATAAAGAGACGTATGTAGTCTACAAACCATATTCGATGACTCCCCCTGAGAAATAAACCCATGTGGTTGCTCCATATATACTCCCTCTTCAAGATCACCGTGTAAAAATGCATTTTTGATGTCAAGTTGATGAAGAGGACAATGTCGAATGGCTGCAATGGCTAGAAGAATTCTAACAGATGCCATCTTGGCTACAGGCGAGAAGGTATCACTATAATCCAACCCAAAAATATGAGTGTATCCTTTGGATACCAAGCGAGCTTTAAAATGATCTATCTTACCATATGGACCAACCTTCACTGTATAAAAGCAAAAATAACCTACTAAAGATTTTCTAGTGGGTAGAGGAATCAGTTCCCAGGTACCACTGCTTTGAAGAGCACACATTTCATCAATCATTACTTGCCTCCACTCAGGGTGAGATAATGCTTCACCTAGCGATTTAGGAATAGAAACAGAAGACAAAGAGAAAAAAAAAAGTATACTACAAAGGAGAAAGATGATGATAACATAAATCAATATAATATGGAGAAGGATTTCGTGTTTGACATATACCTTTGCAAAGGGAAATAGAAAGATCAGACTCAGGTTTCAAGATTGAATCTGGTGATGGTGATAGCGTCGGAGGAGAGTCTACAATGACCTCAGGGATACGTACGACCTCAGGGACATGTACAACCTCATGGACAGGTATGACAGATGCTGGTTTACGATGCTGATATGTTTGAAGTGGGCGACAAGTGGGGGGTCAACGGTAGGGGTTTCTCGTGGGACAGGTTCCCTAGAATGATAGGGGATAATGGGGAAATGGACTCAGGAAGAGGTGTGGGAGTACTTTCCTGAAGGGGTTCCGAAGTACTTGGGTGGATGCAAAATATGGTATAAACTCGAAGAAGGTAACATCAACTGATATCAGGCATTGTTGCAGAGTGTTTGAGTAGTAACGATAACCCTTTTGGGATCGATGATAACCAAGAAATACACACTTTAGTGATCAAGATGATAGTTTATCAAGACAAGGGGAGAGATTATGCACAAAACATGTAGACCCAAAGACTCGAGGAGGAATTAGGTGAAGAGGAGAGTTTGGAAACATGATTGAATGAGGGATTTTATTATTAAGGACAGATGAGGGCATGCGATTTATGAGATAACACGCCTTGATCACAACATCCCCCTAAAATACGAGAGGGACATTACCATGGAGAAGTAGAGTATGAGTGGTTTGTACGAGATGCCGGTTTTTGCATTCGACTACCACGTTTTGTTGAGGTGTATGCGGGTAAGATGTTTGGTGCAGAATACCATTGGATGACATAAAAGTTTGAAATTGTTGGGATAAATATTCACGTGCATTGTCACTTCTTAAGGTACGAATGGATAAACCAAATTGGGTTCTTATTTCTCGATAAAATTGTTCAAAAATAGAAAATAATTCAGATCTGTTTTTCATTAAAAATAGCCACGTGCAACGTGAAAAATCATCAATAAATGTTAAAAATACCTATACTCAAAAGTAGACATGGTACACGATGGACCCCAAACATCGGAGAGAATTAAAACAAAAGGGGATGCAGCCCGTTTATTGACTCGATCGGGAAAGTGACTACGAGTATGTTTCCCTAATTGACAAGACTCACACTGTAAAGTGGATAATTTAGATAAACTGGGCACCAACTTTTGTATCATGGGAAAACTTGGATGACCTAAATGCGTATGTATAATGAGTGGAGAATATGTGGTGGAGCATATGGTAGATGGCATAGAGAAGTAGTAGAGGTCCTGAGACTCACATCCAACACCAATTGTCTGTCCCGAACTTTGATCCAACAGAATAACATCACTATTAGTAAAAGTGATAGATAAATTAAGGGAACGAGTTAAACGACTGACTGATAGTAGATTAAATGGGAAATTAGGTACATATAGGACAAGAGTGACAAAGAGAGATGGAAGAATTTGAATAATACAGATCCCTTGGGATCAGGTTTGAGAACCATTTGCGGCAGTTATATTCGGTAAGAAACCAGAGGTAGAAAGGGTAGAGAAACAATTTTTATTATCGGTAACATGATCAGATGCACCAGAGTCAAGGACCCAAGGACCAAGAGGAGATGATTGAGAGACATAAGCAGATGAATTACTAGTGTGTGTAATCAAAGTCGTAGAACCAAAGGTCTGGTTAGTCTGACACCATCTGAGAAAATCCTTGTAGCTTGACGTAGGGTTCTGAAGAGAAGGTGGAGTCTGCATAGTGTACGTGTTATCAATTTGAGCTGCATTTACATGCCGTGGAGGTTTTCCATGCAAATTCCAACAATGACCGATAGTATGTCCAAGTCGGTTACAATGGTTACACTTAGGACGAGGTTTGGAGTTGGATGACCCTCCTCGAAGGCGATTCTGATTGTTTCCAAGAGATGCAAGAG